>JARQTJ010000068.1:1303231-1608674 GCA_030142635.1 Trachelus troglodyta | reverse complement strand
ACAATGGTACCGTATTTGTTGGCACTTCTCCTGAACTTGAAATGGCCCTATACACTATATGCTATTATGCGAGACCTTGGGATATCTGTCCTATTTCCCTTGGGGGTACGAAGCTCAATCTTTACACTAATCCTTATAAATATTTTGATAAGGAGACGATTGATATAGCTCTTCCGCTCTTTTAAATTTTCCTCAAACGAGATGATGTGATTATCTTAATATCGAAAATGTAAAATATGGGTATACTTTTAAGCGTTATAAATATATTATCAAATATGATTGTATAAATGTATAAAAATCAGGAAAATACTGTTAAAACTAAACAATATCTTTGATCGGTACTGTACCACGTAATTGTATAACAATATAGATTTTATCTACTGTAACGGTACACTTTACAATACGTAGGAAATAATTCCCGAAGGCATGAAATAATTAATCAAAGCGTGTTGTCTTCTTTGGAACACGTACAAATTTAATTCTGTCCATTTATTTCTTGCTCTTAATACAAAACAGAACAACATAATATACTGGCTACCGTAAATGCAGGTGTTCTTTGAATTATTTAACAAGATTGACTAAAAATGAATGTTACACTTAATAAAGAGTATAAATTAAACAAGAGATACACGACAAGTGTGTCTATTAATAAATTATGACTTCTAGAAGACAGAAAAATTTCGAAAAAGCTTTCAGTGGTTCAAAAACCTATAACGGTACTTGAAATAAATAAGTCATAAATAAATTAAGATCACAATACTTTTTTTTATAATTTAACATGGCTGTAACAATTATCTCATGTAAATAACTATGAATGTAAAAAAATATAAATAAACTTTGATTTCCATCTCATATTCGTTGAAGTCTTATAATATGACTTTGTCAGCTTTCCTAGGGGTCATCGATTTCCTCGTCTTCGTCAATGATGCAAAATTCAGTTTCCCCTAAAAATCAGATAAAGAATAAAAAATTAAAAATCCGCATTCGATCATCAAACTCCAGAATGCTGATTGAATCAAAGGATTAAATAAGCATGTTAATAGTCTATCCCACTATTTCTAGGAATTGGTTCAACGTGTTCTTCCCCGTAGGAAGCATGACGCACTCGAAGGTGATCTATACATATGTGTTTCATCATATTCATCAATATAATATTCCAAGTCTTGATTTACGTACATGGTGCCATCAATACAGAAAACACGTACAAGTTCTAAACAAGTCTGAATCAGCTTTTGAGCACCTAATGATCTATATGTACAATTTGAACCCAAGCCCAGGTTAGAACCGTATCTTTTTAGATTGGTTCTACCAGAGAAGCAGGTACGACGTAAAATGAATAATTCCAATAGACATCCCCACTCTTCTGAAACCAGTTGGATGATCAATGGGAAGAGAAAGCCTACATGTGACTCACTCAAAGCCATACAGAGTCGGATGGCGTGAAACGATCGGCATAGGCAAGCATAAGCTAGAAGGTTGGCAGTGATACTTTGGCCGTGATACCAAGAGCATCTGTTTTCAAATCAGCAACTTATTTAAAGTACTGATTAAGGATACCACCATGGAGCTTAGGCCATTTCTGGTCAGCCTCCTGTTTATCCTCCTAATATCAGGTAAGAATTGTAGTAAATAAGAAAGATAATTCTTGAAATAATCATGTAGGATGATGACAACTTGATATCGATGATCCGTGGTCAATACTAATATTGAATATCGGACGAGGACAAAGACCAGACACTTTTCACTAAGTCAGAATGTTTCATCGTGTCTTATTTCAATGTATGAAAATTAAAAGAAGCTAAATTGAGTTTACAAGAATATTTCGAATATTCTAGAAACTCTTAGAAAACGAATTTCCCTCGAATTTTTGCGTGTCTTGTTTACGAATATTTAAATATGAAACAATTTGGAAAGATAATTGGAAATTTAACACTGACTTATTTTGGATTCATAACTATGTTCATCTTCTCAGAGTTACCTACGATAAATAATTATTCTAGGAAACTTTTAAGAAACTCACTCCTTGCTGACCAGTACATAGTAAATCGTGAAACTGTTTTAGAAAGTATGCAAAGAAAAAGACGCTGGAGGAATTTGAGAGAAATTACATATAAAACTAAATTATACCAGTAGAATCTAAAAATCGAAGAATCAAGTTCTTTTTAAATAATAAATGTGTATCTGTAATATTCAAGTGAATTGTCATTGAAGAAAATTTCTAAATTTAAGTGAAAGGTGTACCTGAAATGTTATCATTGTCTGGCGATCGTGAAAGTAAATCTGTTTTTACATTTGCGATATACATTTTAAATATATGTAAATAATAGCGAAACATGCTAAAATCATGATTACTTAATCACTCATGAAAATGTTCATACTTGAGAATACAATTAAATATACAAAAAGAGTTGGCATGTATAAAATATAAGGGGTACCAGCAGGGGTGCTGTAACTAGTCCAAGAATAACATTACTCTTCAATTTATTACGAGCACGCCAAACTGGACACGTACTATGATATTATTCAATTGTCGACATCTAGAACAATTTAAGGACTGCGTCACATTCGTTGAAACGTCTGGAAACCGACACTGTTACATACGTACAGTACCACTGTAAATTGTCAAAAAATTCCGTGGGAATGCATGCAATAATATTGTTTTGCAAGAGGAATTCAATAGTTCAATGAATTAATTATAATCGTGACATAATACCATGAGCATGGAAAAAAGATTAAAAAAATATTAGTAAGCATCTTTGATTAAAAATATTTGTATTAAATTGTACAGCCTATGCCGATGCCAGGAAGAGCATAAGTGGTAGCAGAAGAAGAGGAGGAAGCAATGTTTATCGTCCAAGATCGACATCTGCACCCCGAGTAACTCATCCACCCCAAACGCACGGTATATATTTTTTTGTTTATTACAGTGGGTGTGCATGTAGTATATTGAAATTCAATCTATGAGTCATCATTCATTTCTGAGCATCACTGACTATTGCACCATTTTGCATGATCGATATCATATAGTATATCAAAAGTAGATATTACGTGTTAAAGTTCAAAACGGAAAAGAATATGTTAATAGAAATATTAGCCTTTGGTAGGGAACAGCGCATTAGGATGTCTATCAGAATGATCAAAGGTCATCAGTACAATCAAGAGCGGTGTTTGCAATGATGTTATGGTCAATGCTGATCGTAGACAATGAGATAGAATTTGTCGGATGTAATTATATAGAGGATACGGTACGAATGATGGCAGATGATAGTTTGATGGAAATTAGTCTACTTGTTATTGTTGTTAATCCGACGTGGTTGCTTGAGATACATATAATGAAACGATAGATTGAGTATGATTGAAATTTTGAGAATGAAAAAAAAGTGAGCAGGTATTATTGATATTTTTTCAAAGTGAGTGAGAAACAAAAAGGACAGGAGTACAGAGACTGGGCAGCAAAATTAACCGGTGCCGGTAATGAACAGAAACCAAAATTGAGTGGAACCACGAGCCAACAACATCAAGGTGAGAAAATTCGTGAGAGATAGTACCATATGGGAAGAGATGTAATTGTACGATATAATAACGTCTGACTGGGTGTTAAATAATAACGGGCAGTAGAATATTTTTTGATAGCAATAACAAACCGCTTTTTTGAATAACATTGTACCATCACTCTAGAGTTGAATATAGGTAGCCTACGAATGAAATGACGTATAAATCATGAATGTAACGTAATAAGTGTGCTATTAATTACAGGTTCAAATCCTAACAAGATCGGTTGGAATATTCCGCCAGCAAGTCAGAAACCAAACAGTCCTCCTAGTAGTGCGGCAAAACCATCAGCTCCATTGCCTGATCATAACGTGGCCACGAAAGTGAACGCACCTAACGTCCAATCTGGGTATAATCCATCAGGTATGAATAGTTTACAGAAAGTTGTGAGTACGATAGTTATATCAGATAAGTTATTACAATGTACATTTCCTTTCTTATACAATAGGAAACACTTATGGACATAACCCATCACAATCCTATAACCCATCAGTTGGACATGGCTACAATCCTCCAGTTGGAGGACAATCATATAACCAACCCTACAATCCATCTGTTGGTCAATCATATAACCCATCATTTGGTCAACCACATAATCCAGCTGGTGGACATCCATACAGTCCAGCTGGTGGTTATGGATACAATCAGGGATACAATCCATCAGTAGGACAGTCTTACAACCCACCATCGTATGGGCAAATATATCATCCACCAGCTGGCCAAGGATACAATCCACCTGTCGGACAGAGTATTGTTGTTGTACCTGGTCAAACTGGACAACCATACAAGCCAGGAATTGGGCAGCTGGCTAAGGAGGCATTGGTGTTTGCTGGTGTCAGTGCAGGAGTTAATGCTGCGGTCAATAGATTGTTACCAGGAGGAGGTCACTCCGGCGGTGGAAGTAGTGGCGGTGGTGGTGTCACGCATACTCAGATTACATACAATAATTATTACAACAATCAATCTGATAGTCAAGGATCAAACGCTCCAGCAGCTGTACCTGCAGCTGCTCCTGCTGCTGCGCCTGCAGCACCACAACCAATGCCTGCCATTCCTGTGGATCCAAATGCAAGTACTACAACAAGCACTGCTGCTCCTGTACCAAATGCAGCATCATCTGATGCACAAGCCAGTGCAGCAGCAAATCAAAATACTGCAGCTAACTCTAATAGCAATGATCAAAATGCGCAAGGCAAAACAATGACAAATGCTAGCCCAACTGGATATATAATAACTGATGAAGATATACAAAAGTTGAGCGAAGATCTTCTCACTAAAGACAAAAATAATGCAAATCAGTATATTACTTTGAATTTGCAAGGGAAAAAGGTAGATGACTCTGTCACTGATGATGCTTCTGAACCGTAAGCATTATTTAAATATTTTTCATACATTTTTTTATCAACTTCTCGATAATCACAATTATTCTATGTTACACAGGTTATTAACTGTTAAGCCTGAAGCTCTTGAAATTCCAACTGTCAAAGCTGTTCGATCACTTTTTGACAATTATGAGTTAGATGTCAAGGTGAAAGAAATTGTTACACCAGAAAAACGAAAGGAGGAAATGGAGCTACTTGATACCTTCCTGGCAACTGATGTATTATCAAGTACTATGAAATTTTTGGCAGATAAGGGTTATATTCCTAATGACGAATACGAGTTTAAAGATGCTCTGAGGCGCATCTGGTTTTCCCAATTTAAGAGGGGTGATGGAGAGCCATCCAGTTCTGGTTTTGAGACTGTGTATCTTGCTGAGAAATTTGATTCAGATATTATTGGTCTACATGATTGGATTTACTTTAATGAACAAGAAACTGCAAAGAAACTCAACTATTTGGGATACATTAAAGATGTTGGTCTTGGAGATGTAAGTATTACTGATATTTTGTCTACAATTGGGGTATGTATGGTATATGAATACTATAGTGACGCATTTATTAATTTTACAGAAGGGTGCTATTGTGAAATTACGTGATTCATTGAATGAAATTGTTCAGCCTGTGACAACAATCTTTGTGGGTACATCACCAGAACTAGAAATGGCACTGTATACTGTGTGTTTCTATACTCGTCCTAATGGACCTTGTCCAGTTTCTTTGGGAGGAAATAAATTTGTGATTATAGCTCACAGATTTAACTACTTTGGCAAGGACATTTTAGTTTCAGCTTATCCTGAAATATAGTAGTATTGTATATTTGTTGTTTTGATTTCAATATGTAACTTTTTTTATAATATGTGGCTTTCTACATGGACCACAGGAAAGTTTGACTGTACAATGCATTTCATGGAACATTCATAATATTTTACTAAAAACATATAAATAGAAGTACGCATTGTAACATCAAACAGAAATAAGAGTTCATTTGATGTACTATACTGATGAATTATTTCCTACAATATTATTTTAGAAATAAGCCATGTTACGGATGGCAGAAATTCTTGAGAATTACTAAAATGTTGTATTAGAGATATGGAAAAAATATTCAAATAAACTTGTGACTTTAACTCTTTAGCACAGCAGAAAACCATTATACTTTCAAAAAAAAATCCGTATAACAATGTAATAAAATAACATACCCGTAGCTGCTTTGGTTGCTGTCTTGTAAAGTCTGAAAGTATCAGTAATGGTATCAATGATGGTCGTCCATGTGCACAGCGATTTGGAGCCCAAGTGTCTTTTAAAGATTCCACAAGAGTTTTACACTGTTCTAATGTTAATGGATCACCAAATTTAACAGCACCTAAATTAATTCCCATCAAGTATTATTATCCCATTAAAGTATTTAATAGATTAAAAAACCCTTAACGAATGTAAAGTATATAATTCTTACCATGACAAGCTTCAGTTGCTACAGCTTTACGGATGGTTAAAGGCACAATACTGACTTTATTAGCTGTTATTAAATTTTCAGCTAATTCCAATAATAAATTTCGCACTGGCATAAGTACTTTCGTATCATTTTCATAGTATATTCTTTTGGTAAGGCACTTTGGTATGCTAATTACTCGTACAGAATAATTATCCTCTGCTTGCAAACGTATGCCAAATTGTTTCAATAACTTAGGATTATCTAATAGGATTTTACAAATATGAGGCTTCACAATTTCCACAGTGATTGGTTTCACTAAGTCAACAGACACGAAGACGTTTCTTCGTAAAATACTTTCATAACGAATTCTTTCGTCTATTGCGTGCTGATCTATAAGTATCAACAATTCCTTGTCGTCCTGAGCGGTTAACGCGGCTATGAATTCAAGATTTATCTGGCCGATCGCTTCTAATAATGCCACAGATTTTCTTTTCAGTGTGAATTCACGCATGGCCGTATCAATTGCACAATGTCGTACATCTAAATCCTGCCGCCGACCCGTACCTAATATATAAAATAATGTACTAAATCTGATATAAACATATTAATTTACGATTTAATGATACAAAATTAAATGAATAAAAAGGAATTACCATATGAAGCAGACTCTAGGATATTTCTCTTGATATAAGTTTCGATGTTTGTTTTATATAATAATCTCTTTGAGCCATAGAGTAAAAGATTATTTAAGTTCCGAGGAAGAAAATCGTAGTGTTTACGATTTTCATATTTATTCAAATGTTTATCATATGATTCTTTGCCATTAACTTTTGGTTCCTTGCTGTGATAAGACCAGTCAGACCATTCAGAACCACAGTACAAGGTATCTGTTTCTACTTGATTCACATGAATTATTGTTTCTTTGGCATTGCGCATTTTATTCGAATCATTTGAATTTATCACAATATTCACGTTAGAAGTAATATTCTTCTTGTCGGATAATTCGTTATTTTGAAATAATGCAGGGAACGTATTACGTGAGCGTATTTCCGTTGTGGTATTTTTATACGTGTTCCTTTGAAGCCTCGATCTTCCTAGTTTCATATCAAACAGTCGTTTCCTCATTAAAAGCATATCTTTTTTTATCGTCTTTCGAAGTACGCTGGTGAATTTATTCATTCCTTTCACTTCTCTTGCATTATTATACTTTCGTAAATGACGAATATACTTTGTAGTTTTTATTGAGGTTATGTTTTCTGGTGGCTTAGTTTTAATTAATCGCTCAGATCGAATTGAATCCTTCTTCTCCAAAGTTTGACGTATATATTTCAACATCAACTTACGATATTTTTCTCTAAACTTCTGTAAGCCTTTGATGCTGTATAGCATGGTTTCATCTGGCAAAGGATTATCCAGCTTATGTAAATATTGTGCTTTGCTTGTTCGCGGCGAGGATATATCTTTATGTGCTGACACATCGAATGAATCTCTGTTTGTTATTCTATCCTTTGGTAATTGCAGAGGCAATGCTTTAAAATTGTGTATAACATTTTTTCTAATGGCTTCTTTTATAACTTCCTGTATCATTTTCAGTTTATTAAAGTTTATCCATGTCATATTATTTTCCGTAATAAGTTTGTATTCTGTCTGTAGACAGTTGATGTACAGTATGAATGACAAATTCGAAGCTTTGTTCCCTTTGAAATCAACTTTAGCATCATGAAAATTTTCGTGCAACGTTTTTGATATTAAATTCTGTATCATTGGACAATGCACGTAAATTCCATTCACAAATATATAACGAAAATATTTTATTCCTATATAAATATGGAGTCTTAGTCAGAAATTATCATCCAGTGAGCGATATATGTCGCAGAATAGATATTCTCTCGCTAAAGATATTTTAAGAAGTTTGATTAAAACTCTCGTTGGAATGAATAAATCAATAATTCGCTCATCTGTATCAACCATAAGTCTGAAAGTAACCTATAATACAAGATATGCTTAATAATAGATAGGTAAAATGTTCACCGTATTTTACGAAAATATTAGAATATATTACATGTTTAAATAATTTGGCGTATAAAGCAACTAAATATTGTATTGCATTTATATCCGCATTCATTTCATCTATTCTTACAAGCCCGTAGACTGTCACTGTTGTACCGTCTATCTCTCGTGAATGAAAATTTGTTAGTTGAGGAGCTTCATTTTTGGAAAATATCTAAGAATAAAAAAGAATTTAATGAATATATTTTTACAACTATATAATAGACTAAAAGTACTCCTTAACAATACAGCCAATACCTTCACGTAAGATTCTCCTGAATATTTGCTCCATATAAATAAATAATTCGATGAATTTCGAATTTTATACAACAGATTATTATAGTCATAGTCGTTTTCATTTGAAAAATAATTTGCATCAAATGATTCTCCAACATTTCTTAAGACTTCTACAGGAATGCCAGAACTGTCATCGATTATTTCAATGCGGTTTAATGCAGAAATAAACTTAATATATATTCTACCAGCACCCTTGTCAATGGAATGTTCAATCTAGAAAAAAAAGACGTTATTACTATGATCATGCTATCAAACTTATTCGTAACAGTACTGACTTATATAAATCATAATTCATTTTCCGCATTATTTTCTATAGTAGACCCTCATTTATATCCTGAATATTGTTTTACAACTTCAATTACACTGATACATTTTATTACTCAGATTTTACTTCTACCGATATATGATTTTTTAAATGACAACTTCCGTGCTATTTGAAATATTTTAGTACGAATTCCTTTAATGTCAATTTCATAAATGAAACACAATTCCATTGTGGTGTCATGGACGTCAGAAGAAATAATTCGTTTTACACATTTTCTTATGAAATTAAACTTATCACTTCCAATATTTTCTTAACTTACCAATTTGTTTATACATCGCACCGATAATCCGAACCTCAGATATAAAGTATCGTTTAACATTATGAATATATGTATAATTCGATAAATAGAATTTTCAATATTTGGAAACTAAATTAGAGCACGCACTATCAATGATGCATCTTCTTACAGAATAAAGATACATCACTTAGGTGGCTCTCACTTTACGTGACCGCTAATAATTTAAAATTGGCAGGTATGCTGATGGCCCTGATAATTCATGAACTACTTATGTATAGTATCACCGTTGAGTGTAGATAAAGGGTATCACCCATATCAAATAATATTAAATGCTGATTAGGTATTTTAATGATCACCATGGTCAAAAGCATAATTGTACCATTTTATTTTTAGTTACTTCTGCAGTATGTCATTTTCATTGGAAATTCTATCATCCTTAGTAAAAATGTTGGTAGGCGAAAAGAGCAAATGCTAAAAAAATAATGTGCATAATAAATATTACTGCAAAGTATTTTATTTGAATCGGAGTAGTAGTGTGACACGTGTGACGTCAGCTTGGCATAGATTTGTGACAACGATGATACAAATATGTAAGGAGCAAACCTTATAGTGATTAGTGATTAACGTTGAGCGCGACGATTATGAAGTTTTCCGAACTTTCTAAAACAATGTAGAAGTCTCTTATCGGAAATTCTTTGTTTTATCAAAATAATTGTTGCATAACGTATACAAATAAGAAATCCATGAGGTAAATGTTTTGTTTATCGTTTTATGTAATGATGATAAGTGCCAGTTATATAGAATGTGTGTCTATTATCATATGTATTATTAATCTTGACTAACAAAGAAAAGTGAGTTGATGTTACTCGAGTTAATCTGCGTAGGTAAACTTTTGGTTCAACTTTTGAATCTTCAGAGTATATATATTGAATTTTTTTATATACAATTTTTATACCACACTCAATAAATTTTTAAAAAGTATTGTAAGCTTTGTATTAGTATTTATTTCTTTAGACTTTAAATGCATACGATGTTCTTGTAATGGTTTTGGTAATTGCTTTATCGTACAAGGAAATGGTACAGAATGAAAATATATATGTTGTAATGCCTGTAAAGGAATCATATTTTTATTAATCCATTACTAATAACAAAGTATACAACATTTTGAAATTACCTGTTTAGCCATAAGACGTTTTGCAGAATTATATACCAGTATTTGCTTAATTAAATCGATTGCATCAGAATGAGCATCTGGTAGAATATGTTCCCATGGTACACCTCTGTGATAAGGAAAGGTAATTTTGTTATAATCAGGTAGCATAGTCATCTCCGGCCAGGATTCTGATGTTGGTGTACCAAGAAGCCTCAGTACAATTGCTAATTGTTCAATATCTGTTTCTCCCTAAATATAAATTACTTTTACATGGCTAAAATTTGGTTTATCAAATCTCAGACTGGCATTAATCTATGCTTACAGGAAATAATGGTGCATTATTAAGCATTTCTCCAAATATACAACCAACGGACCACATATCAATACCAGCAGTATAAAAGCGTGCTCCATACAATAGCTCTGGAGCTCTATACCATCTGGTTGCTACCTGATGTGAATATGGTTTGGTATTATCATTCCACATTAACCTACTTAAACCAAAATCAGCAATTTTTAAAATACCCTCGCTATTAATTAGAAGATTGGCTGGTTTCAAGTCCTAAAAAAATCAAAATCTTTTAAGCAAAAATACAACATACATGCAATGTAAAATTAATAAGCTACAATTCAAAATTATAAGATGTTAATTCTTCTACCCTATGCATTATATTATTTTCATGCATATAAGCCACCCCTTCCAGAAGCATTTTAATATAACATTTTATCTGTGATGTATTTAAAGGTTTATCATTATCCTTCAACAACTCCCATAAACCTGATGGCATGTATTCAAAAACCATTACAAAGTCCAGTCCCACTGGAAATACATCTAATAATTCTGCAATCTGAAAAGTTTTTACCTTAGTAAATATAATAAAGTGATTACCTTATTAATATATCTCATTTGATATAAGAAAACTTACATATGGGTGCTTTAATTGTTGCAAAGTTTTAACCTCTCGTATAACGGATGTCGGTATCCCATCTTCAATCCTTTTAAGCAATACTTTCTTCAAAGCAACTTCTCGCTTATTAACAGTGTCATACGCCTTCAGAACTAAACCATGCGCACCTTCTCCAATGCGTCCATTGAGTGTATATCTGTCCATTTTTTCTATGAGATTAGACAAAAAGAATTAAAGAAAATATCACTCGCTCCTAATGTTACTATAGCAACACCATGTATACAGATATTCACTGGTAAAATAAAATATATGCTTATCGTCCTTAAAAAGCTCCAAGTTTTAATCAATATTACTCGAAACAAGGAAATTATAAGAAACAGTTGAAATTTAATAGTTTGATAATGACACTTTTGTCTTGAAACGGTCAATATTTTCCATTTTAATTATATTGCCCAGTTATAGATAATGATTTGTTACCGTTGTCCCTGCAAGAAGAAGGCGACCAAACGTAGTATAACAGTGCATGATTACATACAGAGATGTAAAAGAAATATTTACCAAAATTTAGCGCTATTGAGTTTCAATCAATTGGCGACATATTTGATCCATAAGGTGACAGTGATGTCACGTATGTACGAATATGATTATCCTGGATTGTATGGACATATGATTTTTCAAATAGTAAAGGCTTGTACTTTTCCGATTTTACCTGCACTGATCTTTCCCCGTTTTAAATGTACTATATTACTAATCAGTTCATAAATTTAATACTAAAAAAGATTTAAAAACGCTTTTTAATTAATTACCTAAACTTTTATTATTATTCTCTTTTATAGTGAAGCAAGCTCTATTCTGTGGATCAATATTATATATGATATTCATATTTATGCAATTCTTCAATCGAATCGAAATCAAATTACCATTTGCTTTACTTATGGCGCCAGCTATGGTAACTGTACGCATTATTCAACAGATTTATGTTATTCGATTGGCAAAAATTATGTGCAAAGTGACAGGGAGGAGCATGGAAATCACTTTGGCACAAATGACAGGAATATTTTTATCCATATATAGGATTTCTGAAAGTATCTGTTACATACCCCTAATATTCGGTCGGTATCATTGTGTATATTAAATACCAATATGGAATATAATAATTTATGTAAACAATATGTAAATAAATAATTAATTTAGCCGATGACCAAATCTTGAAGTATGAAAATACTAGCAAAATAAATTGTGGCCTTAATTTTCACTATGGTAAGTCGTGGTAATAATTTTGACCCTGTACACAAATTATGAACATTAAGTTAATTAAACATAGGCCAGCATGAAAATGTTACTGAGTTGAGTATTCCACCTCAAGGCCAAATTTCTCATATAGCAAGTTTGGTATTAATTATCTTGGCATTGTTTACATCAGTCATTACGTTAATATTTTTAAAACCTTTGCAGAAGTAAGTAATTCAAGATCTCTTATTTAGTTATTGTATCTTATTCAATGTTTACTCTATTTTTTAGATTAACAACAACAGAATTAAACGCGAATCCAGAACCTAGATCGTGGATGTCAACAGTAAACTTAATTAAAAAACTGCAACTACGTTTAATTATACCAATGACTGTATTTGCTGGATACGAAAAAGTTTTTCTTAGATACGATTATTTAATGGTAAAAAATAGAAGTCATAAACATATTATACATATATCAATCTAACGGTCATTATTTTAGGCTTATATAGGTTGTAACAAAAATCGTTATGAAGGAATGGACAAATATATTCTTGGGACTCTTTTATCCACTCAGATGACATTATCAATAGCACCCTTAGTATCGACAGTTAATACGGAAATAATTCTTTTAGTAGCTGGAATACTTTATTTAATACCAACTTTGCTGTTGCTGGCAGACGTAGAAATAGAAGCTATCGGTTACTATTGTATTTCTGGTATTTGGAGTTTAGCTTCTTCTATTTGGGACTGTCTAATTCATGGTAAACGCGTACTCAACCAATTTTCATAAACTGCATAGTAAAAATGTAATTGTATGTAATATTTTTATTGTACTGTAGCACTATATGGTGTACTGTTTCCTAAAGATGAACTGGAAGCATATGCTCAAATGGGATTATGGCAGTCCATTGGCATTGCAATGAGCATCTTATTAACTTTATTTACTGGCACTTTCGTTAAATTGTGGATTTTATTAATTCTTTTATTACTTTCAATAATCACGGTTATTTTATTACCATTTATCAAATCCGGTTTACACAACAAAGTGAGATAAATACTTTTGTTTGTGTCAAGTACTGTAAAAGTTTTTAATATAATTTTTATCTATAAGATCAATGCGGCTGAAGGGGACATAACTTTAATGCATAGAGCAAATCTTAGGTCAGATTGGGATAATGAGGATGGACAAAAAATGCAGACAGTATCATTCAGAAAATCATCCGAGGGTAAAACTGAATATTCGACTGAAATTAAATCATTTTCTACTATAAGATATCATCATATTTATATATTGAAAGAGCGTGAAGATTTTACGTAAGTTTATTTCTTTGGGTGTTATCTTATCGACTATAATTAAGTTTAATATTTTATTATTACAGTATAGATTTGACTGAACAAGAAAGCAATACAGTCGAGAGACTTGAATCATCTACAAGTCAAACATTCTGAAAAATATAATTTATAAGTTATAATTTATAATTATTGAATGAATACACAAAAGTGATTCTATATATCGTATCTTACGTTAGAATTTAAAAAACATGTACGTATGTAAATATAAATTTGCTTAATATTCATTTATGTCTCAAATTATTTGCATTTGTTATTTTTACATCAATTAACTAAATAGTTATTGAATGAGTGACGAGTTAAATTTATAAAATTTCCGCATAAATTCAGATCCTTCAGTACGTTTAGGCCCGATTCCTGCGTTTCCTCCGTTTATCTTTAAAATGCAAGTATTTGATTGGCTAATCGCGGACCGTCGAACCAAGTTTAAACAATGACCTGTGTTATGATGGCTGGAGCCTCAGCATCTTCGAAATCAAGTTACAAATGAAGAATAATTCAAGATTCACAATTGTATCAGCTGTGGTCATAGACATGTAAATTATAAGTTTGAAGATGAGTAACCGAGGATATTTTCATAATAATCGAGGCTATTGGAATAACAAGAGGAAACGTAGTATTTCTAAAGAATCTGGTGAGTATTTTTAAACTTTATTTGAATATTTTGATGTACAAACATAATTCAACATTTTATGTTCCTGTATATAATTTTAACATCATTTTATATATATTTAGTATGTTATTAAATCTATTATCGAACATTTTTATTTTATTTTTAAATTTTATATTTTAGTAACATTTTCAACATGCTGTAGTTGATAGACACTAATGACAAATTAACTACATCTTTATTTGTAGTATTATCGGAAAAATACTGGGGACTCTGTTTTTAAACACATCAAGTGAAATAAGTTGATTACGTTTTATAAAATATTAGGTTATTTGTTGTACTTGTTGTATTTGTTTTTGTAGAACAATTTTATTGTACCTTTACTCCTATTCATTTTAGACAGTAATACGAATAATTCTAATAAAAATGTATCTGGCAATAATGTACCACTGGCAGAAGACTCTGCAAATCCTACAAATCATGGAGAAAATGCTATTACATTTGACCTCGAAAGAAATTCTGAGGTACCCTATTGTGGTTGGCAGTTGTATTTCCATGCTGAAGGTGAGAACAAATTAATATAAATAAAAAGCAAACTGAATGTTAATTTTTTATACTTGTAAAAGTTAAGATCATTGTCATATAATTATATTTTAGAGTACAAGAAGAATTCGTTAACTGTGAAGAAATTAGAAGCTATAGAAGAATACTTTGAAAGACATCAAATATTAATATCTCGTGAAAATTTTGAAGCAGGAATACCATGTTATATTGATATTAACCTGTTGCTGGGTGACACAATATTTTTAAATAATTGGGAAACTTTTGATGGTGATTTGAGAGATAATCCAAGACACACCTTGAATTGCATTGACTTAGCAATACACCAAGTATGATAGTTTTCTCAACAAATATGAGCTGTATTTCAGCATAATGCTTGTATACAAATGATTTTATAACTTATATTATGATTTTCAGAAAGTTGTTAAAACATTGCTGGACGATACAACTAGTTCTGCAGATATCTTAGCAAACCTACCTATGATTCGAGCTACAATAATAAACTATAAACCAATCACTCCATTAAGATATCTTAAAATAAGTTCATATGGTATGTTATACATAAATATAGTCAACAAAATTTAATGATTTCACAATTTTCTTCATTTATAGGAAAATTGATATCAACTCGAGGCTGTGTAATAAGAGTAGCTCGATCTAAGCATCTCGCACAATGGATTGTATTTGGATGTTCAAAATGTGGTTTACAAAAAGTAATAAAACAGCCAGATGGGATTTATACGGTACCAAGAAGATGTAATATATGTGGTGTTACAAAATACAAACCAGTTCTTGATTCGCCACATACAAAAACTGTTCTTTTCCAAATGATTAGGGTACAAGAGCATTTCGATGATGAGCAGGTATGAATTCATATGTTTATAGTATACAATTGCCCACGATATCAGTATATCTAAAATAATAATAAAAACACATTTATGCCAATAGAATGACAGAGGAATGATGCCTCGTATGCTCGATGTGGAACTTACAGATCATTTAGTGGATTCGTGTATGCCTGGAGACGATGTTAGCCTGACTGGAATAATCAAGGTACTCTGAATCGAAAAAATATTTAACAATTTTCTTTTCTGATTGCTCAAATACTCAATTGGCGCAGATGCTAGGCACCAATGATGGTAAAACTAAAGGAAATACTTCCAACGCACTCCCTTTATACATGGAAGCAGTGGCGGTAATAAATAAGAAGTACAAAGTACAAAACAAACATACAAGTGGCATAGAAATGAATTTAACGGATTATCATGCAATTAAGGTAAACATCGTCATTACCTTCAACACTATGCATATACCAATTCTATGAAAAATGTAATATTTCCAGGAAGTACATGCCGAACCAAATTTATTTAAATTATTAGTTCATTCATTGTGCCCTGATATTTATGGTCATGAAATCATTAAAGCAGGCTTAATCTTAAGCTTATTTGGTGGCAGTGGTAATCATACAGAAGTGCGAGATGATATTCACGTATTAGTTGTTGGTGATCCCGGTCTTGGAAAATCACAAATGTTACAAGCTTGCGCTCGTGTTGCACCAAAGGGTATAGAAAACTATAATATTCAACGATTAAAAAGTAATCATAGTCAAATATAATTCATCACATGATTACTAATTAAAGGTGTTTACATATGCGGAAATTCGAGTACATCTTCTGGATTAACAGTAACTCTCACGAAAGAAAATGGGACAAATGATTTTGCTCTTGAACCCGGTGCTTTAGTTTTGGCTGACAAAGGATGTTGTTGTATCGATGAGTTTGATAAAATGTCGACTCAGCATCAGGCTTTACTTGAAGCTATGGAACAACAAAGTGTGAGTGTCGCCAAATCTGGTATTATATGTTCTCTTCCAGCGAGAACATCAATTTTGGCAGCAGCAAATCCTATTGGTGGTCGCTATGACAGATCCAAGACAGTTATTCAAAATTTAAATATGAGCGAACCACTTCTTTCGCGGTTTGATTTGGTGTTCATACTGCTAGATCGTCCTAATCAGGTAGAACTTTTAGATCTATACAGATTTGATTCATTGTTGTGAGATTATTATTCTTATTGCGTTTTTAACAGGTATTAGACAAATTTTTATGTGAACACGTAATGTCATTACATGCGGGATTAAAAGCGAATAGAAATCAGAATAATTCTTTTCGTAAATCAAATAGCCAACCGTCGGCGAGCCAGCATTTTACTTTAAGGTGATTTATATTTGTATACAACAAGCATTGTATAGGAACAATATTGTTTCTTGGTTACGTTATGGAATTATGTTATTGCAGGGATAAGTTAAGCGTTTCAAATGGTGAAATCATTGACAATATACCGCAATCAATTTTAAGAAAATACATTTCATACGCGCGGCAGTATGTCAGGCCAAAATTGTCATCAGCTGCTGCTGAAGTAATAAAGACTTTTTATTTTGAACTTCGTAAGAAAAGTCAAGTCCTCGGAAGCATACAGGTTTTTCATAGGCAACTAGAAGCTCTCATCAGACTAACTGAGGTACATTTGTAATTTTTAAGTTGAACTCTTATTAGTTATTGTTTATTCTAATATATTTTTATATGATTTTTGAGGCATATATATAAGTTTTTGTATTATTATTATGAATTCAGGCTAGAGCAAAGTTGGAATTGCGTACGGAAGCTACAGAAACGGATGCTTTAGAAATTGTTGAAGTATTAAAAGCAACGTTAGTAGATGTTTCTGATGAAAACACATTCTCTTGCTTACCTTCTACTACTTCTGGTAAAATTACAAAGAATAAGGTAAACGTTTAAATCTAATTCAATACTTTGTATGATTTATTGTGGCGCCAAAAGTATATTTCAGTACAAATATTTTGTTAATTTTAGGTGCAAGCTTTTATCAGTTTATTGCGGAACGAATCAGAGCTAAACAAAAAAAGTATTTTCTCTGCCACGGAGTTAAAAGAAATCTCAAAGAACGGTGGTATAACGATAGACGACTTTACTGGCTTTATATCAAAACTAAATGAAGAAGGTTTCCTCTTAAAAAAAGGAATAAATATGTATAAGTTAATATGCAATTAAGTCACTCGTTTACTATTGTTATAATAAGTAAGTTTATATTTTTATAAAATAATTAAAATGAGACAAGCACCAGTTTCCATTTCCTTCATATTCTCCCAATGTGGAAAAAAGTAATTTAAAAAAGTACTGTGTGAACTGCGATACTAGTTTTTTTTTTAAATGTGTATATTAATGATGTAGTAACTTATGATTATTGCACATGAATTACATTTACAATATCGTGCAAGACAAGACGTTGTTAGGAGAAGGCATTATGGTATACGAATCCATCCTAGATGATTTCACGACAAAAAAAAGAAGCTACCAAACCTCAAAGCAATGAGCTTTACATGGTAAACGCCAGTACAAGTATCGACAACACAAGGGACGAGGCTTGTGGAAACATCCAGGTCTGCAACATGGCCGCTTGGGGACGTAAACTTTGGGTGGCGGCATGGGAGCTGGTGGTACCGTAACTGTGCATCTAAAAATGAAAGATGGAAAATTCATAATAATATTTAAAATAGAAAAAAGGCATGGAATGGAATGATTCTGACCTGTGCCGAGCGGACGAAGGAGACAACAAGCTTGAGACATTTCAGCAACGAAGACCATCAATTCTATATCCTTTCAATTATTCGGAGTTGATTAAAGGGGTAGAGTCCATTTCAAAGGACGACAAGCGACTCTCATGAGACATCTTGGAGGGCAAGGTGAAGGACATGGGGGAGGACAGTAAGGAATGCATTTTGGAGGGCAGGGTCCGCACGGCACGGGTGGAGTGCAAATGGTTATTCGGCATGGTGGTGGACATGGCATGCATGGCATGCAGGGTGAACAGGGCATGCATGGTGAACATGGTATACATGGTACGCACTGAGCCGAAGGTGGACATGGTCGTGGACAGCATGGACCAGCAGGACATGGCGGCGGAGCAGCCAGCATTCGTGAAGAACAGGAAGGAGTTGAGTTGCAGGCTTGACAAGACATTTTTTTTCGTTTTATCAAACTAGTTTAACTTTTTAAAGTTTTATTCATTATTCCGAGAATTTTTATGAGTATTTTTAATGAAATATATTATTCACGGATGTTGTTCACACGAGAATTTTAACTGAAGTGCTTTTTTTTCTACAGAATTTAGGTTAATGCAACGATCAAGTGATCCGTGGACGATTTTCAACTGCTCGCCTAATTGCAGTTTTTATTGTGTTTGAAATGCTCATGTACTTATGTTTAACATAAGAAATAATTTATTTCTGAAAATTAGTTAGAGCCTGCTTTTTGCGTGTAAATAATATTTTATTATAAATATATATTGAATATCATACATCAGTTTATGAAAAGTATCTTTCAATAAGTATTTGCCTTGAAATTTTAGCATGTGGGGCAACAAGACATTGAACATATAGGGGGTGGACAGCAAGGCATGCAAGGTAAACAAGGCGGTAGGCATGGAGGTGGACATGGAGGAGGACATGGCATGCATGCCATTCGAACTGTTCCACACGGAGGGCAAGGTGGACAACAAGGTGGAGGTGAACAACAATAAACAGGTGGTGGACACGGAGGAGGGCATGGCGGTGGACAACATGGTGGACATGGCGGCGGGCATGGTGGACATGGTGGAAGGTAACAGGGTGATGGGCATGGTGGAGGGCAGGAAGGTGGTGGGCATGGAGGAGGGCAACATGGTGGTGGGCATGGTCGAGGGCAGCATGGTGGTGGGCACGGTGGAGGACAACACGGCGGTGGACAGAGTGGAGGACAACATTTCGGTGGACACGAAATTATTTTAAACTTCATAGGACAAGGTGGTGGTGGACAACAAGGACCACATGGAGGTGGACAGCAAGGATCGCAAAGCGGAGGACAGCAAGGATCACAAGGTGGTGGTGGACAACAAGGATCACAAGGAGGTGGACAAGGTGCAGAACAGGTAGTGTCACACTTCAGCCTGCAGTAAGCTGCCAAAGCAGCTTCCCTGGCTTTATCGGCGCAATAGAACTTCCTAAGGGCTACTTCGGGATCACCAAGGTCAGTCAATTTCAATAAGGCTGCACGACCTGGTCCACATACTGGATACAACTTAGTCATGCATTCCGGTCTTCCCATGCAGTCGAACATCATGCATCTGTCTTGCAATCCGTTTCTCTTGATGCATTCGCAACGGTACATTATGCTGCCACGCAATTCGAAACTCTTGCATGCCTTTACTGGACTCTGAAATTATAATTGGTCATATCTCATTACCATATAATTAAGGGATGCTCTTATGTATTACTCACACAGCAAGGAGGACAAGATGGTGGACAACAGGCTTGTTGACAAGGAGATCCACACGACGGTGGTGGACATACAGGACAACATGTAGGTGGTGGACAGGGTGGCTCATCCCACTCGCAAGGTTTTCTAAAATAATTAAAAAGGCCACATGGTAAGTATTAGAATTAAAAAAAAATTTCGTATGCATACATACTTCCTTTCCATGGTGCTGACGAGACATTTTAATTGTGCTAAAAGCTCTCGACGTCTGTCGCAATTCGGATTCTTCCCATCACAAGGCATTTTTATATGATTTTATTAAATTTAAAAGATATAAAATCTGATGAAGTATTTATCTATTTTTTTAGCAATTTTTTATTTATCTTCACACTTTTAATTTATCATGACTCTTTCCTCAAGCCCCTGGATCACTATTAATTTAGAGAAAAGGACTCATATACTAAAAATTTGGATAATTATGGGATCAGTGAGAAATCATCTCAGTTCCAATGACGTTTATTGTCAAACTGAAAAATGTTTTTTCAAAAAAAAAAAAACATCCTAGATCCTGGGCAACGATTGTTATAACGTTGTAAATATCGATCGTCAATATACTAAAGAACAAATCTTAAGTCCGTTTTATGTTGTATAAAAATTCTTTATTGTTTTATATATATGGTAGTAAAAAATCATTACAGGTTTATAAATTAAAACTAGTCTTGATGATATACTTCAGTTATTAATTAATATTATATTATTCAGTATGTGATGGCGTTGGTATTTGGCGGCATTGGATATATATCCGGATGTTTTGCTCGATAATATTTTCCAGGAGGGCATATCGCCCATGGTTTGACAAGACACTCCGGCTGTCCTTGACACTCACTCATTGGACATGAATCCTGAAGACCATCCCTATGAATGCATCCGCAGCGAGTATACAGAACGCCTCCACGCATTTCCGGATATTTCAAATCACGAGGATCCTTCATATTAGGAAAAAAAGTAAACGGATCATCGATTAAACCATTTTTAACATGGCCATTACCTAATGTTACTGACTAAACATTGTGCGCGTTCCTCTTCCTTTATATTTTTGCCACTTCCTTTTCCGTTCTCTTTACAGTAAGTGCTACGGTCACTTTCTTTGACCATTTTGTGTCCATTTGTACCGTTAAGTCGTCCATTCTTATATTCAGAGCATGTATCATTTGGTAATTCCTCTACAGGTAACATAATGTACATAGACGGTAATGATTTTTGTGGTTTTTCTTTTTGTGACTTGAGTAATTCCATTTGATGTTGACTGTGGGGAATTAATTAAAAGTCTTTTACGCTGTAGCATAATTATAAGAATAATTATATGCGGCTGAAAAGCTCACCATTCTAGAGCCGTGACGGCAGCTTTTAAGTTACAAATTACATCAGCAGGATCAATAAGCTGTGTTTCCGTCATGATGATGATTTTAATATTAATTGCGATCGGATTATATACTTGTTAATTTAATGGTTTTTAATCAATACAGAGAATTTACATAACGTTCAAAAAAGTGTGTCCTTTAGTGTGACAGGTGAAAGAAAATTTTGTTTCTTTCTTTATTAGTTCCTTTATTCATTTGGAATTTCTCAGTCGTCATATTTTCTTATGCGATCGCTAAACTGTGAATAAAACTTAATGCACAATGTTACGATGATAATATTTTAATTTAGAGGCCATTTAAAACAATTTGGGAATTCCGCGGACGGTGGAAATGGTTGAAAGCAATCAGCTGGACATGGTTGTGGCCAGATACACGCTCGTTTCTCAGTATTGTGCTTGCAACCAGGTCGTTTACAATTTTTAATAGAAATTTTGACTGCATCGAAACATGGATCCAATTTTTTTTGAGTTTCTTCTGCGTTTATATTTTTTGGGCATGATGACCTCGCTATATATTTTTCATTGGGATCCAAACCGTTGTGGGATTTTGTAATGCAATTTTTTCCTTCTACCAGCCCAACTCGCTCTTGTGATTTCTGTGAGAAAATTTTGTATGTTACTACTTATCTTTGTATTATTCTATAACGCGTAATTTTTATTGATACTTGCCATTCTTGAAAATTTTTATATCGAATATTTTGAATCAGTGTCGTCACTCTTTAATTTATTTATTCGGTCATTTCTAGTATAATTTTAAACTCCAAGCTTAAATCATTGCGGAAATGATAATTAACCACTCAACCGGGAATCACGTCTACCAGACATTCTGCTGTCTGCAGCCTACAACTGTTTTTCACAGCTTGGGCCGCGCGGCAACCAATAAAATACTAGGTTAAGAAGTCAAAAGTACTAGGTCAAAACAATTGCACGTGCAAATATAGTGATAAACGAATTGAAGCTTTTTTGGGAATTTTAAACATGGATCGATTAGCTCCTAAGACAGTCCTGCCAACATATTTAAATTTAGTGATTTATTTAATATATAATTCTTTCATGTAATATTTAATAAAAAGTTTTCTAAAAAATTTTCTTAATCAATTATCACGAATTATACTCAAATTTCGCCATGTTAATGCAAATAAAATGTATTTCAGCGGGATATAAGAAAGTTTGAATTTTCGAAGGTGCTGCTTTGTCTGATCGTAGATATCGATTCGAGACGTAATTTTTCCTTTTGATTTCCATGAGAAGTACAGTAATGTGCACACACGAATTCCTTGGATGACGATACATTTTTTGTAGCAACATTGACTTTCGATTTTATTTCAGATATTGACTGATGCTTTTGATTTTGGCGCCGTAGAAACAGTCCTTGTAGACTTTTCCATTGTGCACAGAAGCGTCTTTGACTTTTTTAGGATAGCAGACATGGTCGAACTTTTATCCCTTGTTTCCCAACACTTAGACCTGCACTTTGTCATCCTGACGTTAGAACTGGACGTCCTGTTATAATGCACGCAATATGTAATATTATACCGATAAAAAAAATGAAACATGATATTACCTCTGCTTGGCCTTGCTTCGCTTTGATGTTACGAAATAGATAATGCGTTTAAGAATTCCATGTTCGTTTTTCCTATTGCATAATCGCTGCTTAGTCATTCAATTGAGCAATAGAAGTAATGACGATTTATTTAATGATTATTGATGGTTCTGAGCATTTGTACATTTTTTAATCAGTTCTCATAGATGTTATATCCTAATGTCCTAGTTATATCTCATAGATAGATATAAAAGAGCATCTGAGAAGATCTCATAGTCGATTAAAAATTATATGAAATAACTATGTGTTTTATTTACTTTTTGAAATTTAATATTGATAAAACTTTACACGGGATTTAAAGTTTGAATTTCGTTTTTCATTAACAGCATCGTCTTCTTGGTTGTCTTGGACAGCATATTGGTGGGTAATAACAAGTAGGTGGACAGCATATTGGAGGTTTACTGTATGACGTACATGTAGGTGGTTGTGACGTCATTGGAGCATCGATGGAAGTAACGACGTTGCTGAAAATTTTTTAAAATAATTAATAATTTTTATAAAGTTTATATATGAATATTTGAACAATTTTATTTACTAATATTGGCCTCTAATTGGTTTGATCTGTAATCCTATAGTACCGCCCATAATAATTTTTCCCTTCTTCTTATTCTTATCTGATTTCCCTTTACCGGTCTTGCCACTTTTCTCACTCTTTTTATCGGACGCTTTTGCTTCCTTCTTCTTATCTGCCATTTTCAGAAGGGAGTTCCTTTAATGAAATTTTGTCCAAATTGTATACTGTATGTTAGAATTTAGAATTTTTTGAATTTTTATAGGTAATTTAAAGAATCCGAATTCAGGTTAGCATTTTTTGGTATGGATGTGTTCTGAAAATTATTCACTTGTTTTTTCCATTCAACAAATCATTCCGTGACATTAAACAAAAAAAATTCGAGACTCAATTATCCGCCATATCTAAAAAAATATATTTATCTATTATTTATGTGTTTATTAATTTTGCCAGAATTTTTTATACAGAAAATTATTTTTCATTATTATCTAGAATGGTCTTGGGCAGGACGGGGGTGGGCAGCATGTTGATGGTGGACAACATATTGGCATTGGGCAGCATAATATTGGCGGACAAGGAGGTGGTGGGGGTGGAAGGCAGCACATTGCAGGAGGGCAAGATTGACCGCGTGGTCTGAAAGTAATTTTAAAAATTTTGTTTAAAATTATTTTGTATAATTTTAATGTGCATTTCTGATGCACAATCATTATACATACGGGCAAATTTTAACTGGTTTATCAACGATGCCTATAGTTCCACCCATTCCTGCACCCTTTGGAAGACCTCTCTTCTTCTTACCCTTGGCATCCCCTTTCTCGCCCTTCTTTCCCTTTTTATCAGCTTTATCTTTCTGTTCCTTGTCCTTTTTCGGTGGCATCTCTAACAGTGTATTAAATTGGTCGAAAGTCACAATATTTTATAAATTAATTAATCAGCCAAAGGGGTTTGAGTTAATTTTGAATTTAAAGTAATCGCATTTTGTGACAGTTTACAAATTTTTTATTCCATGTTCACGTTACTATTGTCTTTTTAATAACAAACTACAATCGTTTTTGCCAGCCTAGAAAAATAAACTTACTAGTTCAGTTTGCATAATTAAATTATTAAAATATCAGAACGAGTTTAATAGCAATTTTGAATTATAAATTCCACTTAATTACAGCATGTTGTCGGTCCAATAAATAATTTGACCAATTTTCGCCGTTATGTAATTCGACTCCCAAAGTGCATCATCAATGAGAAAGAAAATGTATGAATTTATTAAAAAATAAACAGGATACATAGCACATTAATTTTTGTTTCTATTGAAAATATTGAAGAGAAATTAAATATTGTCGTAAAAATGTCCAATTCTTCAACAGCAACGTGGCATAGGACATTGGGGTGCCAAACAACTGGGTTGAGGACAGCAATCCGGTCCTCTTCTGTACCATTTATCCGTCTGTAATAAAAAACGAAGTATGTTCATTAAAGAAATAATCGTTGTCTTCTAAATATCCAATTTTTAATTTTATCTAGGAAAATACTTACACCTTGTGCCATATAACTACGTCCAGGAATCGGATATGCCAGATCTCCACCGACGGATAATAAATTTGATACTACTATGATATCAGCTGTAGAACTGTAGGTGATAAGAGGTCTTTTCGATGGAAATGTCCAAGCTGGTTTACATTCGTGTGGACTTGGCTTCACGTGCCAGGCCTCTGGATCATTTCGACAATCGTATCTCACGCATAGAGGAGCTTTTGCATTGCTACGGCTGTAAAAGAAAATTGTTTTATAATCAGTAAAAATTTTAGAAATATTCATTTTTTACTTACAGACAATCCATTTTAGCGAAGAGACATTTCAAGCGGCGCATTTCTTGGCCCTCGCTACTCACTCCATTTGAAAAACCCCAATTATGTATCGCCTCAGCAACCCCTGTGCCGTATCCCTTTGAATAGTCCATGGTGCAAGCCATTTTTATAGGATTTTTTTAATTTTTCGTTTCAACACTGAAAATTTTCAATCATACATTGACGGATATAAATATTTAACAAAATACGGTGGGAATGAGTATCGATGATGTAGGAGTCACTTGTTAAATTTTAAACGTTTTCTTTATTTAGATGAAAAAGTAAGAGGTTATGTAAAGCGGAAAATTCTTTAAAATTTTAGTCGTTCTTTTGAGATAAGATGAGGTAAGAGTCATGAGACTACCAATATAATTCTGGTTGGTTCTTGAAGTATTTGTTTCATATTAAAGTTTTTCATGTATACCGCCCACCGTGAGTCACGATCATTCACCATGGATTATCTGTCCTACTAAATATGGTTTACCCCATAAATTTCTTCCAAATTTGTCTACTAGTATTCAATTTGGAGGAGTAAAATACGAAGCTCGTAACGTCTTGCCCACTTCACCACTTACCTATAGCCCACCGCCATTCTTTCCAGTTCCCATTAGTGAGTATATATAATAATTAATTAGGATTAGGTAAATAATATTTTCAAATTTTGTATCCGATAGGTCCTACCCCAATTTGTGGTTATCCGGGCGATCTTCTACCACCAGTAACGCTGTGTGCTTTGAAAGCAAATTGTAATGCTAAAATGTAATTCCAAAATACACAATAGAATTATTGCGTAGTGAGAGTTCTATAATTTCATATTTGGTATATACAGTTTTTTGATAATTTAATCATTCGTATAAATATTCCGGATATTTTGAGAACTTTATATTGTAAAATTGTCAACGTCGACAGCCTGGTCCAGGAAGACAATAAGAAACGCAGCATCCAGCTGGTGGACAGCACACAGTCGGTGGTAAAACTCTTTGTGCCATTACTTCTCCAAGTGCGATAGGCCTAGTATTAATATTTTAAATATAATATTTTAGTATTATATTTACGACGAAAGATTTTAGTAACTTGTTGGAAAAGAGTGACTCACGCAGTGCATGTTCTCTTTGGAATATTCTTTCTTCTTTTTTCATCCTTTTTATTTTTACTGTCTTTCTTATCTTTTTCTTTTTGATTACCCTTTTCCTTTTTCGGTGGCATCGTGATAGTTTGAGCCTTTTCAGAGATATTCAAATCATTCAAAATTGTATATAAATAGTTACAAAAGATATAATTTTTTTTAATTTTTTACAAATTTGCCGTAATCAATGATTTACAACCGAATCTTTTTGACTGTCTCCATAACTTTATTCGTAACCAAGTAAATCCTGTTTTGTTACATATCCATCGAATATACTAGTGAAATCATAGTAAGTGTCAGTCTTTTACTATAAACAGTAACTTGTTTGGCATTTTGAAACATTTGAAGAAAGTACTTAGTTATATGACTAGGTGTGGCTCTGTACTATAATTTTACTCATTAATAGCATAGAATTCATTTCTCGTTTTGATTATAGATAATGATTAGTATAACATATTAACAAAAATTAGTGAACATATGTAAGATTCCTGTTTTATTAATTGTAAGATTTATAAAATCAATGTATAATAACATGGTGAACAACGATGCTGCAGATGTTAAACAGAAGTGTCAGTGCTGTCCAGTGCTGTCAGTACCAGACAGCCATGTGAGGTACAATGGGTTGGCTAAGGAAGAAAAGTTAATGATGTGTGGAATGATAAGGTATTGAACGTTTCCACTACAGAAGCATTTCGTCATCACTTTTGCTAGTCGATTAAAAATTGTTGATTGGGACTTTACGTTTATATTGTTATAACGGATTTTTATATCGATATAGTAAATAATGGGGTTAGGTAGTTTTCGATATAGGCTCTTAGTAGCATTTTTCGTACTTTTGCTAATTTGGCAATCGATAAAACTTTGGTCGCCGTCCATTCAAGACTCTACAATACAGGAGGTAATTTCTTATTGTTAACCTACAATTGCTATAAACAAAATTACACTTATTATGCTTACACGTTCCTTTCTGTTAATGTTTATTAACTTTGGATTTCACATTAAACAGTTTATTGTTTTTTGAAATCGACTGACGAGAGTGTAGCAGCTGGTCCAATTTCTGTATTTTTGTAACATATATTGCGGGTAGTTTTTTATTAACTTGATACTTTTTACTTTGGTTAATGATGAATTACTAATTATGCAACGATTTAATTGATATTCTATTTGTATAACATAGTTTACGTATTGTATATGTGTATTGTTTTTAACAAATTTGTTGTGAGAGATCCAGTGGTGTTCTAATATTACAAGTGGCTCAAACGACAAGCATAATTGTTGTTAAAAATTATATTTTTCTAACTGTACAATGCTTTATTTATATACTTATGTTTTTATTCTGTAATCCTCTCATTGCTTGAGATGTTTGAATCTGTGTCGTCTTATGCAGAGCAGTTACAGGTAAAACAAGCTGCTAAAGAAGTAGCGGAAAACGAAGATACTTCCAAAACTCAAAAAGTTCTTGTGACTGTATATTATGAAGCTCTCTGTCCAGACTCCAGGAGTTTTGTAGTTAAGCAGTTGGTGCCAACGTTTCAAACGTTACCACAAAATGTTTTAATAGAACTGGTTCCATATGGAAAAGCTAAGGTATAAAAATTACAAGTCTTATGTATTCATTTTGATTATAAACCATGAAACTCAATTGTGAAAAATTTACAATGTTCCTTAATTATTAATTAATATGCAAAGATAGTTTTTACAATAGCTGAAGTAGAATGTATAATTTTGTTTATATTTATTTGCACACATTACTACCAATCAACTTATATGAACCTCTTTTTTTTGTAGACTGTCAAGACCGACAATGATTTTGAATTCGAATGTCAACATGGACCCATTGAGTGTCAGGCTAATATTATACATGCTTGTACCATTAATATTATTAAGGATCCATCATTACAGCTGAAATATATATCATGTATGATTCAGAACAATATTAAACCTGTTGATATAATGCAAACATGTGCCGAACAGATGGAATTGGACTATCAGCCAATACAAGAATGTTCTGATGATCTGAAAGGGAAAAATCTTTTAGCTATGTATGGTGAAATGACTCATGCGTTAAAACCAGGTGTCAGTTTTATCCCTACTATTACATTAGATAAGGTAAATCAATTTCTCAGTACAAGATTTTGCATTTGCTCGTTAATGGCGAATTTTCAAAGTACATGACATTTATTTACTTCATACCTTCCTATTAATTTAATTTCAGAACTCTGATAACCAGCCAGCTATACTCAAGAACTTATTGCACCAAGTATGCCTGTTACTTAATTCTCCACCTCCAGGTTGTATATAGTAAAATCAGATTATATTGAACACGAGGGAGCAGCAGCATATTTTTTACCATAACAATGTGACATATCATTATGATCTCGTGAATAGTATTCTGTCATATAAATTATAAGAAAATGGTACAGGAGATACACATTTCTCAAGAAACATTACATAATTTACTTTTGTGTATTTTAATATAATTCTGTACTTTACTAGAAATCTTTCCATGTTATATGCTGCATTGTTTGTGTCTTCGATAAATAAGGTCCATTTGTGCTTAATGTTTTAATCAGGTTTTGTTTGTTACTTCAATTAATTATTGACTGGTTGATATTAAGTTATATACCATTATGTGATACGGTAATAGATTACGGTAAATATCATTTGCTCGAAATATATTTATAGAATTTCTATAGTGATATTTGGTTTTCGATTTTACGCAGAGTATACTTCCAGTTTCATTTTGTTCACCATACTAAGCATATAAATTACAAAACAATTTGTTAATTTTCCAAGTCGCTATCGTATATCTTCCATTAAAAATTGTTACAAATTCTGGGAACAATTTTGAATACAGTTACGTTGTACTGTTCGAAGATAAATTGTGGGCGAAAATATACTAAGAAAATATATGTAACATGTTCGTTATAAACGAAAGAGTTTGAAGTGTTATGAGATGTGCTTACTCGTGTTTTGTAATTCATGCATTAAAGTTGAAAATTATTCTTTAAATTACAATGTGCTCATGTCTTTTCTATCCACTATCATCTTTGTTTCCCCTTTTTTTTGTAAAATCGAAGTTAAGGGCAGATAAACGGATCAGGATCATTAAGAAAAATATCATTGAAAAAAATTTACTTTTCCTCCCACTGTATAGTAATCTAATCAAGCGTCATTGGTAAGCCTACACATTATTAATCCATAAGTTGTAAATTGTCCAGCTTCTCGCTTGAGTAGAAGCCTGCTTTCACTTGTCTACCGCCAAAGAAGCGTCCATTTAGATCTACAACAGCTTTAATGGCGCTCTCAATTCTTTTAAATTCCACAAAAATTCGAACAGCTTCCTCAGCAGGTGCATCGATCACTTCGTGAATAATAACGCGGGCAACGTCACCGTATTTGGTGTTACATTCATCTTTGACCTCAGGTTCGAGGTCTTCATCAACTTCACCAGGGCCCACCATGTTCCTCAGCAAAACAACCTATATAATATATTGCATTATTTTTCGAAATTATTTATATAAATGGCATAGGTTTTTAATACAAAGTTATTAACTTAAATGATGTAATAATTAGTACTGTATACCTTGCTAGGGGATTTCATGATTTCTGTAATACTAGGTTCTTCTTGTGGTTGTGGTTGTACTTGCGATTGTTGCCCTGGTATAGCTGGAGGTGGTGAGACGGCAACAGGCGGTGGTGGTGGCATTAATTGTTCTCTTTCGCCGACAATTCGACCACCGCGTTTACTTGTTTTTTCGACTTGAAGTGCCACTGACATGCCTTGTTCCTTTTTTCCCAGACCCTGACCTTCTTTGAAACCATACTTGGCCATAATTTTAGCAGCTACTGAGGATGTAGCATATCCCATGTTAGAAGATTGTGCTCGTGATGTTGGAGGAGGCAGGTCTGCGGATTCTTGTAAGGACGGTGGTGGTGCTATGGCTGCACCACCAGCAATGCCCCTTGACGAAGGTGTTCTTTCCTCGTCTCTTTCAGGTGCAACCATAGTATTATTTCCTGGAGTAGCCTAAGATGAAAGGAATTGATATAAAACTGTAAATTTCTAAGCATAGAATATTTATTAGTATTTATTACCTGAGTGTCTTCGAAACGCGTATTATCACGTCTCCTCTTACGCAACTCTGTTTCTTGATCATGTTCACGGTCACGAATATCACGTAATTCTTTGACTACTTTTTCATATTCATTTGGCCACATTGGATCATATTCGTTAACAACATTCCAATCAAATTCTCCTCCAACAGTAATACTATTACCGCCACTAGCTCCCAAAGAATTACTAGTTTGTTGTTCGTCTTCTTTATCAACATCCCTATTTATCTTTGACTTTAAATCTATTACAGGAGCTAATACAGCTGCAGCTTTTCTGTATTGCTCTCGTTTTGGCTATAATTAAAAAAGTCAGAAAGATATAATATAATAATTAATAAATATAAAAATCAGTATGACAACATTGGTAGACTTATTGAACTAAGATATTACCTGTGTGGTGGCGGCTTTTTTCAGTTGTAACTGGGATTGCAATAATTTTATTCCAGACGACCAACCAGCTACCTTGTCCGATGCTCGATGCTTATCAAAATCATCGTATAAAGACATAATTAATATTTCTCCAATACCCACAGTATTTACATGTCAAATATAACATAACATAACCTCAATAATAAACGCTGAGGTTTTGAACGTGCTTGAACGTAAATTTTCACAAGATAGAAAAGTCATCTGGACTAAAGCAGGTAGTGCCATCTGATGTTGCCTTACAGATATAAATTGCAGTACGATTTCTCACGCAGTAACTTGTTAATTAAAAATCCTGAAATTTAATTGCTACCAATTACCTATTTACAGTATCTGCATTTACTCATTATTAAAATCCTCATAGCATATCATTATTACTATTTCTTGCAGAATAATACATAAAAAGTATTTATTACATCGAGTCAAGGAGTAATTAAAGAATTAATTAATTAACCAAAAAGATTTCATTTAAACAGACATTAAAGAATATAATCCATATATTTCATTAAAAAATCTAGCAAATTGTGGTTCTATAAATTAGTACGATGCTCCATCCGGAAGAAAACTAACGTTTAAAAAAAAGTCTACTGTCCCGATATTACATACAAAAGATTTGTTTTATAAATATGTATTATAAATCAGCATTTTTAAATTCACACCTTAATGTACAGACATAAGAAAGTACAGTTAATTGTTCCCAGCCGTAAGAAAACTCTGAAAGGGAAGTTAAGGTTGGCGCGTATAAACCGTACGGGGTGAGTTGAGGTTGAATTGTCTTGCGGTTCTCTGTGTCTAGTGAAGACAATTTTAACCTTTACGTACGTTTAATGTGACAGGTGCGAAAATATGACGGTATGCACCGCGCACAAGTTTGCACGGTACAATTGCGTGGGCACTTGAGGTGGATAAGTTCATATGTACACGACCAGTGTGTAATAGGGCGGACATTTATTTATTTACTCGGAACGTTGACAATTCCGAAGTTTTAACCGACCAAGTACAATGTACTCGTATAAGGTACAATACGTATGCGTATATTTTTGAATACTTTCATAACCTCGAAAAAATGCCTGTTAACATGCCGTGACCGAGTAAAAATACTTACAGGACAATATACTGATATATTATCACGATATTCAAGTCAATGTCCTCTGAACCTAAAGTCTATAAATTATGTTTTAATCAACCTGTCAATATGTTATCGTTAACCAACAGTGCGCAACAACCATTACTTCTTCTTTTTCTTTCATAAATATCATACACAGCACTCTGTCGATGAATTTAGCCTGCGCATTAGCACCGTGCTTGTTTGACTAGAATGAAATTTTTGATGCACACCTTACGCTTGACTGACTTGATATCTGATGTCTCGCAGGAATATTTCACAGATCCTATGCAAGACTAGTATTCACAGGTACAAGGAAATGAGAAGTCTGCGTACATTCTTGTAACGTGATGCGTGGTACGAGTCATCGAGAAGGTCCCCAACACGTTTCTACGTGTCTAGCCGCGCATGAAAAACAATCGCCGTGTGAATGCCCGAACGGCTATCGTCTTTTAGTTAGTTGAACCCATTAAAACCAGTTTTCCATCTTATCGTATCTTTTTACTCACATGGCACGGTCGATTAGGCAAATCCACAGGTCACTAAACTTTGAATGAAACTGAAAATTAAGAACCGCCTAATACTTTTTTTACAGTACATATTGTATTACCAGCACGCGATGCTTCATAACACTAAGCTGCGTACACAATTGATACTTAAGAAAAGTCACTGTACCGTGTATTAAAGATTCTTTTTTATTTTCAAATTCAAGATTATAATTACACTCTACGTGGCTATGTATGATAATGAAATTTTACGAATTTCCACTCATAATTCCTAGAATGCAGATTCGGTCGTTTTCTCTGATTAACAAAGGATTTATGGAACCGAAGTTGATATCACAAACGGAAGTATCGCGTGCTGAGTGAAGTTTATCGTGCCAGAGCAGACATAAGTATCCACAGATAGTCACGTATTCGCAGTACTGTTCATGTAGATAGACGGTGCTATCCTTTGCCCACAGCAACTACATAACGACTCTGAACACGTAGATAAAAGAAGGTTGCATTCTTGAAAGATGGGAAACGATTCAAAGTCTAAAGGGAAGTGAAGGAAAGAAAATTTTCTTGGTAAATAAAAAAATCAAGATTGAAGGAAATGCGACACGCAGATTACCAAAAGAAAAATCGTCAGTTGCCAATAGGAAGCCGAAGATCGTTATTCCAAGAAATTCACGGACAGATCATGGCAGCTGAATTTTCGTGTGGTAGTTTAAGTACGAGGTAAAGAAAAAGATTAAAAAACTGGATAAAAAAAGCAGCTACAGTAGGCTACAATACGCTTCAGTTTTATTAAACGGCTCTTACGTCACGGACCATCGAGTATCAAAGTATCGAAACGTTCCTTCGAATTCTCTGAATGAAGTTATAAAATTAAATTTTGAGGCTTCAGAGCGTACCGGATGTTCGGTTGAAAATGATTTGTTTAAGTACCGGAAGTGAATATAAAAAATTGAATAAAGACAGAAATCGATTATTAGATTTAATTAATTTTTCTTTGTTAGTCTATGCTAAACTGTTTTATACCTGTACCGTACCGTTGTCTCGTACGTGGACGTGGATTGCAAGGGAGAGTCGTGGCTCTTCTCACCGGTCAGGGAATTCATTTCTAGAATATTTCCTACGCGGATCTTTTCTACGAACTCTGGCACTGAAATGCACTATGGAAGAGAATACGATGGCTTCCTCGTCTGCTTTTTATTCTAGGTATACGTAAGACCCCTCTGTGCACACGGGTTGTTCCTGGCTCTCATGTGAATTCAAGATTCTTCGGTCGCAATTACCCCATAATTATTATTGCACGAACAGCGTCAGCAAGTTAAATACGATTCAGGGATTGTCAGTGAGTTTTGTACCTTCGGCCTTAGTCATTCCAGGATCCATAAACACTGGCAGCGATGCACGTCGCCAGCTAACGGACATCGGGGCTACGGTTAAATACCGAAATTTATTACACTGCGACGTTGACTCCTTGGTGTTACGTCCCAGGATACGACGCCACAATGATACCTCAGGATTCTGACTTATAGGATAAAGTCCATTTGGATCAGAGAAGAGGAAAGTTATTTCAACTGGGATATATCCAAGAGGAAGAGTCGATTTCGTTTAAGTTCCTTTAGGTAAGAGACCTATGAATTTAATATGCATTTAATTAATGGTATACTGTTTTAGGAAGGGTCTACTGGGTACTTGGATAAGAGCTGGAGATTCGTAAATCCTACGTGAAATGATGATGTTGCAGAGAGTACTTGCTAACGCGATTACAATGGCTCACTTGCGTCCTGGGACCCGACTGCTCATGAATGTCTCGACTGGTTGGAAAACAGCTGAAATATAACGTTGATTAATGACGCCTTGACATGCACGGCTCTTGCCTCGAGGGATGCAACAAATTCTGCATGCGAGCCCTTCGTACTCCCAGCATCCACCAACCTAACCAACCATAGTAACGGTACACGCGACTCCCACTGCATATAAGACGGCGATGTCTTACACAGATCATAAGAGCCCGGGCACCAAGGACCTGACTTGGCGTCCCGTCCGGCTGGATATTTGTTGCACGTTTTTCCACGTCTAACTTAGCTTCTCGGAAATCCAGTTAGTCTGGTCTACTGGACTTTTTCATTCTTGAGCAATGAGATTTGGTCCACGTGAGAAAATCATGCGTGTCGCGATTTAACGTTGCTTTGAGGATACAGCTACTGTGCTTCGAGGATTTCTATCGATTGACGTTATTACTACCATTTTGTACGTTGCGTGGCTGTCGTAATTCTTAGCGAATGCCATTTTCCAATTTCTTTCTACGCTCGTTGACTTCTTGACCCTGCAAGAGAAGCATGAGAAAAATGATTACGTGAAGTATTACAGTTAGTCTCGAGCCTCCGTATTTATATATATCCTGTGGATTGGTATTAATGATAATTTAATGATTTGTATTCGATTAATGTCTTAAGGTCAGTTTCTACTTCCAAGTTAGATCGACCAAGATCGTCATTTGATACACGTAGTAAGGCCTAGTCCGGTGCGGTAGCGAATTTTTCAAGATATATTCACCTTGGTACATTTAATATACACGACAGCGTCTAATGGTAGAATGTTATTAACATTCTTGTAACTTTTATACAGTCATCCAGTACTATTTCATTGATACTAATGATACGCGGACTTAGATAAGTAATATCTCGGATGGTAATTAGAGACCCAGCTGCTGTGAATATGAATCCGTCACTGCCTTCGGTAATGCCAAACTCACGGAAGAGGCCACTGTGGTAGATATAATTAACCGAGATCAAAATTCTAATTTATTCGCTACTAAAGGTGCCCTGCTATTTCTGTACAGGGGTATTCAGTAGAAACCCACCACCTGAAGTTAGCTCGTTCATTTGATTTCTATGGTAGAACCACGTTCAGGTGGTGCGTTTTTACTGAATAACTCTATGTATAATGTGTACATCTGTACTGCGCGCTAGTACTGGTGCTAATAACGTTGCCGAATATTAACCACGATAATACATATCTGTATGCCATATTGAATAACCGATGTGCCAATTGCTATTGTTACGATCATCGTTATATTGTAATTCAAGAATAACCAAGTACAATCAATGGCCGTGCAGCGAATGACGGAAGTAAATAATTCTACGATTCGAGACGGGTTCATTAATCATAAATAGTATTCGTTGTGGTATAAATATTTATCCACGCGGAATCGACGTGTTGCGAACTCCGAGTCTAGTGTCTATTAAGCATGATTTCACGTCTCTCACCACACAGTAATTAATGATACACTCGTGCGGCCTGTTAACGTTCGTTAGAAAGCGTTCGCACCAAGAGATATGGAAGCTGTGAGAAATTTCGTTCACATTTAAAACAGCGTTTTGATACCTACCCTCGGGCTAACGAAAGAAATCCTCTTTGGAATCAGTTGTCTAATTTTTGATCGATGACGCTATATTGATTACAAATATTGAATCAAACACCTTCCGATGACTCGATGGCATTGAACTATACGGTCAAGGTATTTACCTTGCATGTTCGACAGTCAAATCAATTCTTTTTTTCATCGATTGTAAACGTCAGAGTATCTTCTTCCGTAAACGAATCGTCGAAAATTTCTTGAACGTCGTTACTTCCGTGAACGTTGCTTTCGTTAAGAGTCGTTTAATATTTTGAGTAGAACTTTCTAACTTATATGAGACTGCCTGATGAGCGAAATGAATGCTTGACCCACGACCTCATATTCTTTTGTAATTTATGTTTATGATTCTTCGTTTTTTGTCTGCCCTCCCTGGCTCTTTTAATTAATCTGCTTACTCCGATCGTTTCAATTAATTGCATTTGGCACAATGACAGGAATAATTATTTTTTACGAGGTACCGGATAACTCGAGAATTGCTAGACCTCCTTAACGCTATTTTAGGTCAAGACTTGGACGGTGCATCAACGCAAAGTCAATCCTTGATATCAGTCAGGCAATCGATAAAGCACCTTATATGCATCCCGTGAAAAAAAAATTCAAAATTTGAATGACCCATCTTCAGCCTCAAAATTCACATGCATGAGGTGCATCCCATTTGTGAAAGTACACTTGATGCAAATATTGATAAATTATATCTAATACAATTATTATTATACAATTAACTACTATATTCATAAGAATTGAATGAGATATAATGATGAGGAAGATCGAATGAATGTGAATAATAGAATAAGCGTGAGGTCGTTTACATTCTAAGATAGAAACAGGAAACGAAATGCTCACGGTGTCCCTTAAATGGTAATGTCCTTCACGAAAGTACCGCATCCTCGCGCCATATTAGTCCAAATAAAAGAAATATATTCTGTGGAATCCTCTTGGGATGGGTGTAAAGGGTACTCCATGGATGCTGTATAAGGTATGGCAATCAATAGGCAGTCCTTTAAGGTTATGGGTACCCTTGGTCGATTCTAGATGGGATATTAAATGTTATTCAACGAGCTTAGAGGTTATACCAGCTCCATTGACTTCCGGAGCCGTGACTTCAGTCAAAGCCTGCAATTAGTAATTACGCTGGAAGGAGGATCCACAATACGATGTCTCCAGGATGATAGCCGACGGCGAGGAGAATATTTACGTGCAGGTAAGAACGGCTGGACTTCGTCGACAACGTCTGGATGGTTACTGGCGTAACAGAAATGCCGATGACGGGTCTCTTTCAGATGCATCGTACAGCAGAGTTAGCCTCTACCTTCTATAGGTAACCTACCTTCTGATCGGGACGGTTGTGCAGCTTTGCAAGCAGAAAATAATACGGTATGCAAATAAAGGTTGCTAACCTAGCTACTCGACTGCTCGACGTCAACGTACGTATATTACGTGTTGATCCTTTACGATATACCTACGTATATCCTTCCGTGCACTCTGTTGCCTATACTGCTTTCCCTTAATATTCACAGCTTGAAAAGTCCCGATTAACCTACAAGTTTTATGTAATCCCGGGATCGAAAACGATTAGTGGATATGGACGAAATTTTTTCATCACTTTAAGAACCCAGGCATGAAAACTGAACTGTTTCTTACGAATGGACTGAGTCTAATATTATTTTTATTTATAATCGTCAAGAAGTCTCCTTACGCTCTGGAAGATCTGTATTCGTCGCTAGTGTTATCCTTAGCGCCATATAATTTCGCGTGGCAACTGAACCGAGCCCAGGGCAGTGTCACGGTAGGCTTGAGTCTCTGAGCACACTTAGTATTTGTTTGATTTGTATGCGAGGGTACTATTCACATAAATAAATATCAGATACTGATCTGCTGCATGAGCGGGGAGTATCGTCGCGGTTCGAACCCTGAATGACGGTTCATACGTCATTTACATGTAGCGACAGTGACAGTGGTAGTATACGTAACTAACAAGGCAGCATAGAAATACAGTAATACCTTAAATCCTGTTTCTATGCGTAACAAGAACGTGGATGATAAAAATAATAACTTTGAGAATTTAAAAAAAAAATTTCGGTGCTCTCCATGGTTATTCCAAAAAGGATTAACAGCAAACGAAGTCATTAGACACGTGGCTACGTGCACATGGGTACGTATACAGGTAGGTATGCATCATCGCGTGCTGAGCGATTCTTTACTCGTTATCGAAAATCTTCCATCGAGCTAAGACCTGTTATTTATACTCGACCTATAATTTCCCAAGGGATCGTTTAGACTTGGGACCTTTGGTTCAGCGTCGTCGAGATGGGGCGACCTTAAACGAGTCTTATGTCTTTCCTTCATTGAGTGGGTGGATCCATAAGAGCATTTCAATCCTTGAGTAAAATATTGTTAATCCGAAAGAAAGTAAAGAATTTCTTTGATAGAAATACTTAGAGTATACCTGTATACATATATCTTGCGGTGCTATAGGTATATCTAATTATGGATAAAATTTACTGTAAAAAGTTCTAACAGCGACTTGACGTAAGACTGCTCACCTCGGCACCCTCGCATGTAACGTGATGGCATCCACTTTCTATGCAGACAGCAGCCGTGCGTCGGACAAACACCTTTCCTGGCTGGCCCTTGAGGTCAAAACTATTTTTCACAGAGGTTTCGAATAAATTATGCATGAATTGTGGTCATAATGCTGTTAAATAGGGTCTGCGCGTACCTCGATATCGAGTAGGGTCTCCATTGTCGATTTTTCTGGTATCCAGGACAATGCTGACACAACGAGCTCGTACGAATGGACAGCTCTTTCCGATCTAGTATAAACCAATGACGGATATAGATATAGAAATAAACATTTAAAAGTTTAATAATAGCTCATAGTAATTATTACAAAATTTGTTAAAACGGACAATCGGCACATTCAACAAAGATCAAATGAATTTTCAATGTTCGCCATATTGGATCATGATTTAATACGACTCATTAAAAGTTCGAATGGTATAATCGGAAATGGCTTGTAATTTGGTTTATCCATGGTGGATCGCTATGGGAATCTGACTGCTTGTACCATAGATACCGTAGGAGAGAGACGAGGATATGGACGTGTATGAGAAGACACGAAAATTGTAAAGAGTGTGGTATGGCGCTCGTGTTGAGGGCAGGTCGTGCCATGGGGGAGTCGCCCCACGCCCCCATAACGGTTGAAACCATTTCCATAATTACCCCATGATGAAACATCAACATGAGGAAGCGATGGGTTCGTTACGAGGTTAGGTATACGTGTGTACAGCTACGTCTGCGAAGGGTCCCATTTTGAAATTGGCAATGGATACCGGCTCCTACGGCCATTTTGTATACGGGATCGTATGGGGCCTTGGATCTTTTTCGTATTATTTTTCTGTATGTAAGAGAATGTCTCCATCGGTGAAAATATACAATTTGATATTTATGGACTCGATTGATACGTCCTTATGCCGGAATCATTCTCGTATTCTATACGGTAACAACTATGGCGGTCCCCTATTCGGCCATGGTATTACAGTACCGCCGAGAACACAAGTACCATTGGTGTTTTACCTCAAGTCGTTTTATACCTTTAGAGGGTGGCGGGTTTGTATCTGCGTGCGAATTTGCGTTAACACTTACAACATCTATTTCATCGTATACATATGTAGCATATCCATACGTTATGTGTGCATTTACATATTACCCGATCCGTGTACACATAACGTTCGATGTATCTCTGTCCCCTGTATATAGTTGTCGGGGAGTCAAATAAATTTAAAACCACGTATTATAGACTATCCACCTCATTATACCGAGAGATTATGTTCCCACTTGTTAGCTTGTATTATTTACGAGGACCTAAATCCTATGTTGTATTATATTGGATTTTTGTGTTAGGAATTCTCGTTAAAAGGAACGCCAGGAATTAAATGCCGTTAAAGATGGTATATGTGTTGTGTGTATATATATGTATATATATGAATGGTTGATACCCTAAGCAATTGGATTAATGTATAACAGCATGTGATTTTATACTTGAAAATTGTCTTTGCAAGCTCGCCATTAGCGTAGGTATCAAAATTGTGTGGGCGTATGTACCTTTCGTACACGTTATTTTACCTTTACATACGTTGCTCCATGTTTTAAGCCAGTCGGGTGCCGAGTACGGCCGAAGAGTCACGGAAGGAGCCGAGCGCGCGGAGCCGGTTGTCGTGGTTCTTGCCAGATGCGGCTGCAAGTCAGTGTCGCGTCAGTCCTCAGTGGAATTGGTCAGTGATCTGTGTCAGAACAGGGCCAGGCTGTCTGTACCGTCATTGTATTTATCACTACTGTCACGAATACTTTTGCCTGTTACAAATAGTGCCACAGTGAGTTACCAGTGGGAAATTATTTGTTTTATCCTACTGTATATCTTCCTGCGCTGGACACCGGTTTTGGATAATACAACCGATTCTAGGTGAGTCGAGTACCGTTCCCTTCAAAAATTCAAGACTCCTCGCTGCCCATCACCGACTATACATCCTGTACATGTTTGGAGTGCGATGACTCTGATATATTAATTTTTTAGATGAATTTTTGTGTATTCATTACGAGTTTCTATTACGTATAACGTGCAACGAGGTGGAATTGAAAATTCTGATTCTGAGTAATGAGCAACGCGGGCATGCTTCACAAATTTTGAATTGCTTCAACGACTCACGTAGTGTCTACACTAAGAGACAAACACAAAAGACGTCTAATTTGAAATATGTTGCCTCAGAATTTATCTAAAAATACGAGCGATCATTTTTCACGTGCAATATAAATTTTGAATCTAACCCACCGTTAGAAATCAAAACAACGTCGTCCGTCTCGCTAATGCCAGCTGCATATGTATTTTTTATTTGAGAAAATCATGCAACACAGCTATTTTCTCACTGTCTTTCTCCTTCAGTTGCTCTTAACGACTTTAAGCGTATCCAGCGAAAAGTCTCACGCGACTCGTAAAAGCTAATTCGCCGACCCAACCCTTGTGTCTACTATTAGCGATTCCTTGATAGCCGAATAAATTAGCATTCACGATTATCTCGTTACCGTTTAAATTAGTAATTTATTACATAAACAAACATAATTCGACCTTTGCGCTGCATAACCCTGAATAAGAAAGTGACGAATATCGTGAATAAAAAAAAATTCCAACATCCTAATTAATAATCAACACGCCATTTAAACAGCACGAGTTACGCTTACACTTGAAAAATTCAATGCTACGTGGGAAGGATATATTGCATAACGAAATCACTCGGCGTTATATCCAAGTACGGTAGAGTCTTCGGTGAAAGTAACAATTTCTCGTTGTCATCTCTTTAAATCATCGCATTTCAAAAGAGAAGGAAAGTCAATAGTTGGACAGAACCAAAAGTATACAGCGATAAAGACGCTTTACTATGCATTTCGATAACTTATTTCTACCATTGCACTCGACGTACACTCGACACAAGTATGTACACACGCATTATGGAATTCTTATAAATCAATGCTGCCAGTGTACTCCCACAAGAGCCCCTTTAGAAATAGATCTGTATTTACCAAGTGTATTATATTTATTACACGTATCCTTAGTCTTAATTAGATGGTCGTGAAGCAAAGTACATAACGCAGCACATACGCCACGCATGCGGCTTTTATAAGAGTCTGCTGTTCAGTGGTAAAAGGGGGATTTCAGATATTTTATTATTATTTTTTTTGTATCCTTTTTTTTCTCTCTTACGTTTCCACCCGTGGCCAGTATAACGTATGATGTATAGCGTAACGAGGTGTGTAATGGGTAATAGTGCGCAATGGTGTAATGCGTAAATTCCTTGCGGTATGTCTGGAATAACAAACTTTGCCAAGGTATAAAGCGAATCGTGCAGTCGAGTATTGCCAGTTTACTGCACGCTAAAGAGAGTACAAGTCTCGTAGATGCAGGGAATAACGTACCGGGTAAAATCGTGTATCGAGATTACGCGGATCGTATATGTGAGTAGAGGAACGTGCATCCGTACTCAATAATAGAGGCTCGTGTATGATATTTGAATTATGCGTAATCCAACCTGACTCGAGTTTCTCGCTGGCGAGCAATTTAGAATTATTACTTACCAGTCGAATGAACTTCCGAAGATCTTCTTGTTAGATTCTGCCTGTACTTTTTTCTTTCTCAAAATTTTACTCAGCCGCGATCCCAAGCTGGTTTCTGAAAAGATAACAATGGCGCTCGATGCATTGGTTTATTTATAAATTTTCTTTAAATTACTCTTCACAGATAATTTTTTTGACACTGGATCGCGAAATTGCAGATAGCGTGATTAATGCCGTGAGTCACAAGGCGGAGATGAATATTTGCGCACAGTGACTCGTGCGATAAGGGATGCGAGAAATATTACGAAATTTTGGAGTAATGATGAAAAATCGTGAATTAACGTAATTTTTTCTTTTTAATATTATGAATTTAATTTGTCGTCGGATTGGCAATAATTATTATGTCGATTTCAATTTTATTGTATTGCGCGCGGTACGGTCGGTAATACAGTGCCTGTAAAAAGTATGGATCTTGATCAGAGTCGGTGGAAAGTCGTGTTAAAAATTTTTCTTCAACGTACGAAGGATGCGAAAGCACTCGAATGCAAATGGACGTATGGCTGAAGCGATTACTCGATACTTATCAGCAAGACGATCAATCATTATTCGAAGTGGCTCGTACGCTCGATCGGAGCTTCTCGTATGCGATCGAATTAAGTTTAGTTGGACTCTGGTATCTCGTCAGTGCGCGGCAGTATGGAAGGTTAGATAGCTTCGGGCCGGAACGCAGTTAGGTAAAGTGCAATAAAATCACTTACGCGTTATCGATTTATCCATCTCTCTCGGCGCTGATGTCACTCCCGTTCCTTTTCATCGGACGACTTTTTCGTAATGGCCGTCGCGGCACTTTGTTTTTACCGTGGGTCAATTTAAGGAGAGCGGTACAAAACCAGCGTTTCTTAATTTGATTGGCAGGCTAGCAACCCGTGGAATGATATTTGTATTGGTTGATTTTTCGAAAAAAAAGTTTTCTCATTCTCACCAAATCTTGAAAAAATATTTTTTACTGTTGACAAACTTCAGGTTCAAGAGCCCTCACGAGTACGAATTCGCTAAATCGTAAAATTCTAAGGGATGCAGTCATATGTACTCTGACACTTGATCGAGTCTTTGCGGTAGACTGTATTTTGGAAACAAATTTTCCAAAATTTTACTCGGTCCCCTCTTTGAACCCGCTAATACTTTTACGCGTTACGGTACTGCTCAGTACTTTCTGATAAGGATACGCAAGAGCATCGGCTCTTTTTGGACACTGCTGACAACGTGCGGTAGGTTGGCGGTACTGTTTGCGAAAATGTCATTGAAATTTGAATAAGCGTCAAGGCCGTACCTTGAATTTAGTTAAATGGATATTAATCTTGTCTATTTATTTTGGTTAATCGGCAGTGATAACCAAAATTTGCATATCAATCACGCAGCGTCTTACCGGCGACAGTGGGGATGCTCGACACGAAAATTTATTTGTTTACCCAGTACCCAGTCGTACCAGAGCCTCGCTAATTTCATTCACCAGAGCGATCAAAGAAATTCTCGAAAGTCAATGAAATCAGGATTTTCATTATTCCCGTGAACGACAAGTCACGTCTCGTCAGTATTGGCATCCGTCTCTCTTGGTCCTCGATATTAACGAGGAATCTGCGATTATTTTTTTTGCTGACTCGCAAAAACACTACCAGCCACCGTTCGGAAGCGTGAAGGATCTCGCCAAATTGAAATTGCACAATTCTAATAACGAAGGGTTTTTCCCAAGTACGAATCTCCGTTAACAGATGGGATTTTCTACCGACGTTAAATAATTCTCCATACGCAGCCAACGAACAAAGCCTGATCCACTTCCATTGGTATATTTGATCTAAGAATAGTTACTGCGGCAATTATCATACTAATCGCGCCTTTACCGTGTGCCGAGTTAAGCGTTGCTTAACCAACCTTACTATATACTTATTAATCAGAAAGTTAATTAATATTCCGGCCAAGACCCAGGACCATTAAAAGGCACGAGTTAGATGCTCTTCTTCTTGGCTCTATTTAGACCTTTTTTGTCTTATCATTCCTACACGACAACAGACCAAAATACGTCATCGACGTCGCTCGTACGGAGCGTCGGGACGCGCGCGTAACGCAAGAAACGCTTTCCGGTAACAGGAGAAATTGCAGGCCGGATGTGAAGCTTTGATAACTGGGCCGAGTTACTTCGGACGCCATTAACAGAGTGAAACGCAGCTGAACTCGCGATTAACGTTACGTTACGGCCGACTGAAAGTTTCTCTGGGCACGCACTCCGTAGAGGAGGAAGATACGACGAGGATGTCTTTGTCGATCGGTGGAGACCGGAACCTCCTTTTCTCAAAATTCTCTATCGCTTATACGTCCGATCGAGGGATCCAGTTCCTAGGTGCTATTCGCAGCATTCATCGGGGCAGCTATCGTATTGGTTTTATCTACCGATAAGACCTCTGGATTCTCCGTGACGTAGGACACAGCAGAGTACAACGGTGACTTCTTAATACGGAATATTTTATTTGTATGATGGGATGGTGGGGCAGCGCGGGGGGGGGGAGGGGCTATTAATGATTTCCTTAATAGAAGGCATCGAGGTCGTAAAGAATTCCGGATGTGCCTGAGTCTGTCTAGGTTGTAATAAATAACCCACCATTTTAAACGAAGACCTAGGTGGTCCATCGGGCAATCCTGAACCTCATCTTCCGTGTGTATATTGGTCGGGCTCCTTGGGTACGAGCCACTTCGTTATACCACGTATACGAGCTTGCGTATCTCATTCCAGGTCGATATGCTGGTGAAGTGGCAAGACGCTTATGGGGTTTTCGTTAAAGAATCGGCGAGGCTATTGGCAATTGGCAAAAAGTCTCGGATGCTGTTATTAAACGGATAGATCTTTCATACGCGTGCATCGTATGTATATATGCAGCTTGTAGGAAATAGTATCGGCTATATAGATTATTAACCGTTTCAGTCTCAAGCAGCGCGAAAGCGCTGTTTGGATTTTATGTCGGAAAATCTTAGAACGTTTTAACGCTATGGCTTAAGAAAGCGATATTGGGCTGTTCGGCATTTTTTGAAAATATTTTTTCAAAGATCCATGGGATTCGATCGGTTAAAATGACGTTTCGATCCTCTCTCGTCTGTTTTCTTTTTTCGATGTCCCTCTCGATCTCTATGCATATCATATATATAAATGCTCCTTTTTTTTCCATATTTTCCTGAAAATTACTCCCGGCACTAGGTGAGGGAGGGTGGACGGTGAGGGTGGCGGGGGTTAAGGAGAGGGACGGGGGGAGGATTCGATGATTCCGCCCTGCTTGAAGATCCAGACGATCCTTTAGAATCCGGGTATATTCAGGTTCCCTTTGTCCGATCGCGAAGCTTTATCTGTCCCCGAGGTTAATTATCCGGCCATGCTCTGTCGAGCCCTTTTGAATGGGCTTTATCTAAACAACGTATTTTACACACATTCGCGAAACCTATTGGCAGTGACAGGATTTCTCTCTTTCTTTATCTCTTTCGTCACTGTCATTGAATTTCCAATCTCTCTCTCTCTTTCTCTTACGACTCGGCACACAGGTAACTGTGGCATTTCTCTGCGTCAGGAACGTACTTGGGAAGACATTTGGTCGAACTTTTACTTAAATCTCATATTTTCTCAATGCTTCCCCTTTCGCCCTCTTTTACTTTTTTCTCTGGAATCTCCAGGGCGCCCCAGATTCTACGTTCGCATCCGGCACTCTTCTTATGCCTGGATCCTCCTTTAGGGGACACTGCGCCAGGTCGACTTGGATGTCACGGAGAAAGATAGCTGGGAATCGAAGGGACGTCGCACATGGATGTCAGGTGGATTAATTATTTGATCTGATCTCGATACAGCAGTCGGATCAGAATGAATTTTTATGCTGTCTTGCTGGTTCGATCAATAAAGTCAGATCCAGGTGACCGTCATTGTTTGATCTCTCTTGTTGGATGTCATAAGTGAACTTTCGATCTTGGCTCTGGCACTCCAACGGCGTTTGTGTAGCTGATCGCGTCAAGGCGAAGCTCTTCCGCGCGAAGTCCTGAAGTAGGGAGAAGTCTCGACCCAGTCAGCCGACAGGCCGGTCTGCCCACGGAGGTGTAACCTTCCGCTTCTCGGAACCTAGAAGAACCTACTAGACTACCAAGAGGCCTGGCAGCCATTCTGGATATCGAAGTACAAATTAGCTCCAGCCGTGGATGGAGGAGGACGGCCTTAGGCATGGTTTGTTAGCTATGGGAAGACTTACCGACGTCGTCGCGTGTAACGAAGGCGTCTTTGGCTACTTGGATTACCAAGGATGATCTCGAGGAACGGCGGATGGTCATTTGGATTCGAGCTGAGGCAACGCGAACGATGAGTATCCAGGCTGGATCGTCGTTGAGCAAAATGATTTTGCTTCTTCGTTGGTTCAGTCGCTCGCGCCGATCAATTGCCAATTTTCGTCGCAGTTCATTGGCTCGGCCCGAGGCTGACGGCCGAGCTATGAGTTTTCGTCGCGTAAAAACTGGTTCATATCGTGCGACGAAGAAATTCTGTCCTTTCGCGAAATTTCTGATCTTTATTTTGATAATTGCCGCAGCCGATACCACTTGACATTCCTATTACATTGTACCGGTTCACACTTTCTAGCTCGCCGTCGAACACTTTCATTAGACATGGTAATGCCGCAATTTTCAATTCAAGAATTCGTGTCGGATTGCGAAACTGAGAGTTATGTCTGGGACGGGAGATTATCATTGCTAATACTTTGAAGTTACTCGGCACGCTCCATTACTTGTGCGGATCGATGGAAACGGTGAATCTTCTTTGAAAATACTTGTTTTTTTTTTGGAAACTGATTTGAGGTTTTTTTTTCGTTGGTTTAAGGGAAGATTAATTTTTTGGTATTTTTTTGGACGTACGTTGGTATCTTTGTCAAGGGCGTGGTATGAGACTACTTGACTCTGTCCGTTATATGAGTAACTGCCTTTAAGCCGTGAAAATACCTTGCGCAATCAGTTAGGGTCCCGTTCAGGTCAATGTGACACACTTTCACGTATTTACGATAGTAATAAAAATACTCGTCGTATTAGTATCGAGATTCCACGAGCAGCTAGATGGAAATTTGTTGACGATTTCGACCGATTTCAAAAATATCTTCAAATACCGACACTCGGAGACCTGTTGTATCTGGTTGGGCGTCGGGTTCACGTAACGGGATCTACGTGCGTCCTGGGTGACTATACAACGTAGCGATAGAAAATTATTCTCGAATCGGACGCGTGACCGGATTTTGCATGGGGAAAAAAAACCAAGCAAACAAACAATTTTCACTCTCGTACGAAATCCCGCGTGTTTCTAATTATTTGCCGACTACAGCGGAGTACAGGAAAAAGTCATTCGCCGAGTGCAGAGAATCTTGATTAAAATTCACCGTGGTTAAAATTGTCAATTATACCGGGCGATGCGTATCTCATATAATTCATAAGTACATAAAATTCCAGGGAAATTGACCAAACCGTCCGAACTACTCGGTTACCGTTACTCCACTTTCAGACTGTCCCAATTCGAGGAGATTTATCTTCCAGCCGTAGCACCGTAGAAGAGACTCTCCAGGAGAAAGCAAAATATCTGAAAATCAAATAAATCTACATGGATGGAGTTCTACGGCTGCTATAAAGATTTCCTCTGGATAAATGAAAAAAAAAAAAGAAAAAAGCAAGAAACACTCAAGGCTCTCGAGTGTTAACGCATCGCGGAAGACTCCTCCGATCGCCCATTCAGCTCTTTAGGCCATTTTTGTCGATGGGGAATTGCTCCCGATGCCGAGACTAGATAACATTCAAACTCGCATAACTGGGTCAGCATAACGTCGCAGACGTCTAGAAGCCTCATTGGCTGACTACGCAGATAATTATTTTCCTATATATCCACGGACGAGTATAGTCATCGCGATAATTTCTATTGAATTAATCATCACGAGTCTTATTATACCACGGCGGACGACGCATTGGCATTTCAATCACGAACGCCCCGGTACGAGACCGTTGATCTTGACGTGGCGCGAAATTCAAATCGTGCTTCCTTTTTAACGTATTTACTTACAGACATATTTTGTATCTCCATTATACTTTCTTTTCTCATTCATGCCGCAGTCTGTTCTACCTTTTTACATCGATCTCACTTTTCATCGTTCGCAACGGAGTTACGCGCACGACACTTATTTCAATATTCCATATTCTAATCGGACACTGTGATTGGTCGAGCGGGTAACGCTCTACTTGCCGAGAAATGTCAACCGCATTCTACTGGGAGCCGGCGAGGCAGAACATTCGTGACATGCCGCTCTGTGCTGTTTCTATTCTCTTCTGTTATGTCTACCGTGCCGTGCCTACCTTCTATATCGTAACCCAGTACACTGCTCCATTGTTCTCCGGCTTGACGATACACCCTTGGAGAACCCGGACACCCTGGTGGCGTTTCGTCTTACTAAAAATCACCGTAGGGCATTGTGGGTACAGAGTGGCACGTTATTCAGCAATATCGTAAAATTAATCGTTTTAACGAAATTTACAAGATTTACGGAGTCTTACGGATACGATTAATAAAGCGTAGCACAATTTTTGATAACTACTACAACGACACAAGCTTTCGTTAGGTTGGATTAGCTTACGATTTTTTTCACTTAATTACAATTTCATTTGAACGCCTATTTTCGAACGTCAGTATGCGTCACTATTGATCGTTTACTGTAACTGAAAGCTAGCTATTAATTTTTAATTACCTTTATCTCGCTCGGTCGCCACCCGTTTAATATGTCGTACATTTTTCTTTCTACGCTTCCTTCACGTACTCTACTTGCGCGTGATCCACAGATGCTTTGGACCATGCTCCAGTTACTTTACGGAAGATCTTGGAGAGTGCTTTTGCAACTTTTCAGACAGTTTCTCGTGGAGGTAGGTCAGTACTTGTTTGTAGGAAAAAGTCGAACGAGTATTGGATTTTTTTTTCTCTTTTTTTTTCAATTATCTTCAGACCTCATTGACGTAAATCATCGGTCGAACGTATGTAACACGTGCCAGAATTATTAACTTGGAAAGACAGTAAGTCCTGAATGAACGGGTACGGATGTAGGTTATGGTTGCGTCATGGGCTGCATATAACCGCAACGATAAGTTCGCACGTATTCGCCTGGGCGCGGGTCTTTGTGTTGGGATGGGAGAAAGTAATTAGCAATATGGCGGCGTTTCCGCTCTGCTAAATTCAAGGTTGTCTGTTGTTGTCTTGTTCAAGGCCGTGAATCCTTATCCGTTGTTTGGCGTTTGTAACTAGAGTACCATTGAGGTCCGATGATATATATATATATACACACATATATATATTCGTATATAAAAGGGCGTACCTACTGATTGGTTTCGATTGTCGACTAAATTACGATCCGATTGATCTATCGATCGGATATCCTTGAGGTCGACCCTCTGGCACGAAATAGGCCGATCTAAGGTGGATCGATGATTTACTATCGAGTCACTGTGTATTGTGTCACCGTTATTACGTGGCAATTCTTATACTGGATCACCGATCGATTACGATGCTGTTTATTGTATCTGTACGTTGTTGGTACCATTGACAATAAGGATAGATCGCCTGGGTGTACGTAGGTTGATAAATGAAGGTTTGTATGTAGGTACTGCCGGTCCGTCTGGAGAAATGAGGACAGTGTATCCCGGAGCTGGTAACATAAGATTTTTATGACCTTGGTTCGAAACGGTAGCTACCCGCAGAACAGTCGCGAGGAGATGCAGAAATTCGATTGCAGAGTTGCTCAATTGCCGTGACTTTTTGTTTGACCGTATAGTACAGTGCTCCAAATTTGACTACGGCGATGCCATTATCATGGCGGTGTTTCCTCTAATCAGTCGTTACGGTCACGAGTAAAATAGCTTTTTGAGGTGACTACCTACCTACTACTTCTAAGGTAAATGAGTCCCCCAGACAGGTTTCTTTTACTCGTGAAACGACTGCAGACAGTATTGCGTCTCAGCCTGTGAGCGTGTACGCGTAATGGGGTACAGGAAATATGTGTAATGCTGGTATGACATGTAGAACAGGTCACAGACTTCACCGTGTAAAATGATTGTACGTCGAGTTTGGAAGCCGATAGGAATTTAACGGCCGTGTAGGCGACAGTGAAAGCAAATGTTACTTAATACCTACATCGGAGAGTCAGGACTCCAGCGGGGCTATAAACAACAAAGACCAAGCCCGAATGGACGCTCTTAATCTGGATCGGGTAAGCTTTGACCCCGGAGACATTAAGACAACGATCACGATAATGGATGGACAAGGAAAGACTAGTCGGGGGTCCTGGAACAAGGAAGTTCTCTCACGGGCCCCGTTAACGGGGAACAATAGTTGCTGGGCAAATACGCGGATCAGAGTTCAGTTCGAAGTTTAGGGTATTCAGGTTTGGACCGTTGTTTCGATTGGTCTTGATCATCGACGAATTCGCATTGCTCCATGGCTATGGGTCTTGCGTGGTCAGAGTAGTTGCGGTCATTTTGATTGAATTTAAAATTGGAATTTTTTTACGGTTAATATTATCTTTTATCGTATAAATATCAATGTGACTTTATTCTTGGCGATGATGCTCCAGGTAGGTACCGATGACTCCTGGTGGCGATTAGAAAAAGGTACTCGAGCTGTATTCTCATCAGGCTCTCGTAGGGTACTTGCTTGCTTCAAGGCTGATCGCCTCGTCCGTGTGCTTTCCTATTTTACGCTTGTTAAGGAGGTACCGGGGAAGAAGAAGAGGCAGGCAGAGAAGAGTGAGAATAATATGAATAAGAGAAAGAAAAAGCGTGAGGAAAGTGAGTTGACGGGTCTCGGGTCACTGGACAGAACGGACTTCCTCGGTCTAGTTGCAAACAGATGTTCGTCACGAGGACGCATACCCCTGGCGTGTCCGTGCGATACGACCTCATCTCCAGGAGCTTGTAACTCGAAAGATCAATGGCAGAGATGACGAACGACAAAAGTTGGTCCTTCATAAATCTCGAATGCTCAATCATCACTAGGCTCGATGACAAGCTGATCCCCTTGTAGTTCGTCGGCTAAAATGAGATTAGGATTGATCATTTTCATCGATCAGTTCTCGGTCCAGGACGGATCACGTGCTACGTCCTCGTTCTTCCTTGTCCGATTTGTCGTCTTCCTGACAAATGGCACGACACCTAAGTCAGGTCGTGAAGGAGGAATGAATAGAGGAACAGATCTGTCGTCCTGGTCCGGTTCCGATCCTTCCTCTTCTTGCTCTTCTTCTTAAAAGTCCCTACACCTAGGACATCCACCTCAACGGAGATGGTTATTTTCGCGTGATCAGGGTCGAAGCCGGGCAGCATCGGCTACGCTTATTGAGGTTCGGACTCCTCGTGTACACGAGGTACCTGGTTGCACCGACGGAGTCAAGCTCTCTCACACAGACCTGGCTCCTGCTATAACCCGGAGTTGGCTGACGGTCGCCCCATGTATGGCAGCTTGTTTTATGCTGGCTGCATTGCCATTGCATTGCGATACACGAGGCACTCTTGGGCAGCCCGTTGCGCATCGGTCGAAACACAGGATCCGGTGAGTTCGCTTTAATTCGCGTTGACGTAAGTGAGCAGGCATTTATTTTTGTTTCTGAAGGAAAAATTCAAATTTTTATCGCCCACCCACTGATCACCGGTACAGCATCGGTTGGAGGATCGACAAGACCATTGGATGCATGAATTCTCTCGATGATCGATTGCCACTACCGTTATCGCGTATTCATCTAAATTCCTCATCTATGGCGGATAGATGATCTCTGAGATCATTAAGGTGATACAAGTAAGTGAGACGTGAGAATTTACGTGCGCGGCGTACGAGACGGCACGAGGAATATTATATTTCTTAAGAAATGTACATGGGGCGAGTTCATCTTGCGAGATGGAATCGAAATGGCCACTCCTCGCGAATGAGAGAGACAGAGATTGAGTGATGGGGGGGGGGGGCGGGGTGAGAGAGAGAGAGAGAATTGGCCGCGCTACGAAACGCAGAATCATGCGTGTCGGGTGCATGCGTAGATCGGGTAATGGCATTCCTCGTTCTTGGCTGGGCCCCGCACCCTGACCTTACTCGCCATATCGGGCCTCCTCTTGATTGCTTTCTGCTTTTTGCACAGTGCGAATGTGCCTGTATTATTCGCGCTCTTCGGGATGCGTGTGTGGATCTCTTGGCATGCTCATTACGAAGTTACTGTGTGCGCGTGGTCTAATGGAGACGCTAAGTAGATTAGATGGATGATTGTGGCTTTTCTTCCTCTTTTCTTTCCTTTTTTTTCTCTCTCTCTCTCTCTCTCTCTCTCTCGTTCGGTCTCCTTTGATTTTTACCTTTAACATCTTTCCATCGCATTACGATGCACACTGAACTTAGTCCCGATCGGGCTTCGACCGTCTAAGCCTCATTCGGGACAGCTGGATGCTCACGCCAGTTGGAATTAAGGAACCAATTGAATGACTGAGAACCGCAATTGTACCGCGTTGTGTACAGTCACGGTGCTTCTATGTAACCCGCAATTAGCTTCTGATGTATTGCTTTTCATCGTCCTTGGTCTTCTGGAGTTTAACTTGGCCGGGGGGACTAAGCTGGCTGGCTGGCTGACCGGCTGACTAGCTCGCTGACTTGCTAGGTGGCTGATGCCGGTTCGCAAGGTCAATTTTTGCTCGGTATGTATTTCAATAGGTTTAGGCTTCTACCACTTTGTATCTGGCTGCGTGACTGTATGCTATTGTAGGTACTATGAAGACGAAGAGACGGAAATACGTTCGTTAACCAACCTGCTACCGAGGCTACTGGCTACATCGGTTATGTCTACCGTGTCCACTTTCCGTTTCGTTCGTGAAAAATTGAGTCTCTAATAATACATATATATATACACACCATCAAAATGATATCCCACGTCAACGATACCTCTCGATTAACGCTAAATCGCGAGTATGTTTAGAAATTCGTTTACGCGAATAATTACCCAATACTCTTGGCAATGAAGGATCCTTACGTGAGTGGCATGCAGCTAACGCGTATACACGTAATCAAACGTCATTTGATTCTCAAGGCTAAAGTTACGGGGTCCCTCCGTGCAATTGGAATTTCAAAGAGTCATGTCCTTATCGACACGACACAACGCGACGTTCATCTCCACGCCAATTCCATTTCAATAAGTATCTATGCGGGACAATGTATTGCGTAACTTTCTCTATATAAAAAAGTCAATTGAAAGCGTCGTATGCGGAATGAATTTACCTTGAATCAAACGACCCAATCTTTTCATCGAGTCTTTAACGTTAGACACTTTCAACGCGTGTATCATAGTTCGAGATGGTTTCTCAAGTACGTTGCACAATCTGTATTATATATATATATATATTAGCTGTCGGTGAGAATCGAACGGAGATCCACGTTGAATGGCCGTGCGAAATAATCAGGATGCTCGATCGACAATTAATTGTAAAAATAGAAGTCACGTCACCCTAATAACGTTTCTAGTAACGGATGCAGACGTACGCGAACCTACTAAACGCATTACTGTTAGGTCGCGTAAGTCGAGTCGCTTGGATACTCGAAGGACGTTGGCTGTTCCGTTGTTGTTGTTCGTCGTCGTTGTCGGCGGCGGTGGCGTCGCTATGGCGTCATCAGGATGTGCCCGGGTAGCCGTCGGTCCCACCGCGAATGAAATTACAAGACGGCCGATGGAATGGCTGAGTGGCATTGAACGTGATGAGTTCGCTTTCCCGTACTAATAATTATCTATAAATACGTGGTCTGACATCATGTCAGCCATTGGACGTTTCCACTTTGGTCCGCTGACCCTACGGACTCCTCTGCAGCCTTGAAAAGCTCTAGGAACATTGGGTAGATCGACTTTAGTTTGACTGACGAAATTTTTATGCGATTGATATTTTTTTTTTATCGATTATTGACTTTTGCTACACTGCTGGAATATTCTTTCATCTCGATTGACTGACGCGTGAGGATTTTTTTTCAATTTCGAAAGATCAAGATAGATTTTTTTATCGACTGATGATAACGCGATAAGAACGAGGCTATGAAACTTTATCGTTTTTATTTCACGTCTGATAACGATTTCTTCGATTCAATTGAAAGTTATAGATGAAATTGGAAATATCGTCATCGATCCCTTGTTATTGCTAGATCTTATCGCTCGAGGTGGTATAATCTACGATTAATTATTGTACCTTCCATAAGGCCCAAGGATAACCAGAGTTCCACATTCGAGAGTTCGGTTTCAAAATGGCGATCGTTTTCTATTTTGTTTTTTTTTCCATTATAATCTCCACCTCGTCGATGCGTCTCTTCTCGGATATCCATCGGGTTTTATACACATGAACACGAATGACCGTCCATTGCGATGCAGAGAACGGAGGCTGATAAAGAAAAAAAAAAAAATCGCGAGCCCTAGAATCGAAAATATCGAGATAGACAGAGAAAGTACGACTAGAAAGGAATTGGGTGGGAATCGTTAAATCCGATCGGGGCATGCCACGCAATTAATATATAACTGAGTTCGAAATCCGCCATTTGTTTTTTGTTGTACAATGAGATCATCCTCGTTCTAATCCAGCCTCTGTATATTTGGCTTCGAACTCTTTCGTTCTCTCCCCTTCACTCCCCCTCCCTGATCCCACCGTACCAACCCAAAAAAAGGAGGTAAAAACGTTGTAACAAAAACAAGCAAGACTTAGGAGAACCATAATTACGTAAATCAATCGTAAGAGGAATCCCTCGATTTTTAATCATGGTTCAGATAAGAAGATACACTGCGTATCTTCCTCTTGAAACTGTATCTCGTGCATTTACGGAATCCATTAATGAGACCCAAAGTTACCGACGTTGTACATCCTTTGGATCCTGCTCGACTAGTTTCCAAAGTAATCTAGGAAGAAATTGACATTCAGTCGCTGCTGCCGGTATCCCCCCATTGGAGAAATCGAAAATGTCACTGTTGACTGAACTTGGCCGCGAAGCCTACATTGGCCAGACATTCTCGCGGGACTCTTAGCCCCACCTTGTCGTCCTTTGACGCCGTCACTCCGACAGTCGGAAGATGGAACGGTCATCGCGCAAACGAGTCCGAAGTGGCAGATCGTTTCCGTCGAGTTCCCCGACCGGTTTTTATTTGCCCGACAGTTCCTCCCGTGGAATTTGGGCGACACTTAATTGCTGGATTAATTTATATCGGACCGAGCGCCGCCGGTCGTCTCTTTCATTGACTTCTTGTCGACTCCGTTTACAAAGTACCCTTTAGGAACGCGCATAACCGCCGGACTCGTTCCGCGAGGCGGAGTAATTACAAAGTAAGAGTAGGCCGGAGAGGAGAAGGGAAGGGAAATTAAAAAATATTATAGACTTACTAAAACTAGTTCTCTCGAAAGTTCTCACCGGGACAAGTCTGTAAATTTCGAAAATTTTATGTCTCCCACGCTCGTACCAGCAACGGCAACAGGACTCCGTAAGTTCTACGAGGCTTGAACTACCCGTCGGGCAAACTGGTTTTAAATTGGCTTTAACGTGCGAACCCGCGACAGTTTGGTCCCTGCTGGTTAGGGTTAGGTTGGCGTACTCGTAAGTGCGCGCACTCCCGTCTCTTAACGCTCAAAGCCAATTGGACCAGTGAACGAAAAACCTGTTAAGGCGCTCAGCGAATGCCGATGATATCGGCGGGCACGTGCCGATCGGCACTCGCTATGGTTAAACGAATTTTCGAAACTGGTCGGGTTCGCGGAAGAATCGAATCACGTAACGGCTTCCTGTCGGCCTATGTCGGATAGTCGCGATATAGATATATAGGTATACAATCTTGCGATAGGATATATATATATATATATATACACATATAACAAGCTATCGCTTTAACACGCTACCGGTATTACTTCACGTGTCTCACGGTCCATTCGCTGACGGATCATCGCTAGAATCTTCCTATGACCTTAATGACGTCGTTGACCTCTTTACATATGTACCACCTATCAGTGTGTCATGGACTTTGGATAGTCACACCTTCTGATAGTATAGATACCTACTTATCTCGTTACCTTGATCAACGTCTGTACTTTCAGAATGATGTTTACCTGTTATCTACGACTTTGAGATTTTTTTAAATTGGTCCTGAACGGATGCTGCGTATGTCCGTGTATATCTTTCTCTGCCACATGATACCTGTATGTGTGTGGCTGTCGTCAGGTGCTTTCTCGAGTTTAGAGATTAGATAAGAAAGGATGCTGGAATCTGGAACGAAAGAGTTACACCGTATCTTTATGACTCTACGAATATAGCGTTATCATAAACTCTGATCTTAATATGTCAGTATGGCTGCGCACGCCCATCCAACGGTTAACCTCTCACTCGGTTACCTACCGTATAGTATACCGTGTCTTATCGTGCGCTCTTCTGCAATCTTACTTTCTTGCCGTAGCCCCATCTGCCCTGTAGACGAGAGTGGCACGTAGAGAATCCCGAGACTAAGACGAGCCGGCGGCACCGATTTTTCTAGGACAACGACCGATAGCTCAACCCGCTTCCGACTGCGCTGAGAATATCACGTTAAAGTCTGCCGCGTACGCGAGGTAGCTCGTGAGAATCTCGTTCGCGCTGATACGTGACTTTATTGCTATTTCTTGGATACTTCTTACGTCAGGTAATCTTGCCGGAAGGCAATGACGGATATGGCAGGAAGACCCTTTAGAAATATAATCTGAAGTCAGTGTTTAGTAGTGGAGTCGTATGTTTTTTTTTATCATCTTATATGCGACTGTCTGGATTTTTTTGGTACGGGGAAAGGGGTGGGGAACTTCACTGTGTATAAAATTATACGAGACTTATTGGTATTAGGTTTTTTGGGGTTTTTTTTTGGAGGGAAAGAAAGTTTAATATTGATTTTGAAAATTATGCTAAGAGTATGTTAGGAGGGCTTATTCAGTTTAGAATGCCGCGCTACGTTCTCTCTTGTATATGGGATAAAACGCGAAAGCGATGGTAGGCGGAGTTGGAGAGAGGTCGCTGCCACTCTCTCGATGTCAAGTTCATTGTTCAGTGCTCGTCCTACGTGTGCTCACGCATTCCCGTACATAGTGTGGTAATCTTGCGTAAGACCTAATGGCTACTCAAATCTCAGAGCGACGCCGCTTTAACACTCTCGGCAGTCATAATCACGGTAGTCGGACTGTTTGAGTGATTGTAGTTGGTATGGAAAAAAAAGTTTTTTTTCTTTTCACCAGTCACACGTGGCACGTTCGATTATATGGATGATTGAATCCCGCGTTAATTAGATTCGTGGAGGATGGACGATTTATTGAATAATTAAGCCTGGAAAGATAAATTTTTTATCAAGGGTGTAAAAAATGTTTTTGACTTGGGAATAGAATTTACGCTGGTCTTTCTTCTGGGGCTACAATCAAATTATGCTTGACTTCTGTACGCTTTGTGGGAGAAGATCGAATAGCCATGTTGTTACAATCTTTTATTTTATTGGAAAGCAACATGGCGATCGTTTGTATTCTAGGCAGTGTAATCGTGGCCTTTACTCTAGACGCTATTTTATTCTCCATTTTAAAAGCATTCAGCCGGGGATTAATTATTAGTAAAGCCGTGTCAAAGTTATTGACGATCTTGCAGAATGTGCAGTGAACTCTATTTTGGGACAGTCTCTGTTAAAAACCTTATTTACGATTTTTCGTTAAAATTTAACTCGCACGGTAACGAGAGGTCCGAAGTTGCCTTAACGAAGCTTTGCGTTTCTTATTGCCACGTTGAAATCACGCGTTGCCAGGGCTGAGTTTACTTCCGCCAAGTGTCTTTACCGCGGTAGAGTCTCCAGACTCGAAGACCTGGACTCGCAAGTCGGTACGAGCAGCGCCGAGCGGCAATCTTGGACGGCGAACTGTTGGCTCTCTTTCTTAGTTTGATTGAAACGACTGTTTTTACAGTGTAATTACACCCGGCGCTCCGTGCCCGTCGGTTCGGTCTTCACTTCTGCAATGTCCCACGCTGGACTGTACGAGCCAGTATATCCTGCAGTACCGACCGAGTAAACATTTTGTAAAATTATAACTCACGTCCGACAGGGTCGTCCGTTAATTTTCTCTTTTAAAAAAAAATCATAAGCACGACATCTTTACACTACATAGTTTACGTTTTATTTTAAACCACTTAAAAACGAGTCGATCGACACTTTTGAAATTACCGCGAATTAATTTCTCTCCCGTGACACAGAGGGAGGCGCTGGAAGCCGCAGGTATTCGGTTTCCGTCGCACGAAACCTTGTCTGGTAGGTTAGGAGAGCCTATGGAGGGTGAGCCATTCCTCTGGCATGCGAGCTGACTCAAATGCTGCTGGGCCCCGGGTTCGTGACCGGCTCGCATAAGTATCCCCTAATACCAACCCACTCGTACACGACGATTTAACACGAGCACCGGAGGACGCCTGGATAATTTTAGTTTTCAACTTTATTCCGTTGGATTACTCGCGGAGTCCGTAAGTTTATCTATTTTTTTGTTCCTCTCGTTTTGTCTACTGACTTTCAACCACGACGGAAGAGGTTACGTTCGACTCGCTGTAGCAGAACCAGGTGTATGCACAGGTACTTTGACAGCTAGATATTTATATATAGGTTATGTTCCCTGCAAACGTACTCTCGAATAATTGTGTGTATATTTTCTTTCTTTGCTGTAGTTACTTTTCTCTTTTTAATTCAATCATCGCAATGGGAAAAACTTTTCAAATTACTGTCTAGTCTTACTTGATGAACGGAGTGCAGTGGTACCCTGGTACCGATGAGAGTTTAATCAGTATCTACCGTGTTTCTACTGCACTTTACATTTCCATTCGCGTTGATGAAAGTTAACGTCTGACTGAATTGGGGTTGAAATTAACAGTGTGTACTTGTGAAAAAGGAGTAGATTCACCGTGAACAGTCTATTTGACACGGCCGACTCGGTTCGAAGGAATGTGCAATTTTGTTTATGGAGTGGCTGCTATTTGTCAGCGAAGCTGACCCAGTTCAAAGTATGGAATTTCTCATCGGCCATATTCCGTTCGTCATAATTAAATTATTTGCACGTGGGGCATATTCACTCGGACAGACCTTAGCGACGGCCACTAAGGTACAATAGCGTGCTCGTTATACCGTCGTTGCGACACGAGCAATGGACATTCATCGTCATTCCTGACACATTCCTCTTTGTCCCTTAGTTTGTCACGTTGCTATAATATTTTCTATCTCTCTCTCTCTCTCTCTCTTTAACTATCTTTCTATCTCAGTTAAATTTCTCTACGAACACATCCCCGTGCCCTACCCTCATTCTCGTCATCGCGCACTCCCTCGAGAGTTCATTAGGGTGACCGGCGCGCCCTCGAGTGCCGCACCCCTTATATCTTTCTTTCTTCCTTTCTTCCTCCCTTCCTTCCGTCCTTCTCACCTTCTCTCGTCCTCTCTCTCTCTCTCTCTCTCTCATGTCATACCTGCACGAACTGTGATTAACTCCTGAACAAAGCCAACGCATTTCTACGCGTCATTCAATTACGGTTTGCCTATCGGCTACCTGACACGCGTTTATGCTTTACTTTCCCATTAATAGTTTCCCTTTTCATTACATTATACCTATACGGCCAATAAGCAGGTCGTATCAGTTTTATGAAAGCTTTCACGTGTTATCGCATTATACCCGATGATACGTTTGCACCCGACCGCGCCTGTCTTTCTGCAAAACCGCTTGGGAATAAGTCCTGATACGTTGTCACGTCGAGGGATGTTTTTCAATTTTTCCGCTTATCCATTTACGGGAGTCTATGGGAAGGACGCTAATGGATTCGACCAGGCTACGGTGTCCTGTAATCCACCTGGCGGATGAGTCGGTAACTAATTTCAATACGAAACGGAAATTCATTTGAACCTTTTAAGTTGCGACGCGCATGTCAGACGCGTCGAATTGCTTTCAGTAGCTTCGCGTTATCTAAAGGCGCCAATTTTTTATATTTCTGGGAATCCATGATTGCTCGTGGATATTTCTTAATTCGACGGAATTTTTATGATATCCGGCGAGAAGTGACACGCGTTTCTTGGTATCGTTAGCAATGAAATCGACCTGTAAATTTATTCTGAGATTAGCAAGATTTTTTTTATTATACCACAATTTTCAACCGTGAATCAGTTTCGGTGCGGACGATGACGTATTTAAGATTACGCTTATCTTTGATTCGCTGAATTCTCATGAATTTAATTTTGTAATAGTTTGTATAATTAATCCGTAATCAAACGCCTTTTACATACAATCAATGGATCGATTACGCATATAAAACTTATTAGTAATCTTACTACTTATCACACGGAACTATAAGCTGTGCGGCAAATGCGATTATTTTAAATAACCAGGTCCTTGATTTTTGGCTTATCCTTTATTTTTCTGAAAGACATTGAAACTGTCAAAATATTTGATCGTCGGACGATATCACTAGGCTTTGGCGCGGCGACGAGGGGGAGGTGCTCGTTCTCGATCGCGCCAACTTCAGGTGTCCTACTTGGAATGGGACATACAGTATATACATATATACGTTGGTATGCAATATGGCCGGTTCGATCAATATCGAATACCTGTCCAAGCGAAATGCTCGCGTTCAAGACTGTCGTGGCGATTCGACTTCAATTCCTCACGTGCCCTGGACCAAAAAGTATCCCGTAGGCCGAGGGCGAAGCCCCTTTGTTTAGTACGGCACTGGGTCACTGTTCCGGAGGTTCCATACGTGTGCCGGGGTATGATATCCAGATTCCTCTTCGGTCGAGCCAGAAAGTTTCAGCAGCGTCCACAACGAGATATTGGACTCGTTTGAATTTCATTCAACCTAAGCACACATGTACCGTACCCTGATAAAAAATCTTTATCAGCAATCCGCGTGACGATAACAGCTGAAATTTCAATCGCGTTATCTAAATATAAGGCAATCAGCAAAAATCAATAGATCTTAAATAGTCATACAATTATCATACCTTTCCGGTGTGATATACCCTTTGGGTATCAATAAAATTAATTTCTTATCAATATTTTATCTCCCGATTTCCATTGATCGAGTAATCGATAACTATCGGTATTTTTTTTTCCAAATCCTACAATAGCGTCAGAGATTCCCGGGTTGCGACGCTCCTGCGAATCTCCACGGAATGAAGCCTCTCTCACACGATGCATTCCGAATACGAATTCGAACCGCTTTTTCGCGCTCGATCATCCGCGGAAAGCTAATTTTGTTTATTAGCGAGAATTTTAAGAAGCCAACTGGATCCACGACCAGTTTCTTTGGCTCCTATTCGCCGAAACTTTATTTTCGGTACGCGTCATTCCGGGACTCTAATCGCTTACCAAGAAGATATACAGGGTACAGGAGCAACCTCAGAGTCCATCGTCGGAACGCATTCAGGATCCAACCGATATACGTCATACATGCCTATTACAACACATCGAATATCACATAGCAAACTTCATATCTATTACCTCCATTGCGACAAGCATCCAGGGTGAACGTTGGCTAATGACTTTTCTCTCTCTTTATTGGCCAACCAATGTATATCCGTCTCTCTCTCGCTCGAATAAAACAAAAATAGAATCCATCATGTCTCTCACTCGCACCTATACAGTATTCCGGGACCAAAGCATTGCCATGCCTTGTCCGGCCATTAGTATATATACACACACATATAGTAGGATTCGAATCATCTAATTAACCTAAACTAAGGATCAGCATATACCAAGTACAATCAGATAATACACATACGTACACCTCATCCTTCCACATACTCCTTGATACTTTTTAACGACCACTCTACACCCCCCTCTTGCACCCCTCGATCCCCCCTATCGATAAATTGACATCCCCCCCTAATTTAATAGGGTCGAAGTCTGCCGATCTGGCAACATTCCCAGGTAGCCCATATGAACTCATGTATACACAGACAGTGCACTGTTTAAAGCGGATAAAAATTTATTCGCCGTTATCACTGCCACTGATAATCTATCAAATTTTTTACCCCTTAAGGACACCACAATATTTCAAGATCCGCGCGAAACTCAGAAACTTTTATGTTATCGAGCTGTTAACGGTGATAACGCAGCTGCGGCAATAATTGCGGGTTCATTGCTACCACGACACGATCCTCGAAAGGTCACGCTCTTTTACGAGAGACAATCTTGAGCAACGACTAAAAGCGTTGCTGATCCCCTCGAGACATTTGCCGTAGTCCTTGATGTTTATGAGTATATAGGTACGTGTATATACGCATACTATACACAGTGCAGTGTACAGAGTCGACTCGTTAGATTCCCATAAGTATCGCGGGAATTTTCTCGGCGATATATTTTCCTATGGTAACACAAAGGGATGGGACACGGTGGGAGAGCGGAAGTATCGTGGACAATGGACGACCAAGGGATTTCCACGGGACAAGCACTGACCGACGGAACGATACGAGCCACGCGAACCTCCAAGGGATTGGGAATAACCGTCATTGTTGAAGACATTATTAAAGGAAGATTACTGACTTTATAGACACGACGGTATATACTGTATACGTCAGTGTGTGTTTGTGTATACAGGGGGAGCGAGAGGTAATAAGAAATGCAGTTAGACAGGAATTCCTCCCGATTACGGTGACTTCAACTTCGTCTCGTCTTCTCCATCCGACTTGTTCGCCACGATACTATAACACTGGTGACCTTTGACATTGGTAATCGTGACGATCCCCGTATAACGAACGACTCGGGCTAATTGATATAACCCGAACGATAATTAAAAGTCATGATTTAAACGTCACCCGTATTATCGAGACCGACGTTCATCGTTATACTCGAGAATCTTTCGCTGTGTTTATCGTTAACTCGATGTCAGATATTTTGCTACCGGACTGTTTAACAGCGAGCCAGGGGCGTGCCTATCGAAGTCGCTTTCTCTCGCAGCGGTTCAATACGGAAGATAACACGTAGCCGATATGCCGTGAGGTATTAAGACACGAATACGGATGTCTTGAACGATGTCGAGCGGTAGATAATATTATTGATAAGGGTAAGAGTACTTTGTGTATGTATGGTGGGTATGAAAAAAAAATTGTAGAAAATGTGAAAATTATTATGTCACCGGGTAACGTGAATTTTATGGGAATTACATATCGGATTGATATCTTTAGATAGTGTTCGAATGGTGTGTATATATATGCGTGTATCGTAATACTTTTCTTATTGGCATAAATTCTTGGAACAACTCGAACGACAGGCCTGGTCGACAAATTGTTTGAGAGCCATGCGTATTCGCCTTGGCTTGTTGGAGAGAGATGCTAGGCGGATCGAGATCGTTTGTAGAAGGAGAGAGAATAATGCTTACGTATGTCGAGTCGTGCAATTGGCATATTGCACGTATACGCATATCTATATATGTTCTTGTATGTATGTACGGAACAGATGAAGGTACAGGTAAGCAGCAAAGGCCGAGCGCGATTATCGGACTAGAAAATTTAATGAAATAAGTAAAGTTCGTTCACGCGTCGTTGAGTCTCCCAGTGTAGCACAACAGTGTGATTAGGTAACTGAAACCTTAGCGATATCGGCGACTGCACGGGAGACGCAATCACGTAACAGAAAACGCGCTTGCTCCAGATTCACGTCTCCTGTAACCCACTTCGTCGGTTCTTACGCCGGCCGTTGCGATTCTACTTGGTGTAGGGTCAGTTCGATGATTAATTTCCTTGCCAGAGTTTCGCGTGCGCATGCGTCGAATGCCACGTGGGCTGCATGCTCCATGTATTATGCAGTAAAGGGATGATTTGAATTTTCCCGCTTTTTGGGGAAGGGGAGGGGAGGGGGTTGTTCGTATCTTGCACGTTTACGAAACTAGACTTTTTTCTATGACGACTCGCGCGCCATCGGCTGTACGGCGGGAGGTGGTTGAAGCTCGCTCGATAACCGTGCCTGACTTCGTTGTGCCAATCGCGAGACATTCACACCGCAAAAATGCCACTAACCTCTTGGCGGACCTTGACGAGGCTCTTAATAAGAATTTCGCCGACGAAATCGATAAGAATATCGAGTTAATGAGCTTCCATTTGGCGCGGCGCTGAGTTACCGATGACTGACCATCCTGCCTCGTGTTTAATGACTGTCGCGTTTACTAACTTCTCTTACGGACGTTTCTCGAGCTGGCGTTTTTGGTTTTGATTTTATGTCGGTTTTTTTTGTCTTTTCGGTGGTAATGGTCGATTTGGGTTTTTTTTTGTTGGTAATTCTGGTCTCTTTTGTTTTTCTTTTTTTTCTTCTTTCGTCGTTTACATCAACTCGATCTTGGATTGTATTTCAGTTGGAGCCACGGCCAAGCAGACTCCCCTGTCACGTTGCGGGAAGCAGCGACGTTACTCGGTAAGTTCCTTGCAGACGTTTTCAGTTTTTAGTCTCTTATCGTGCACACCTAGGCTGGGACACGAATATATAGGAAATTTGAAAATGTCGGCGGTTGCCAATTAAAAGAATTTTTTTCTCTCCAAGATTTATCTGAATTGTCCTCTATTCTCACGTCTGATTTTTAAGTTTAATGCGTTTGGAATATTGACACACATATATATATACATTTTCTGCATTTTGGTGAACAGCGCGTGGTCAGCGTTTGGCATAACGAAGCGAAGATACGCGAGCGGATATCTAGAAAGCTTGAAATTGGATTGACGAGGGTCAATTGAACGAGACGGTTCGGATGATCGGTAACGTCTTTTACTTTCGTTTCTAAATTTACGTAAACTTTCCCCGTGCAATTAATGGCAGTTATTTTTTTTTGACCTAATTATTTCCGTTAATCTCTCTTTTTACTCTCAGCAGTCATCGGTCTCCTGGTACTTACCGATACCATTCCTACTCGCTTACGATCGCTTCACGATCTTCCGGATTTCTCGTTCTCTCGTGATCGTTATTTTATATCGACTGTTTTCGGATTTCACGAACCTCGACCTAATTTTTCTAAAATCAATATGTTCCAATTGTTTTCTCATTGTTTGACGTTCTTCGACCCAAGTCTCCGCACAGTTGTCGCAGCTCACTCGATTTCACTGGTATACGGATTCTCCGAGGGAGAAGCAGCCCCACGTGATCTCTAACAATAGGCTCCGCCATTGGATCGCCTAGGCCAAACTCTATTATTGCTCATTGTTGAACGGTTAACGGTACCCCGGAAGAATTCGTATGTGTCTCCAAGGTATATACGTCGAATAATAATAAATATACATAAAGGTTCGAATCGACTTTACAAACGAACAATAAAATTCAATACCACGGAGCCTTACGGTATCGCAAAGTCCGCGTGAACACGTTTTCTCATTCTCCCCTTTATCTCACGTGCTGCGTGTTGTCTCTTTTTTTTCCGATCTTTTCTCCCGCCTCCCCCTCGAGATCTTCCCGCATCTCACCGATCGGTTCGTTCATCCCGAATCCTCGGGAACGTTTCTTTTCTCGCCAGGATACGTGCACGGGAGAGCGTTGCCACGGGATGGCAAACACGTGACACATTGTCAGCCTGATGGAATTTAAATGAAGCATATGCACGTAGAAGAGGACGAAAAGCAGTAGAAGAAGAAGAGAAACCTGATAGGAGTTAGGGAATAGGTACAAGACGTTTCCAAGGTACCGGTCAAGTCCCATCCGATCGTTTTCCAATTTCGAGGGGCCTTCTAATTGGCCGAGAACGGGGACCACGCTTCCATTAGCTTCGACGGCGGGGATCGATTCTCGTCCGATCGATCGATCAGAGATCCCGATCGATCGAGAAGGCGGCAGCCAGTGGGGCCTTGCGCCGATTCGTAGAATGTGAAAAACCCGATGGCTTCGACTCGTCGTGCGCGTTTGACTCCTTTTGTATGTATATTTTTTCTTATTCTATGTTCTTTCTCTTATTTTCCTTATCTTTCCTTCTTCTTCTTCTTCTTCTTCTCCTCTCTCTCTCTCGCTCTGTCGTAATTTCATCAATCTTTGCATTTTTCTCATTTCTTCAGACCTACACTCCGTCTCTACTTTCATCGTTAATTTTCATACCGATTTACGCGCGTCTCTTCGTGACGGCGCTATCGCGTTCGACGAACTGTTCCGGCCGACTGTACCACCTCGGGGCAGCATCGGCCATGCATCGACGATGAGAATATGACCCCGGCCGTACTCGGCGAGTAAACTATAGGCGTTGCAGGACTACAGTGGTGGGAGTACCGCAAGGGTCAATCCACGGTCCACCATTATATTCCTCCGACCAAGGCACCACTCTTGGACCCGGGTTCACGGGACGCCTCGAATGCCACCGCCGATGTTCGCCCGTAAAACGCGACGACCTCTGGGACGATTCTGACGATCGCGCAGGTGCATCGCGCTGACGCCGGAGAAAGAGGAAAAGTATGAACGACCAGCGAAACGACGATTCGTGCGAGTAAATGGAAAGATCGAGGTTAAAAAAAATGAAAAATTTGTTAACGTCTTGCGAAGTCAGGATTTTTTTTGGAGTAACCTTATCGAACGAGTAAAAAATTTTGGAAAAAAAATTTGGATACTTTCTTTTAACATTTGTTATCTTCAACTCGTTATACCGTTGGTCTTACCGTCCTTCTCTTTACCCATTTCGTCGTTCCTGGGTCGACCGCCAGAGGTCACGTCGCTCGCATCACGTAATCTCTCGGTTCTTCACGATTTTTCCATTTAATTTCTATGGGTCTTTAGCTTTTCCATAGTTTCCCACGGGACACGGTCCACGACTGGCTCTTTCAAAGGAGTGCCAGTGTAAACCGTCGAGACGAGGGAGACACGTGGACCGGGTACAGGAGGGCCCGTGGGGCAGCGGGAGGCTGCTCATCTTCTTCCATAAGGTCCACGCGCGCCAGGATTTCCACGGCATCCCAAGGTACTCGGCATCCCGATGCGACAGGAAATACCGCCGATTTGCGATTTATCTGAATTCTTAATGGCCGTCGCGGAATGATCTACGCGTACGTTCCGGTAAGACGTGGATTACCTACATAGGTAGGGTTAGGTCGGGTTAGGTAGGCAGGCAAAGATATTCCTTGCGTTTCAGGGAACGTTATGCCAGGATCTCGCGACTTTACTACCTTTTCCGCACAGGGTCGCGCGTCTGCGTGCGCATCCATTGAAACTCGCCTTGAGTCTTCCGGGTGGAGAAGTGCCGTTGAACCCTGACGATAATATTTCCACCGAGTCCACGATGAATTTACTTGGTCATTTAATTCCGACCCATTTCTCATCGTCTTAGGTAAGTCCATCGGTTCGATCGACGTAACTCATTCGTACGCGAAAGAGCAAATCGCTCGCTGTCGGCAAATTTCCATTAAAACTTTCTCCACCGACCGTTCGTTATCTTCCTAGTTTTCGAATCTCCAATAAATTTTGCGGGTTCCGGCACTTCCGGTTCCTACGATCCTTTCGGATGTATCTCTCCTTTGGTTAATTTACGGCACGGCTTCTGGACACACAAAACGACGATCCCGACTAGCTCATCGAGACTCGATCGCCTCCCGTCAATATTTCGTCACAGAGTAGACACGTGCAGGTATCAGGTATGCTGAATAACGGACGTGCTAGCCCGCGGCTTCCATCTACTTACACTGTGCCAGCCCGCTGATACCTCGATCCACATATTGATCTATTTATCGGCGGACGTTAAGGTGGTACCGCGAAAAAGTTTTTTTTAACATTAAAATTTATACAACCTGGCATACCTACCACCCTGACCAAGAAGTTTGGATCCGAGTCGTTGTACTGTATCAAACAGTGCTCTGTTCTTGGGTCTTGTTATTATTATCGATCGGATAATCCCATTGGATTCTTTTTTTTTTATCGATCGTTATGCTGGATCGATCTTGGTACCTTGTTGGCCGAAACAAAAAAAAAAGTTGGCCCACGAGCGTCTCGCTGGACTCGCCATGGAAAATGGATCCGTTGTTGAGGTGTAACCGATGTTTGGCACTGAATGCATGGTTAATGGGCCGAATGGCGGGCGGGAGGCGGTGGGAGGGTGTATCGTCAACACCATCCTGGGGAATCCTGACTTCGGAATGTCGTAATCGGCACCGTTCGCCCTGTAAATAAAGAAGATCCCATTGTGATCTGGCAGGTCTTCGACCCATTGTGCGGCAGATTACATAGAATCTATCGTGTATTATACCGGGCGACTGAATAGATAGATAAATAGGTACCGTATAAGAATGGCAGGGCAGCGGGTAGACCCTGGGACTGCTAAAGAGTACACTGGCGACCGGAGAACAATGGGGGCCTTCACTATAATCGGAAGTAAAGTCTTGTTAGTGTAATGCGTAACTGTACATAGTGAACGGCTAATTTCGCTTTATTCCCATTATGTATCGAAAGATTAAAATTTCATACTCGTTTCGTATCCACCCGGCTTTATGTCCTGTGACTTCGTTTACCCATAAGTCGAGTCGGGTTTGGTTATCGATTTCTATACTCTATTCGACAGTGGAAAACTACGCCAAAGGGAAAGCTCGTACGGGATATGTTTTTGATGATTTTGCGTGTATATATTTTTTATTTATTTTTTTAATATTGCCTTTCATCTCGATGCCTCGCGATATCGCGAAACGGGTTCCCCTAATTGTTCTTTGTGTCGTTAACCGGTCGAGTCGCCAAACGAACGTCAATACCGTTATCGACATCGTCCAAGGTGCCGGGATTTAAATTGAATCGAATATCAACCAGTATTTCGCAATATTCGAGCGCCTCGTTGACGGGGGGTTCTTCCTCTGTAAAGCAACAGTTACGTCCCTGGAAATTTGTACTATGTCCGAAAAATCTTGACGGACGATCTTTCGCGCTGACCCGCTTGGCTATTTTTCTTACGGTATGATAATTGAGTGGAATTTTTTTTTTATTGCAACCGATTATCGGATTCTCTTGGAGGCTGTGGTATTACTGCGAATCACGTGGGACTGTACGTCATCGTCATAAAACTCGAAGCTTAACCGCGAATATTTTGCGTGCCAATGCTATTCGCGAATATCCGTACAATTTGCCAAATGGATTTTGGCGACACGACCAACTCCGTTCCCATTTCCAAGTTTTAATTTGATTAACGGATTTTCAATGCCCCTGACCATTTTTACCTGTCTCTCGGCACTTTACCCAAATCCCACAGAATTCTTTACGTTTCCATATTTCGTGAGGATCACGCTAGTTTTAGTCATTTCGATAATAACGAATTTCACTGTTCACCGTTAATCGAGTCTAATGTCAATATGAAAAATCTCTACGAGATTTATAACGAACAGGGTATACGTATGGTTGTTCATATGGGAAATACCATGGGTTGATACGGCAGTATGTAATATACTCCATCCCCCATATGGAGTATTTATCTAAAGGGTCAATAAAAAAAAAGAATAAAAAGAACTGATTTAACCAGGTGCATCTTGTACCCATGTGTCTTAGGTTAGGGCAGCATTGGCATTTAAATGTTAACGCTATCTAAGCGATGGTATTTGCCATCGTCTTGGAGTCCGCATAAAACCATTCCCCGTAACTCTTCCTGGCGATGCGTCTCAATTTCGAAAGTTAAATGTCAATGAGTAACCAGTAAGTTTAACAGTCGTTGCATTCTGTGTATACTGATTTCCATAGAGACGAGTTGAGCAAAAAAAAATGCATTGCCGAACGACGATCCCCCCCCTCTCCTCCTCCTCCTCACCCCCTATCAATACACGTAGACGAATGCACTGTAAACGGGAAGCGACCGATTAATACGTGGAGTCTTAATCGACGGGACTTGGCTGGCGATACCGTTCGTCGTGGCAAATTACACGGGGATTCGCAAGAAACGCTTCCGCGAGTGGTGCGTACCTGGATGCACTTTTTGCGCGGAGCTCATCGGATAATGTTTCTCGACATTTGACCTCGGTGGAATATATATATATTTACATTAAAAAATCAACCCCGAACTGATTGGGGCTGATTTCTCGAACGAATAAAACAGACTGGGGAGGCCATATTGAATGTGGTTCGAGAGAGTCGTAAGCTGCAGTCTGAGTCCGAATGACTTTTAGCGTTCACTGTACCCTTGGATGTTATCTGGATCGTAATTCTTCAGACGATAATGAACGCAGACGGAAATGAATATTGGATGGTTATATCAGAGGAAATAAGGTTTCGAGTGTTATTAATTTGCATGGTGATCAATATAGTTATCTTTATAGTTGAGAATCCTGCATCAGTTTATTTTACCGCGAATTATGAATATTCCCTTTTCTTTAGGATATTTACATAAGAATGCATTTGTTGATGTAAAATATTCTCACTGGTACCTCAGTGCGAAATTCCTCGATGGACCTTCCGAGAAGAAGGATCTTCTTGTTGCTCGAGAGTCGACAGGGTGAAATTAGCGTCTCGAGCGGGTCGGACTCTTCTACTCGAGACAAAGATATCGCAGTGACGCGTGCGAGAGAGACACGTTGATATTCAAACTCACCAACTGTCACAATTGCACTCTGCGATTCGAGGTTCGGCGAAGTTCTCGTCGTCTGCAGTCACGGCGTGTAACCTCTAGGTAACTTGGTCACGTTCATACCTACGGGAACTGTTGCCGTCGACTGATCATAGATGCAAGTTAGCGCGTGGAAAATTGTATGGTCTCGAGCGGTCCTGTGTTACGTTCCCGGCAGTGCTTTGTCTTCTGCGACGGAGCTACGTGACACCCACAATCTTCTCGGAACGGCAGTAAGTAGATAAGCCTAACCTAAACTCGAGTGTAAAATCAGATAATTTAGAAAGGAAACGTCACTTTATGAATCCTAGGGACATTTCGGCCCAACGTGGAGAAAGAAATGACGGGTAAATTTACATCGCGAGAAGTCAAACCGTCACGGATGCAGCTGCGTGTGGCATAATGGCGACGGTGGGCTAATAACAGTAACAGGCGACCATATCGGTGCGATTGTTCAAGGCAGGTATCGTACTGGTTACTGTTGCTTTGAGTTCCAGCAATAGCAGTGCTCCGCGTATACTTGTACAATTAAACAATACAGGCGGGTTTGTAAGGAGCGTTAAGTTAGGACCGAAGTTAACACGCCAAGCCGGATCCATACATGGCGCGATGTAGAGGAGATACGAAAGGAAGTGAACTTCGCCACTTATATATACAGTGTTGTCTGCGCTAACGGTAGCCTTCTCGAGTTAGTATGCGCGATCTGTTGCCTCGACAGGAAACAGAATCTCTTCCATTACGTCGCTACTTGCATTGTTACGCTGCCCCCGGGACTCCCTTATCGTTTAAGTTTGCGAGAGAGACGACGACGGCCACGATAAGGTACCGGAACAGGGACGAACGAATGAGAAAAAAAAATAACCAGTTCTAGGGACTTTTGAATCGCGAACAAATGGCTCCGGGTAACTTGCTCTAAGCGCCATCTTAGCTCCGTACTTATCGTATGGTCGTGCGTTTGCTTCGAGGCACTTACTTTATTCGTCATATTCATTAGAGTGAATTACGGGAGGCAACGCGTCGCGTCGTTGGCTATAGCTCTGGCATTCTTTAAACTTTCAACCTAATAGCTTTACGACTTGGCTACAGTCACGTCGTAATTCTAGTCTCGGCGAATTAGATGGCACACGTGTGCACGCACAATTATCATACTCCGACGTCTTGTGGTAGCATTTAATAACCTCTTACTTATCCTGGCTAACGAGTATTCATCAAAGTTTGTTGGTGTGCCTTAAGAAATTCCCTAGACTTCCTAGGGAGAATATCTTTGTTTCACCTATTCGTACATAGCACGCAATAAAACGTGTTGCGCGCGCACTGTCTTTCTCTGCACAGTTTAATACTCCTTGCTCGTTATTGCCCAGTGCCGTGATTTTATCCATCTGTCTGTATTGTATTATGTATGCATTTTTTTAAAGATACTTTTATCAAACACCACAGCTACCAATGCACGTCGCCACTAACCAAGGGACGCGATATCCTTCCTTCACCTTGGAACGACCGTCCAGAGTTATCGTACAATCTTCACGGTAATGGCGCCTCCGGGTTCCGCTGAAAAATGCGCTAATTGCCCGGCTCTCCCTCGTCCGGTTTCTCGTCCCCTTGTAAGCGAAATACCCTATACGAATACGACTAATTATATTACTCTCGTAAAATTAAGGAACGTGCATCGCACAACTCGCGACTCGAAGCGTCACTCTCATTCCTTCGAGTCTAGTAGAACAATATGTCCTAGGGATCTCCGTCGCTAAGAAATTCATATTTACGTGACTCTCGGTATACACTAACCCTTCCCCACCACCTTCACATCCATTATCCTCACGAACGGTCAATCGAGACGGTCGTCAGTGTGCCGTCGTAACGCATAACGATTCTCAAATACAGATGTCGCTGACATCGCCGACGGAACTTCCGTCGCGGAAACTCTATCGTTGCCCTGTTTCTGCTTCTTATTGGCTGCGCGCGCATCCGCAGCGACGCGTATTCCAACCGTCAGACGGTTGTCCGCAGTTCGTCTGTCTCGCCGATGAGCCGCTTGTTTTCTCCGTTCTCGCATCCTCGTCGTGAAACCAAGAGTGTCCCACATAGCGTAACATCTGTTATGCCAACCCCATTTCTCCATGGCCGCGATGGTTACTGGGCTTCTAACAGCTGCCGTCTGCTTGCTGCTGGCTACCTTGCCGAGTGAGATTTTCTCTATTGCTGAACTTAGGCAGCTCTTGTTCTATTACACTATACATATATACAGTCTCTGGTTGCCTCCTGTACGAAGGTGTACACGGCTGATGTGGATATAATCGATGCGGGTAATCATTGTGGAATCATCATCCTGGTACTTCCTTGGGGGATTCCTTCCAGCAGCCGTAAAGGTTAATTGACGACCAGATACAGTTTGGAATACGACGCATTAGCTACGACTTAGAAACGACCTGTACCACGTGTCGTTTAGACTTTGGAAGGTATATCTTTAAGGTCAGCTCTTTTTTTCTTTAAGCTTCAGAGACGCTTCGATTCTCTCGACGAAGGAGACTCGGGTCGATTTCGCTGTCCTTTTGTCTCTCGTTGAATCTTCATGCACGTGCGATTGGCTGACTAGGAATTTTCCACTGCGAGTGCTCACTCTGATGTCGTTACGGTACTGTGCTCTTTAAACATTTTTTTTTTCCTTCTCCTTCCACCTGAGAAAATGGCGGATGACTTCCCGCGAGATCCTGTTCCACGAGTCCCGATGGAGAGCCAGCGGTTTCTCGTCTCGTTAGCGCGTTCAGGTCGTTTTCAACGGATCTGCAAACGGCCTCAAGGAGCAAAAAGTCCACGAGAATGATGTATGTACTCCACTATCCTGTAATCCTTCGTGCAGTTAATTTAGAAGGCTTTCAGATTTCGTTACCTCGTCTCGCGCGGATTCAAATGTTTTCATTGCGAATTGACATTTGGACTGTGGCATTGTCGCAATTCGCATAGCATTTGCGCGCGATCGATACGTCCAGCTTGGCATAATTGCACATATTCTATATTTACACTGGAGCAGACAGCGTTTGCTCCATGTCGACATGAGAAAAAAGGAATCACGGTATCCTGGTCAACCAATAGGGAAGGACTTCGTACTACAATGGATCTGTATCATATATATATGCGTAAAATGCTCGCACGTCGAAATAACGACGTGTCTCAAGTGACTGATCCCATAATGTTATTTACATGAAACATAATACATGTTGTAAGACGGCCGCAGGAGAGATACGATCGCTGGACAAAACGAGCTGTGTCACAGCAAAGCAAAGTCAGCAACTTGTGGCGCAACGCTTCTATCTCTCTCTCTCTCTCTCTCCTCCTCTCTCGCTACTCTCGGCGTCTCTCCCGTGTGGCATTTGCGAGTTCTTCATTCTGGCAAAGCGTCCGTGAGTGTCGGAGAGACACGAGCGTGGAGGGGCAGCGTTAGAAGAGAGTAAGATGGCGAAAGATACGGAAAAGGGGAGTTTAAGAGGTACGTAGTCAAAGATGACGGGATGAAGGTGGTTGATGAGGGGGCGGGCGGGGGGAGAAGAGACTTGGGTGAGACTAGCTTTCTCCACAATGGCCTGCATACGGTCTCCCGAGCTCTCGAGTACAAGTCACAAGTCACACCGTAGATCTGAGATTCATTGTCCTCCTTGTCGACTCTTGTAGTTTAGTAGGTTACTGGCTTGCAGAGATTTCCTATGACTCTTGGATAATAGCGAAGAGACATGAACTTTGTGCAGATGGGATTGCGTGACTCGATATATATATTTATTTATGTCGTTTCGTCACTGGATATTGATCGCTTCATGATAACTCATCGTACACGAATTTGAATTTCCCGCCATCGATAAGTCAATCGTTGCCAATAATTTGCGAGCTATTCGATCCGACACTTGTCACGTGATATAATCTTTGCTCGAGTCTCACGTATTCCAATGCCGTGTAAATAGGTGAACGAGGTCGTTTCCACGTTTCTCGAATTCCTAACGGAATTATTATGTTTTCGGTTGGCGTTGCTGCACGCGCATTTACGAAGTATATTCTTTATCTGGGAACCGACGTGAAATCGGCTGGTTGCTCTTTTTTTTATCGGTATCGTTAGATCGGCTCGGTATCGACGAAAAAAATTATTTTTATAATTTACCTAACGATATCACTTCTTCGTTTGGATCGCTTCCATGTACGATCGTGCTTACTTGAATCCGATCGTGGAATTGCTTATGGTCTTTATCGAAACGCCATATTCGTACGAAGCTTCAAGACTTGGACGTTTAGCGAAACTACGGTGGTCTCGGTGGCTCGACGTTATGCAAGCAGATCTCGATCTGGTCTGATTGCTGTTTACGAGCATCGTTTCTCCGTGCAGTTTATCCTTATCCCCGCGAGAGGTACGACCCTAACCCGGAAACCGAGTGAATCTTGAGAAAAAAAAAATGAAAAAAAAAATAAAATCTCTATCTAAGATTACAATAGTCCGTGCGATCTTGCTGCCCACGAGGATCGAATGAAACGCAAGATCAATATAGAAATTCAGTCTGTAACAATAAATACACAGTCAGACCACGTGCATCTATGTATTATCAGTGTTCGGAGTTGAAAATCTCCAAGATTCTCTGAGGTCGTAGCCCTATCCATACAGGATATCTCCATACAATACAGATCCTCAACAGATTTCACTCTGAAAACCAGTATCGTCCTTACCAATCGATATATCCTATGTTCAATCGACGTCCCGTCACTCCGTTTACGATTAGATGCGCAGCTTACAGGTAGAAAGGAAAGGCGATACCGGGGACAAATAGCTACAGCGTTAAATAAGAAAACGAGCGAGCAAGTAGCCCAAGTGTCCCACTGAGAGCAGACAAGTAGAAGATCGCGTTGCGTCGAGGGCAATTACGCGAAATTGTTGCTCGCGACAGGGCCGTACCTATGGAATTCACTTGGCCTTACCGAAGTGTCACAATAGTGCAATTCCAAAGGATAATGGCCAAAGAGTGGAAGGGGAGTTGATAATGTAAGGTTCAACTTGTGTCCTTTGGACTGTAATGTATATATATATATACATGTATATATATACAACAGAAAGAATTAACGAATGCCTTGTGGCATGTCTAACGATCAAATCTTCATCGGTGTAAAATGCAAAGTAGCCAGGATGGAGAAGATTCGCGATGCGTGGCGACCAAGGTAGAGGTCGGGTACTCACTCAATTTCCTCCCTGGTATAGTTGGGCATGGTAGACGAGAGTTTTTTAACTCGTCTGTACCCATACGTATACGCGAGTCGTACGTCGAGTCCATTGTCCATACATAGGCGAGGATGCGAATGAACTCTGGCTTTGGGGATTCCTTTGGTCGTCGTTTTAATGAACGTGGCCATTGTTTAGTAATAATAATAACAATGGCACGACATAAAATTTACTTCGTCATTTTATTCTACGCCATTGTCGCACATTGGCTTTGACCATTTTTTTTAGGAGCCGCCAATGTATCCTGGACCGATCCACCCAGGTCGGGTCGGGGGTTACGTTCTGCGTGAGTGCGGACGAATGTGAATGACCCTGATGAACCGTGCAGAATCTTCGTTGGGGAAGGCGTATAGGGGAAATGATTGAAAATTTAATTTGAGATAAATTATTTTGTTGAGAATTTTCCAAAATTATTTTTTCAGCCGGGTTCTATCGTCACGAAGTTGGGTCGTTAACGAGCTCGATATTTTTATTGAAGTCTGTTGTCAGGACTCGCGTGGCATTGTGACTTTAACGAAGGCCAAAGGAGGCTTGGACGATCCTTGGGAATCGCGGGAGCAGGAGAGGGCGTAGTGCGTATACGTATAGTATATAGTCTTGCTATTAAGAAATTGATAGCCCGGCAATTAGACTCGTAAATTATATGCTCTACCTTGCACGACTTCTTCGTAAGATGACAATGTACTCGCCGAGCGAAACATGTAAAACGTTTAGATCCGCGGTAAAAGATAACCTAACCTTCGTCATAGCTTACTAAGCACGACGCCGGTTCCCTACTTCGTGTATATACTTATCCGACTGTATATTGTATCCACGCACTGCCACGCACAGCCACGCATCACGTGCGCAACCTTCGTGCTCGTATCCTTCCCATAATTCCCTAGAGACAATGTCCGACTTTATAGCACGGAAAATTCACTTGGATTCCATACAGAAAAATTACTAGGTGCATACGCAGAGTCGAGACTGTACTAGTCAGAGTCGAGATATTGGCTGGAGGGACTTACTTTTACTTTTGTATTATGACAATAATGCTTGTCAGTCATAAAAAAAAGGTAGCTTGCGGGTTTAATATATATATATGTGACTTGTATGACTTTGCGAAAATCTTTTTTTGTGCCATTTTTATTAATCTGCGAAATTTTTTAAGAAAATACGCTTTATTGAAGACGTTGAGGATTACGGGACGGTCGAAGCATCCACCGTTGAACTGTAGCGCGGACTGGTTTTGGTCACTTGAGAATCTCTCGGGCTAAGGTCATTTTAATAATTTTCGAATTTTTAGGAAACACGTAACTCTCGTTTCTGCACTTTGACACGTTCGCGTACGTTATATTCACCTGGCGTCACGTTATACCTATTTTGTATATCTCGTATCTCATATTTCACATTTGATATGGTCTGTGGACTATATCTCCATCTGACAAAGAGAATCAAGGTTTTTCTACTGACGCAGACGTGAGATTCGTTATCAGCAACTTCCGGTCTTTAAATGCATACGACTCTTTACAGTGCGTACAATCAACACCTGGTATCCTTTGGCGTATGCAATTCAGTGGATAAATATTTGCGAAATATTTGAAATTCGAGGAAACTAGATAGTCCCATCTCTTGGAACCACGAGGGAATATTTTTGTTCTTTCTCGCCGTCACTTTTCACGGAATTCGTAAAAAGGGTTTCGAAGGTACGAGAATTCCACGTTTGAATTCCTAGAAGAGAATCCTTTTATTTCCGACCACCCTGGGATCCTACTGCGAATCTCATAAATTATTTTTCTCATCTTCATACCTTCCATCAAGTTCAATCTGGTTTTCGTATCGTCTCTTTAATATATTTTTTTGGAATTTAACAAAAATCCCCGTACTTAAAACCATCGACCGACGCTATTCCCCGTTTTCGTAAGTACTCCACCTGCAGCTATGCAGATATCATGTAAACGTGGTAATTTTATTATGTAAATTGATCAAAGTCGTTCAATCGTGCCTTTTTACCTGATGTTGCAGGTCTGAGCTACGTGGACTGTCAACAAGTGAGTACAGAGCCAACTCGGGCATCTTTAATATGACTGAGACAGTTAAATAAGCGATACCAAAGTCTCACTTCTAATTACTCCTGTTAATTATCTCTCAGACGCATTATTACTTGGGCTCAGTAACAGTTTTGCAGTTAATGACCGTTTAACGTGGGATTTATGTTCTCACGACTGTATCCCTATACTATACATTATATACAAGAGGCCAAACCGCAACGGTCTCTTAATTAGATTCTAAATTATACGGGGAACGATGATGTACTTAAATTGTAGCTCAGTTAATGCGACGCTAACAACCTTGTAAAGTCCTTACTTACTTAAGGGGCCAAGCAAGAGGAGTAACCGCGTGTCAAACTGAGCAATTAGTGCAATAGAAATGGATACCCGAAATATATCAATACAAATCATAAGTACTTGGCTCTGTGGGAATGGTGTAAAAAAAAAATAATTTCACTCAAAAATAATAATTCCAATAGCAATTAGTCGCGCTATGGAAATTCCTTAATCGGATACATGACAGTTGGATTTCGCATGGCGGATACGAAGCGCATATTAATTGTAGCAAATCCGAGGTATGGTCACGCAATCCTTTCCGGCATACGATAGGCCTTCCTGTCGTGGTAAACTTGGGATGCAGAGCTCGTCCTGGCAGGTTATAATTGAGAAATAATAGTAATGGCTCAACTTTTTGTTTAGCCAGTACCACGTGTGTATGTATATACGGGCACGTAAGTAACTATGTAGGAACATTGCTACCTCGTAATATAACTAATGCTTTCATTTAAATGGCGAACTACCGTTTGTGCGAATTGTATATGTATAGATATGGGCAAGTGTAGGTATATATATAATGGACACGTAGGAGGTGTAAGATCTATCTACGGGATAGTCAGAATAGAAGGTTTTAACGTCTGTTGCAACATAATTCTGTAATCTTCTTAGCGTCCTAAGCCGAACACTCCTTGGAAACGTTCCGTCGTTCATCCTTCGAGGGCTTAAAGATCAGACTTAGGATCTGTTGTTGCTATTTACCAAATATTTATCCATTCTCGGTGTACGGATAGAACAATGGCTTGATTTTTCATTGCCGGCATTGAATGGCGACGAATAAATCATGCGAGTCGAGATTATGGTTCCAGTAATGCCAAGGTAGGACGTTTTAATGTTGGCTGGTATAAAGTGTGAACCGGTATAGCTATATACATATATGGGAGCGAGATCGGATTTTCTGTATAAAGTATTTTCATTGGGCCCAAGTGACGAGGTGGTTGGGTCCGACTTAACGATTCAAGGGTTGATACTAAATCATAAATATTCACTCGGACGAAGGGAAAAAACGTGGCGGTTATTTTTAGCAAAAGGATTTTGGGACTTACGCGAAATGCGTAAAGGGAGTCGATTTGCTTTTGGCTTCGGGCCCAACGAATATTTCGTTAGATTCAGGGCCAGTATATCCAGACCCCTTTCCCCTCTCGGGGCCCTTTTTTTCATACGCGCTCACGAGACCGGGCCCAGCGGGGCCTGGTAGACGAGGTTTAGAACAGACGAGGAGCTGGTGGCTGGGACATTGGCGTGACCAAAAAATTTGGGTCCTATACGGATCACCAGAAACAATAGAAATCGAACAGTAACCTAAGTCCCAATTGTCTGACGTTAGGGGAAATATTTTTGTAATTTCGTTAACACTGCCTATAATACGTAATCGTATTCTCATCCGTCTCGTGTATCATTTCTAAGGGAAATCAAATTCGGATTAAAAAAATATCTTTCGAATTAACCTATACTCCGGTTCTAACTGGTCTAGCGTACAGCGTTTGCCTAGACTCTTCCATGTCTGCAAGTTTCCGTCGGTGTACGAGATCGTTGGCAAAAAATAGTATCACCATAAAAGGATAATGTCGGGGGGTCTCTTCGCACCCCTCTGGGTACGCTGGAGTCCTACGCCACTGGATGCCCGCACGAAAAAGAGTTGCCATCAGCGAACACTTTCCAACGAAGTTCCTCGACCGCGTTTCGGGACAACAGCACGGCGTTACCAGGGGCGTCCTTGGTCCGTGTCAGTGGCATAGACCATACAGGGCCCGTTCAAGGTCGAGCCGAGCGCTTCCGAAGATGCCCGAGTCTATACCCGAGCGGTCCGAGTACAGCGAGCGGCGGTCACTCTGGGGCCTGATCGGGATCCTCCCGGCGTGTCATCCTATACTCGTGGGTCTGCCAGGTTATTTCGCTCGTCTTAATGCACGTATTAATACTTCTCCTCTATGTAGATCGTACGAAAAATTTTTTATCGTGGTTTTTCTCTCTCGCCCCCCTCCACCCTCCCGTCAACCTCACTCCTATTCCACCCATGTACGATCACGGTCTCGCTCCTCTTTTTATCATTACTCTCATCTGCGGTCGCGTTTCGATTTCTGCCCAAGCAGCTACGGGCGCATTTCCAAGCCGGCTGGAAATGCCGAGGTCCCTCAGGTCGAACGTAATCCAGAACGATGTCTCATCGCGGCAAAAGAAACGGGTTCAAAGACTCTTTTTTAGGACTTCGATTCCTTCGAGACGTCCGGAAGAACGTCGTCGGCCCAAAAGAGAACGCTGGGTCCGTGACTAGGTAGGCTGCAGGGTACCGTCCGAAAGAATGCCGAAGATAGGTCGAGTACACAAAAGAATAATTTTCTTCTGGTTCCTCCTCGACGTCATCCTGACCTCCATCGAGTGGCGTAAACTATCTTATACTCATCGTGGTACGGTTCGTCCTTAATCGTTCTCTTTGATCCGCGTTCTACGCCTTCTTTTGTCTTCTGCCGTAGCCGTAGGTGCGCTTGAAAAAAACTGTCTCCGGTCTGACTTCGACCTTTCTTACTGCAGCTCCTTTCAGTATGGTGATTATGCGTTCGAGTGCATCCGAGAGTCTCTTTGGCATCGTCCGGAGTAGGGCAGACGTTCACCGCTCTACTTAACACGGAGCACCGGGGAAAGAATACGAAGGGATTATGTCGCTCTAGACCGCGGCATGTCGATCGTCACCTTGGAAAGTTATCGCGATACCAGGATTACCGATTTATAAATTTTAGTCCTGGTACGGCTCTCTGGCAGTGTCTTGATTGTCTCTAAAGATCGGTATACGGTAAAAATAAATCTGTAGAATCGACAGGACTCTTGGTATCGTTTGAGTGGGATTGGAAAATAAAGAATTGTATGGAAATAAATTGATTTGATCGATAAAATCGATTTGCACGTAAGGATCGAGCATTTCTTTCCGTTGTGAATCCGATCGAAGAGTTATTGGTACGATGATCGATAACGAGGTCTCACGATCGGTATTAGACGATGGAATACGTGTCTCGCGCGATATCAACTACAGATAAGTTCCGCATAACGGAATCGTTACCAAACGTGTACCGGCGTCGCGGCGCGCACGTCGCACGCTCCACTATACTGTGTCTGTAAATAATTGACTATCCCCTTGCTGTTTGACGAGCCAATATTTGATTCCGATCACCTGCCGGTCAAACGTGTTTGCCTGCTCCTAGACCAAGTATCTATATAGATACTCGTTTCCTTTGTAGCTCCCTCGTGTCGGTGCCGAAGATGGAGGGAACTCGCGTGCTCCGAATGCGATCTCCTACGTCTTCCCACTGGGATTTCAGTATTCGTTCTGGAATAAGAGCGTACCGATATAATCGGTATCGTTAAATCGATCGAATTATCAAATTAAACGCTGGCTCTGCAACGTTTTTATATCGCGAATAATTAAAAAGACGAAACTCACTAATAATACATATTCATTTTACGCGAGAGCGTCGGTCATACAGAAATACGTTATAACGCGTTACTTGGTTTGTGTCCAAGCTAAATCCAAGCTATGTATATACTCCCAGTGTAAAGTACCGAGGAGTAAGTTTAACGAAGTCAGCGACTCTTAATTCAGTCCAAAGAACCAATTCCTTCGCACTGCTGTCTACCACAGGAACACACCGGTCTCCTACCACGGTGCTATGTTCATGCCGTTCGTCCGCATTAATATTAATTAGAATTAGCGAATTAATAAGTGCGCGCTTAGGATTTCGTGTGAACATGACCTCGACTCATCGCCATCCTCATAACCGGCAAGTAGGTATATCGCGATAGCATCGTGATATGATTATGGAATTCCTGGGTGTAAAAAAAAAGTTCTTCAGGGATCGACGTACCTGGATAAGTAGCCAAGCATCGTCCCGAGAATAAGTATAAGATCGGTAGACGCATCTTCAGGAGTCTCTCGCTACCGTTGCTTCGCGACATATTTTTCCGAGAGGAAAAAGTTGATCTCTACTGCCGCTTCAATTACTTAGCTAACATGTGCGCTCGCTGGTCGCTCGCGAACGAGTCTCGAACTTGCGCCAGGTATACTGATCATATACGAAGTTGAAGTCGACCTCTACAATCTCATTGACCTCGCTGCACCGTCTGTTTTAAAGTTTGACCTTTTTGTTCAAGAATTTGAAAATTCGCGCGCACACCGGCATACGCTTATTTACGTATTGCGACATACGAGGAAGAAGGATCTCTGAAAATGGATGATGTGCGCTACGTGTGTTGCCCCGTTCTAAATGGTAATGCTGTTATTACGTTAGAGCTTCTGCATATGTAATATTATTATTCAGCGTAAGTCACCGGCAGTTTCGTTGGTGTATCGCGCTAGGAAGTACCCGACGACGCTGCTGAATGATTCAGAGCGAGTACACGCGTGCATATGTATATATATACGTGTCACGTACTAAGCGCTTTATTAATGAGCCGTTATTCTCAAGCATATATATATATAGAGCCAGTGACGCTATAATATTTTTACACTCTAACGGTTAATTTCTAGATGAAAACCTTCAAGGTGTTTCCGCTTTCATGGATAGCGACGTAAACGAGTACGACCGTGGCTCGTTAATCTTATCGTGTATTGCCAGTGTGGCCGTTGTTCATTTTCACGGTTAACTCGGATAACTCGCCGCTTGGGATGGCTTCCTGTTCTGTCTCAGTAGCCTGACGTATTATTACACTTGCCGTTTTGTATAGTTTCGTAAGATTTTTTGGAAAAATTGTTCGGGCTTTCGATGTCACTTTTTTTTACTCGACGTACGTCGATAAGCGTCGTCGACGCTTTACGAGAACGCGGCGAGAGGATTCGCGGAACTCCGAGGCAATTTGGGCAAATCTGCAGATCCTACGGAGATTACGGCGAGTTCGCAAACTACATGCGAAATCGCATGGACCGTTATCCGATCGTGTATGCAGTCGCATAATTCTCGAAGCGTCGTTATGTTCGCCGTATATGCCTGGTGGGAATCGTAATCGGTTCCGACGGACGATCCGAAAAGTTTTGTTCGTCGACGCCGAACGCGGCTGCCTGTCGATCACCGAAGGAAGTCGTTAGAGACTTTTTAATAATTTTCCAGCGATCTCTTACGGTCTTACCCATCAATGCAGATATTACCTCGTTTATGCTGAATTTATCTATCGCGAGTAAATAACGTTTCACTCGAATAGCCTTTAATCACGGGTATCCTCAATTAAGAAAAAATTTCCTATTAATGTAACAGATCAGATTGATTTTTTGTACTCGGGAATATTTTATATCTTGTAAAATTATTTTATATCCTCGAGATCGTTCAATGTCCCGCGGGACACTTGTTACGGGCGTCTACGTTTGTTATGCTCCTGGTCGTCCGGTCGACACAGGGTCACAGGAGTGACAGATGGATTGACACAAGACGCTTGCTAAACATGTCGACAGACTTTGTGATCGGTAAGCAGCCAGCCTTGTTCGGAGAACAGGAAGTAGGCCAGAGGGTAGGAACAAAGAGTCGGGTACCTCTTTTTGTATCGGCTTCACGCTATAATGTAAGGCCGGCCCGGACGGTCTTTATGACGCGAGAAGCGCTCCATGTGGCAACGTGCCGTAACTAAATCCGTCCAGTTTCAGTTGTGGAAGGCCTTGGCTTGTCCTGCCTTTGCGTTTGTTACTAAACTTTTCTACGTACCTGTACGACTCCGTGGATAATCGATTTAATCGTAAAATAGGCTCCTTAGGAGAGGATAGGGGAGGAGGAGGGTCTCGTGCGAAGATGCGTCTCAGAATGGAGAATTAATCTCATTCAAAGGAACAATATCGTATTCGAGGTCAGTCGTGCACAAAGCGTCGCGACGCCTTTTGACGCTACGGTACGATCGGTGAGAATCATTGGTTCGATTAAAAATTTTTTTATAATTATATATACATGGCAATGCAGATGTACGTAGAATCAAGGCTCTCACCTGGATGGTATTCCGAACCAGCCTGAAGGGATTCGCCATTTATGGTTTTCTTTTGGTATACCTGGTACGATATGTAGCTACACGTATATATATAGACGTCTTCCGGTCGTTTGGCCTTGTATAAATTATAACGGCAATGAAGTATCTTTGGCTATGCTATAAATGGACTCGACGTCCTAGTCTCTTATTAACTTAACACTGAGGTACGTAACTCTCTTTGGTCTAGTTTCTATGCTCTTATTTTTACACCTCTATAATCCGATCATCATGCTCGATTTCGTTCTTCCTCAGTTTCATTGTCACTCCTGTACACTGCCCGTGCTCTCGCAAGCTACGCAATGTACAGAGTGGACTCGTAAATGTCAATGCAATATTATCGTATACAGTGAGGCTTGAAAGTTTTACAGATATATTTTTATTATTGTTCTGTATCCTTATATATGGTAATAGGCTAATTTTCAAAAGGTCACGAGACTGTCCACCTAATCAATTTACAACCCGGTAAACTTTGACCTATGCCATCAAGGTTCTGCGTGCGTATTACCAAAAAAAAAAATAACATCAATCCGCTGTCACGACTCGATAATTTCCCTTGATTAGATCATCGGTCGCAGCAGGACTCGGCCGAAGGACATGCGTTACGGAAAAAAATATATTCAGTCGAACGCACGGTATGTGCTGTACATGATATATGATATTTAATATATTTACTGATCTGCCTGTCTCCTTGGTCCGATTGACAGTCCCAATGAAAAGTTGTTACTGTATTGTTATTGTACCCATTGTCTCCTTTCGAATGGACAATTTTATTTCCTACGTACCGTTTTATGCGTTTGACAGCAGGCGTGGTGCAATTGGTTAAGGTGCGAGCATAAATTTGAATTTTTTAATAAATTTATGATTTCAAGGCCAAGGCGTTTGTATTGTTATCGACACGTGCAAAGTCACACGTGTTGGGGACGAAACGAGTCAGTAATAGTTTTAAGGTGTAGAATGAAATTTTCATCCCTTCGACTGTACGTGGGTTTCGTAACTGGGAATTAACCTACGGAACACCCAGTATCCATTGGTATCTTTGACTGGATGAAAGCGCAGCGAGGATACCTAGGTGCATAAGATTACAGGTATGCGCCAGCGGAAGATGGCCAGAAGGCTCAGAAGCGGTGGGCGCCTTGTCGTAGTTATATTTAGATTCGCCGAGCGCCTCGCGCTCCTTGTTTTATATCTGCCCACTACGCCGACGAACGACGGTACATGGTACAGGAAGATGCTGGAGATCATGGGCGTTTAGACGGTCGCGTCTTGGAAATTATCGATCGTTAATCCAAATTTTCGTAAAATTCGAAATAATCGTCGATCCACGCAATCAATAAGAATAAAACTGGTAAATTATTTAATTAAAAATTAATATCGTCTTTGGATGCTGCGCCATTAAACAATTTTTTAATCAAATTTTTATCCCTCGTACTTAATCATCGTCGAGGATTCGCATAGAAAGCAATGGCGTCTGTGTGATTTGAGGTTGATGATAGCAAAAGTGCCGAGTAGGTTAGGAGTGATAGTGTTAACTCATCCTCATCTCAGCCTCTTCATTCTCTGTACCCGTACTATCCGTACTATCCGAGGTACTTAGCTGCACGAATGGCAGCCGTACACCGTCCGAGTCTTCGTGTAATATTACTCGATTATATATATATATATATATATACACGTATGTAGCATACAGAAAGATTTTCTACTTAAACTTCCAAGGGACTTTCCTATAGTATACTATAGCGCATTAGTGCACACACTGTACACTCGCTCATAGTGAATTGCACTACGCTTGTCGGCAACTCTATTTCGTTTGGTGCAGATGGAAACGATGCACGCTTGTCGGCCATGTATACATATACCTTGATTTGGATTGACTACCGTATAAACTGTCTTTCTCGATTCTTTGAAAGTCAGCGTGATAAGTATCGCGAATTACAATGGCTTATCTATATTTCGTACGTCGACCGTGGGATTTAAATAAATTTCAAGTCAGATTCCATACCTAATTTTTATATTATTATTTACAAATACCAAAAATATAAATTGGTCGTAATTAAATTTTTTTTGTTTATATATACATATATACCATCCAATGCTTCCTTTCTCTTTATTCACTTTTATCCATCCTCCTTCGCGTCTCTGGAATACTTCCGTAACTCCCCCCCGCCCCCTCCTCATCCGCCCAGCTCACCCTACCTACAATCTATACAGCGCTGCTCCTACCTTATTTTTTTGTCCCGACCGCAAAGTCAGAGCAACAGTTACAATGCGGCTGCGGCTTTGTTATGAAATAGACTTGAAAGCGAAATGCTCTCTCTACTTGCTCTCATTGTCAGTTATTTTCCCTCCTACGACCACGGTCCACTATTCATACACTCCACCAGATCTTTTCTACGAGTTACAAAGATATTTAGAAGAAGTTACCTACGTTGATCTCTATTTTTTTTATTCTTCATCCACAATGCGTTTGCCTACCCACTCTCGGCAATGGACCTACCGACGTAAACCATCTCGTACCCACTGTTACTAGAGAGTCGAGCAGTTCATCTCGTTTCGCTTCTTTCGACCATCTGGACCAAAAGATGCTGTCTGGCGCTACGGAGGGAAAACGTTGCGCAAAAGTAACTGCTGGATGAAAGTGAAGTTCCTCTACCTTGTTCTCCCTCTTCTCATTCTCCCTCCTCCACAGCCTCCTCTCTGGACCCCGCTACGTATCTCTACGCTCGTGTCTATTCTACCGTCACCTTCGGCCGCAGGAGGCTCTCTATACCTGTATAGGTACCTCGGGACGTGGAGGCAGCCTCTGGGTAGCCGCATTAAATCCTGCTAAGTAAATGACCTTAGTTGCTTTCCACTTGATTCACGACTTTTACTCTATGGGTTTCCATGACAACGGCTCTTCGGGGCTGCAGCATCCGGAGATAAAAATTCATTGGCGTAATACGGCCGTTACGCAATACGATTAATTGGCACAATCGCGAGATATTTATGTCCTTTGGCAAATTTTTATGCGCTAATTAGGAGAAATTAATGAGACACTTGGCTTATACTGTACAGGTAGGATTTTAATGGTTCGCGGGTTAGGATTTATGGTGATGTAGATTTTCGCGATAAGTTTCATACGAATTTGCCGGGATATTGCCGAAAGTCGAGGATTTTGAAAAAGTTCAATTTTGGGGCGGGGTGGGTATTGGATTCACCTTTTTTTTCATCCATTATTTTCATTGCTTTTATACCGTGGCTCGAGACTCGTCTCATTCGTGGATTTGCGGCTGCTGGCGGAGACGAACGGGCAATCAGGCGTGCACGAAAGTAACTAATTAGATTTACTTAATTAACCGTTCATGCAAAAAACTACGGAGGCTCGTGCATCTCTTTTGCCTGCGCGTCACTATGGAATTCTCATTGCCGGTGTAGGTTCTGTATACGGTATAGGTTGATAAGAAATTTTTGAATTGATTAAAAAAAATGACGTCCAATAAAAAATTATTTATTACGTACGACCATGAGTATCGAGTGCAAATTAATTTTCGAACGTATAATTAAGTGATTAAAAAAAAAGTCACTTTTTCTTTTCGTAATTGCCCACTCTGGCTATAATCCTTGTATGCGTATCCATATAACACGTGGCGGATAAGTACGAATCCTTTATGCAGATTGAACGGGCTTCCTTACGTGGCGTCGCGATTAATCGGGCGATGCACGGAGCAGGAAACTGCCTAATTATTCATCAAGTTATTGTCGCGATATTTTACTCGCACCGTCTCGGCCGGTTTTCACGGCGCGACAAGTTGAATCGCACGCGGTTAAGTCTATCCGCTGGTACGATAAGCGATTCATTAAAATTCTTAGCTTCGCGAGGAGAAATAAAAAGAAATGTCAAGCGGGCCGGTATGCTTGTTAATTAGTGGGGGGCCATTTGTTACACGTGGTACGAGTCTTACGAGGGTTCGTTCTGCCGTGGAGTAACAAGGTAGAATTGTTAACTTTATATCGGCGTAAAAATCTTTACTCTCTACATATGTATATATTATTTTTTATTTATTTTATTATTCATCTCTCGTTTATTTGCCGATATAAATTTCACGATATCGCAAATATCCGAAAATCAGTGTCGAGTCAGTTTGACGTAAAATCTTGAAAAGTAGCAAAATAAATTTCCAGATAATGTGACAGTTGAATAATAAAATCTCGTATCGATGCCAAAGTCAATCGGTTGACCGTAAGTGTCAACGATCGGTAGCGAGAGTGAGAGTCAGCTGCTGTACGTTTACGACCGACAACTAGAAACGTTCGATACGACCGATTTAATAGACACTTTCGAGAACTCCATTCACCGGCGGTAAAATTTATCAAGTCATATATATGCATATGCGCGAATTGAATAGGAAATAAGACCTAGTTCACAGTTATCAATACCTATTTAATTACTGTTCATTACAGCGAAATCATTAAGGTGGTCTTCAAGTGTCTATAGAAAACTTTTATGGCTCAGTTATTGTATATATATATGTATATACTTATGTATGTCTTTACACTCGTTCTCTCTATCAGCTGCGCCGCTTTCGCCGCGGGCTAATTTTATATTCTCATTAACGCTTACACTTATTCCAGGACGTGCAACAATTGCGAGCGTGTTCCGTATGTATCTAAGTGCTATGGCTGTACACGTTCTTGGGCGTTTAGTGGTAATTAAGAGCGCGGTGAGATACAGATGCTGTATTAGAAAGACGCGAGTTCCTCTTTTACCTATTACATAGGCTTGTCTTATAAATACGAATTAAATACTTTTCGCTTTCTTATACTATTTTATGCTATAAATGAATTGGATTTCGCGTTTGTGTATATATATATACATCACAGTATAATTTAGCTGGTTAAAATTTGTCTGAACATACGAGAAACAATTTTTTTATAGCGATTCAATTTATTCGATAAACACGAATTCGCAATTCGCAGGGACGAAAATGTTGCGAATTCTCATTTTACACACAACATAGTGTAACGCACGTCTCTTATATTCTTGTACGCAGCAAATTTGCGGTCACGTTCACACGGCTCTGATCGGCGGAATTGTCGCGCACGAGTGACTTCTTATAAATAAAATCGTAGTATGAGATTTACTTAAAAAGTCTAAAATTCTTATGCATATATATATGTATATATATCGGAGTCTCTCGATAACAAAAGAATGAATTTATAACGAATACGAATCTTTTTCTCGGAGATACGTTGTTTGCAAATTTATCGCGTTTGAGTGTATTGCAAAATTTTTTAATTCTTTTTGCTGTCATTCGATTACTGGTCAAATTAATTTTTTTTTAAAAAAGCGCATTCAATCCAGGCACGTTTGTTACGTTAATACGAAAAATCGTCCGTGCCAGCGGCAGTGTCTCTCTTTTGTCGCATGAGAAGCTTAACCATCAATTTGCAAAAAGGACTTTTGAGAAATGCACTCGGCATCCACCCGGCAGACCTACGGTAAATATACATTGCATAAAATATGACGAGCGAGCGGTTGGCAGAGTCTCCATCCATTGCAGACTGGATGCTGCACTCGAGATTCGCCATGGTAAACACTGTCATTATAATTCAATTTAATATTAATTTGTACTCGTACCAACTAAGCGGTGCTCATTCCACCCTGTGTGCAGTACTAGAACGTAATAGATATTAATTTTTTAGTTTTAATGTCGAGAAACGAGCAAGGAAAAATAACAATGTAAATTCCTACCTTACCGACGATTATTATTTTACCGTCCACAACAACGGTAACTGTACGAAGCTCCGTATTATATGTATATCTACAGGAGCAATGGTATCGCCCCGAGGAACAGTACTGGCTTTTACGTACAGAGAGAAGAGTGTAGTGAAGAAAAGGTTTTATTTGTGATTGCGCAACTTTGAATTATTTGGATGCTCGAGAAAGGTCGTGACTGTCATTTGACATCAGTCTGGGTCTTCCTTATCGTACTGGAGATTCGACAGGGACTTCGGTCATAGTTGAGAACCCTATCTACCTCGTGGATGATGGATGGAGCCGTTCTTGCTCGTTCATGAGGAAGTTATTACGGGTGCAAAAGGTGCAGCGAAGTAAGGCCAGTTAAGGGATGCTGGAAAAAGGGTAGAATGTCGAGCGGTTCTCGTAGGAACGCGTGGTTCGGCAGTGACGGGCGTCTCGAAAATCCTCGACTTAAGTGGAGCAAAGTAATTGGTTAATGACCAAGTGGAATCTGCTGGAGTCGCTTCTCGGAGAAGCTGCCAGTCGAGGATTATAATGTCTTAATTTGTTATGTCTTTATTGTATGAAAAATTGGAGGGCACGATGTGTATATAGATATGTGTATGGATAATATATTTTGTATATATATATATATATATATATATATATACGCCATCTTGGTAACCCGCTTTCTATATAGAATATAAGGATCTTCCCGTATCTATCGTAGCAGGTGGCTGGGTCGATGGTATCATTTTATCTAGGTAACGAGTCTCGACGTTAAGCGATCAAGGGAACAATAGAAAATGGCTACGGAAGTATCGATCCTTGCCGATCCCAATATCGATATTGTCTGGATACGACAAATGGGTGGGTACCGATGACGCAATACGAATCCTATGCTTTTTGATTTATCGACATGTCCGAATCATGTCGATTGCTTTCACCTCTCAACGTGGTACAATGCTTTCGTTAAATTCGTTACCTTTTTCTCCCTTTCGGACACCTTCCCGTTTAACCTTTGAGAATCGATGTCGTTGATCCTTGATCCAGATATGGATCTCGATAAGCCACCTTATACGTAACGCATGGTACGAGCCTCGAGTGACAAGAAGTCGGTAACGTTGTTCCCTGATATAATTAATCGACTTAACCTCGATGCAAAGTGGCTATCCAAGTTTTAACGCGACCGCCCTAATCTGTGATCCAATTCCGGCACGCGACACGGTATAAATGTTATCTGGATATTTCTGACGTCACGGTTCAATACGTTTGTCGTCACAGGAATAAATTGATCAACTGGACCAGACTCGTGGCAGAGCCTGGTCAAGATTTTATTATGAAAATCAAGAGGCCGGATCAAGGTCCCACTTGGGTCTGTACTGGCGCAGCTGGGACTTAGACTTGGATCTGAATGTATGGATGAAATTTTTTGATTTGATTTTTTGTGCAGCTCATTCATAATTTTGGTATCAAGGACTGTGTGTATTGGGATATGCTCGAGATTAGGTTGCAAAGGTGATGATCATTGTTGCGCAATAGCCTTTCTCTGTCTGAACGAAAACCGCTATTAATGAAGAAACATTGCTGTAGACGTTGTAATTGCAGTCTGGTTGCTCGAAATCGTAAGGCGTTTTTACAAGAGGGCGACTTCGTGCCCGCAGGACATGAAAGTATCCGCGTTTAGCGTCAAAGAACGGTATTAACCGTTGCTGCACGCTCAGTGATTCCCGTCATTCGACGTTCTCACTAGCTCCTACAATCGTTTTCAAATTACCAAAACAATCATCCTTAATTTGTATCGAGATCGATGCACGATGTCCAAAGTTGGGTTGGTAATGGGAAGCGTTAGAAATTTTTTTTTCTTGAAGATTGGTACACCTGTAAAAGTATCCTGATGCAGGTTTGACATCCTAACCTAGTGAGCCAATTGGAGAATGATTTTTCACGTAATTTCTCTATGTAGAAATTCCTCCAGTCATCAACCAAATGAATGACCACCCAATGCGTATCCACCTTAAGGTTCAAATTGAATTTTTCATCAGGTATTACGGGACTCGCAACAGCAGACAGGGACCCGTTCCTTCGGGCGGCTATCCAATGGAAGTGCACGCTTCAACTTTGCCACGACGGCCTCTAACCCTCGCGAATAACTGTTATTGCGGCGCGTAAAATTTACTCTGTCAAGCTGTCAGCTCCGGCTCGAATGTTCCGTCGTCATTTGTGCACTGTCATATCGTATTGCGGCGATTGAATTTTTGCGAACGTCAAGGAGCATCGACTCTGGGCCAACGCGATTACTATTTCCAGGTAGAGGCTGCTACGTCTTTACATAACGACTCGATTTGCTGGGTAATTTGCCGTTAGCCGTATCGCGTTAGATACACGGTAGAGGTACCAGCGTCTAGGAGTTTCGATAAACAGTCTGGATATCGGAGTGACGTTCGTTGGGCTCGTTTCCACGAGTCTTCGGGATCGTTCGGACGGGTGAAGGTAACCTGGGACAATTTGCAGGAGAGTCGGAGGAGCGCGGTAACAGCTCGTATAAATAAAGGAGGAACAGGGCAGAGCAGAAGCGTAATTGTAGTCGTGTGGACCTGGCACAGGCTGTGGGATACACATGGAGTACATAGGTGGATTCATGTACCAGTATAAGTATCCTGGTACCTATGGTGATTGGATGTAGGGAAATGGATGGCGAGAGTGTGAGGTGGGGAAAGAGAGTGAGAGAGAGAGAGAGAATAGTTGCAGAAGAGAGGAGTGTGTCGAATGACTTCCTAGAGGCGCGCCTGTCACGACGCCCCGGGTCATTGGTCACCCCTGTCTTATCTGAAACTGACTACGGACCATCTTAAGGAGCTTCTAGAGACCACGTTTATACCGTAAAAATCATCCTAACTGGTTCCGTATAAATTGCCGTGCCGATGACGTCGTCGCGACAACTGCCGATCCACGAACTCGTCGAATTCCCATCGGATCGACTTAGCCGTCGCGACGTCCGAGGACGCTCGAACAGGACCGCGTAAGTTTAATTGGCTCGCTGAAAATAGGAACCGCGTAATTGCTCCTGTCAAAAGACTACGGGGCATGTCGTTGACGTTGGTAAACGGTAAGTCCAGTCCTTGTAAACCGGTCTTAGGTCCATAAGCCGCGTCTTCATGATTCGCGACCTGAGCCCAAATGACGCCGACGGCCACAGACATTTGTCCATTATGAGCGTCGTGCGGGTGGATTGAAAATTAGAATCATTAAAGAATTTTCTGTGCGATCCATAACGTGCTTCCTGATTGATCGGTATCTAATTGTCTCTTGCGATCTTTTCAGATGGGGCATAGAGGAGGAGTGTCAAAGCAGCAGGAGCAGTAGCAGAAGAAAGGGGCCACCGCCAAAGTCGGGTGATGGCCGCCACTGACGGACAGATCGTGGTGGCTGCAGCGCGCTGGGCCGAAGAGGCCACGTATCTCAGGGAGTTTGTCTCAAAGTATCGCTTACCTGCGGTCATTAAGATCACCAAGGGCCAGTATGGCGGTCTGGGTGTGCCCACGCTACCAGCGCCCAGTCTGCAAAGTACGGCCCTGCTCGTGTCGGCAGGAAGACGGCGGAAGATCGTCGCCCAGGCTGTGAAGATCAAGGAGGGCAGGAGGGTCGTGGGGGTCGGACCACGTCTGGCTATTCCTGACTCGTACACGGGATACTTTGAGATACTTAGCGAGGAGGGCAGGGCTGTGAGGGGTATAGAGTCGGTGAACGAGCTGTCCCGTAGGTGTCCGGAGGAAGGTGCTCTCGTGAGAGAGACCATCAGGGGCATCGCCTGCAAAGTCGAGGAGTCCGGGATGGTCGTGCCGGAGGGTTCGAGGACGTTGGCAGCAGGCGAGACCATCACGACGGCTGGCGAGGTCACGATACAGGGACGGGGAAGATTTCTTCGATGTGTCGATTGTCGCGGTGACAGTGTACTCCTGGGGATTGAGCAGAGGGGTAGATTCAGCGCCTTGGCGAGGGAAGATAATATCAGCGGAGTTCACACGGCCAGGGCGCTGCTGAGTAAGAGACTCCCGTTGACGGTGAGACTCGTGCACGGGCAACCTCCTCGAGGATTGAAATCCTCGTCGCACTTTCTACCGGAGCTGAGACTCCTGTCGACGTTCGAGGAGGAGCACGTGTTCGCGCTACCCCTACAGAGAGAGGGTGCGGCTGTGGCGCTACCACTCGCGGCGCCCTTGAAACTGGTCAAAGCTAGGAACGAGGAGGTGCTGAGGTCTATGCAGGAATTCACTAGACTCGTAGATCGTGCCTCTCGTCTCGTAGCCGACGTTGCTGACAGAGCCCATGTCCTGGACGGACGCTTGGGCGAGAGCAAGCCAAGACAGAGCAGAAGCGGCGGATTCCTCAGGAGGTCTGCCAGCTCCGACAGTGCGAACCATCATAGGCACCATCACCATCATCATCATCATCATCAGACCAGTCACAGCACTCACAGTCACAGCTATAAGGATGAGAACAGGGTGCCACCCTCGTACACGGAAGACTACGACGAGATAGATCAGATTTATGACTACGTGCGAGGATTCGCGCCGCTTCCGAAAAGCGTTAGATCTCCTTACGAGAGCGCGAGCAGTAGTCCCCCGTTGACTCCAGTCACTGTGACCATCGCACCGCTTCTCGACGACAGACCAGAGCCACCCCCCATCGAGACGATACCTACGAAGAAGATACAAGCCGAGAAGAGGACGCGACGTGCCGTCAAGGAGACGCCAATGCCACGAGTTGAGAAGCCACCCCTGGCTAAGCTCTACGTAAAGAACAGTGGTACCCAGAGGGGTCGTCCATTAATGAGACAGAAGAGCGCATCCCCGCTTAAGGAAACGCCACCCGGTTACAAGGGTGGTTCGCCACTCTTTAATATTCGCTACAAGAGCCTTACGAATCTTCAGCAAGCTATGGAGCTGGATGGTACACTGGACTCGAGTCATTCAGGTGGTCGCACGTCTGGGGATTCCGGGGCTGGTGCTAAACTTCCGGAAAAGAGGTCACTACATAATTAACTTTTCATTAAATTATCATTCATTATATTAAAATATTCAAGTCACTTCTAACTTAATAACGTGACCTTTTTTTTTATAAGATCACGCCGTCTGAGCAGACCACGTTCACTGACGAATCTGGTCTGGGAATTGAGAGGCGGAAGTGGCGTAGGCTGTCCGAGATCGGAAACGCCACCGACAAACACGACGGCACCGCTACCCCCGACCAAGTGCGGACCGCGTCTCGCCGTTACCGTTGTGGCGCCCCGGCGCGTCGGTACGCTCTACCTCTAACTCGTAAGTAGTCCTTTGTCTTATTGTTAGTACCTAACAATGCATCCCTGCAACGGGGAACCAGGGCAATCTTTACCCGTACGATCTTTATACCTTTTCCAGGAATCATAAATTCACAAGAATTACATTCGCTTGGTTCAAATTGGCCAAGGGCAGGCACTCGTATATCGATCTTCGATTTTTCTCATCCTCGGTACGGTTTATATTCTCATTACTACAAATCTTTACGATTATCGCTCATCATCGTACAAATCATTCAACGGACAGTTGCTGCCTTGACGATCACTTAACGATTTTCTCTGCGTTACGTGTCTCTTCCGCGTACACGTAGTACGCATGCGCGAGAAATTGGGTAATCTTCTTAGTAAAAAAAAAACCCTTACCGTTATCGATTATCTCGTAGAACCAAAGTTGTAAAATTAGTTAACGCTTTCCCACGGACGATCGCTGGAAGATTTTAGCGGATGCTGTATAGATAGCAAATAAAAGCAGATAATCGAACGATTAGAAATTTTCAACTCGTCACAACGAATATCAGAACATATATATTTACAATGTCCAATAGTCTAAAGTCACTCAACTCAACTTCCTCGTTCCATTGTTTCCTAGTTCTATTGCAACGACAATTTCTACCGAACTTCTAACCAATTGTACAGCTACCGACCACTCCCGTAAGTCGAGCATCTGAGAAAGTTGTAAATTGCATCCGATTAAGTGGCACATCCGTTCCATAGAAGCCGTAGCCTCTCCTTGGATTATAAATCCATTCAACTTGACCAGTCCGGACGATGATGTCGAAAGATCATCCCAGCACGCGTCTATGAAAGTTTCTTAAAAATCTCAAATATAAATAATTGAGTTTCCCCTTCGCCAATTACCTCAATCACGTAGTAAATCCTCGTTACGTCTCTCGCAGTTTCCTACAGATCACAAGTCCATCGTCGGCTTCCTCCATGAAAGCGGATTTCCTTCCTCCCTATACCCGGTACGACGTCCTCCCGCATCCGGGATATTCGGGTTAGCGGGCACGCTGGCAGGTAAACGAAATGACAAAGGAAGTATAATAAAAGAAAAAATATTTTTAAATTTTTTAAGTGATTCAGCGAAAATTTAATGCGGTGGTCACAGAGCGCTTCCAGTATTTGACGGTGACAGTTGTACGTAGCTACTTTGGGGAAGACTCAATTATCAAACTAGAATTTCTACCTGTTATATATATATCACGTATATACATGTATACACATGAAATCCATCTTGAAAACTGGTCGACGTTCCCAGGATGTGGAAATTAGCAAGGTCTCTAACCAGGGGGGTCAGACCAGGGTCAGCTGTCAACTGTTCAAACAGAACCCTGTTCAGCGAAAACACTCTCTGGTAGTAACGGGTCCCTCGTACTTGGCAAACTCATCTTTGCCAAGCTGTGATAATGGCGCTTGTTAATGTTAATGCAAACACGTTAGCCCGTGGATGGAATTAACTGAATCGAACCGACTCATCTTGTACAGAAACGAGCTTCCTGTTGAATTATTATCAACCGAAGGTTGGATGCGTCGGTATACCTAAATCTATAGTCGGTTCACGATGAGTAACGACTCTGGGCCGAGAGTACGTATCAGTCCCGGACAAGGGAAAGCTCCTCGTGGTGTCGCAACGTTCTCAGCATCCGTTAAGGATGCCTGCATCACTGTTTTCACTCTCGCACTGTATAACATGTCCGAAATCATACATATTTATCGGCGAATCTTACATACATTGCATGCACATAAATTATACGAGGACTGTCTCCTCTGTATAACATTGTGGGTATTCCTATTCTATTGTCTGCCTACATCATCTCTCGTCCCAGTGGGCTTGCTATGTCGTCCTGACTCACTGCTGTCATTTTTTCACCCATTTACGAGCTAAAGCCATGTACGTGCACGACGCGTACGACAAGGAAGAAGAAGCCATTGAGTTAATCTTTTTTTTTAATTCTCTTCTACTGTCCCTTGCGAAACCCTGTACGGATACGCCTACCAAATCGTGTTACTTTCGACTCGTAGGACACGCAAGGCTTTTTTTGTATAACGAGCTAGACGAAAATTGGGGATTTAATTCTGGGTCATTGGGTGGATGACGAGTATCTATAGGGTATTTTTTTTTAACGCGGTACAGAGAAAAGAATTCTTACTGAATACCAACGAGGGGTCATCGATCCTCGTGAGGTTCTGCATTCATTATAATATTTAGCGGAGGTCAATGTAATCATTATGCTTTAAAGGTGGGTTCATACTGCAGACAAACTGTGCCGTATGCTATACTGCGATACGCAATAGGCCAGGACGACGTTTTCCGAAAATCTGCTTGAGAATTCCGTGGATATATTTCGCTTGGGTCTTACGCTTACGGACGTCGTTGGGCCTCCTCGAAAACCGGATTCCTAAACAAGCACGCGGGCCACCGGTTCACTGACTCGACCAAAGGCATATGTATAGCAAATGCCTTAAATCGTCAACTGGTATATTGACTTTAGCCAAGGGAATTTATATACGATCGATGATCGATGTTTGATTCTTATCGATCGCACCTACGCATACTGGTACACTGAGATAGGCATCGATAGTTCAATGAAAGAGAAGCTAAGCTCGTTATCCACTTTTACCGGATTAAATGCTTTTGCAATTGGTTCGCAGTGTGATAATAAAAAGTTGGAAATATATTTTTTGGGGAATTTTAAAATAATTAATGAATAATTTATTAAAGAATTTATGAAATTATTATCTCTTACTACCATTTATATTTTAAGACGGTAAATACTATGATCAAATTGAATTTAGATTTTATTATTACTCGAAAAATATATTTATCAAATTATTCAATGTGCTCTTTAAACAATTTGATTTAAAGGTACCTTTATCAATGTTATTAGAGCTTCCTGCAATGTCTTCCTGAACGGTGGCAAACCCAGCAAAGCAATCTGCCTCGCTTTCCACTGTTTCTAATGGCACATTGCCAGGAAGTTCACTGTGCTCTTTAATGGGAGGAATAGCAAGTCGGTACATCAACAACTTATAATGACACGTGTTCGTATGTTACATATCATTCCATTACGAGTAGCAGACGACGCGGGATCAATCCATAGACTTTCCCTCGGTCGACGTAGCTTGAAAAGTGCATACGTGCGCGCCAGCGTACCGGAAACGGTGTCGTCAGAAATATTTCTAGAGACGCATGATGGAACCTTGGAACGAAATGACCGATCGATATTCAACTTGTTGATAACCTTAAAAATAATTTTCTATCTTGTGTATACGTACGCGTCACGTGTATATAGGTATACGATTTTGCGTGGGCGGAGACCAGTAGCTACACGGTCGTACGGTCGGTTGATCTGCCTGTTGGACCGTGACGCGCAACCTCTACCACTTTATTATTACTACTGGCATAGTACTGCGTTCCGTCATTTCGCTATTCCAAAGTACTATAGTACCGTGGGGTACTGCTGGTACTATACCTGGGCAAGGGCTTGTAACGTCCGGCTGATCGAGTGTGATCACGTGCGATTTTTGATTATTCAATGTTTTCCATTTACAATTAGACGAAAGATTGGTTGTCCAGGATGGAGGATGCCGATGGGTACATTGTTAAGATTGAGATGAGTTTTTATCTCTTGGAATTATTAGCCAAGAAAACCACAAGTTCTTACGAACTTTACGAGCCTCTGGGAAATTTATGTACTTGCTGTGCTCGTGTTTGAGCAACGGTGCAGATTATCCTTTTATTATTTTTTTATTTTTTTATTTTCAAAATCGGCTGGTACTACTCTCATTAGAGTAAAGTGCTAGGAGGTTAAGCAGTTACTGAGAATAGTGCAAATTTACTTGGCAAACGAGAAGTGAGAGTACTGAGACTAAATTTTTCTTTTTTTTTCCTATGAAAAAAATTAAAAAATGGAATTCTATACTTAAAGTGTATATATGCTATGTATGTATGTACTTAGCGTAGAGGTAATATCGGCGTAGCTAACAGATACCGGTTCTTCATCCGGCTTCTGAGAATTCGACTGGTTTTTGAAAATAACATTTAGACCAGTCAATGATTACGAGTGGAATTCGATGAGCTGTTCTTAATCATCCATAATATCCAGTGCTAGCAGGTATAACAGAAATGTTTTACCTGTCGTCTGGCCGGATGATTGATAAATAACGCCCCGAGGGAGCCGACGGGGTTGGGTGGGGTTGGACTGATTAAAAAAGTGACGTGGTACTAAACATCCGCTCTGCGCTTCTTGTGGAAGCACGTGGTGGGTGAATAGCCGATTATAAAATGGACATAAGGTCGTAACTCAGGTAGTAGCCATAATTGGAACGTTAACGATACGCTTCTTTAAAATAAGCACGTGGGTAAGCGCCGAGACTCAGTTCCTCCTATACGGCTCCTTCGAATAATTTTTTTTTTCGTCGCGATCGATTCTCCCAAGGTTGGTAACCCTTCCTTCTATACTGAAACGTTAATGCCCAAGGTGGACTATATCGCAGCAGTGAGGATCGCGATCCTTTTAACCCGCGCGTATGGATCCACTCAGAAGTCACCTCCACTCGATCCTGCCTCCTGGCGAAGACTCGGAACGTCAAAGGAAAAGGATACGGAGTCGACTAGCGAATTCCTCAACGTCCACCACGTCAAGAGCAGCCCGGGTGAAATCGATGATCCCAAGTACATTAGTGGCAGTTTCGCAGGACGCGTAGTAAGTCAGCAAGGTAACCGGGAGGTGATCCATGGCCAACTAGATCGATCGGCAGGAGTCACCTGGGACATCGTTGAGGCACCACGTGGATGTAAATTTATTATGCAATGGCGCAAGCTTCAAACAGTAGGGATACCGTGAGGGACGATCGTCGTTGTAAAAGTGTTCGAATGATTCCGAGAAGTGTGGCGTGTGGGTGGTCTCTATATTCAATGATGTTTATGGCTGTGTCGCGGTAAAGTGGCTGCACGGCCAGCCTATGGCAATCCTCGTGCACTCTGTACCTGCCACTCGCGCGCAAGATCACCGTTGCACGTTCCAACAGTCGTCCCTCCGGAGACCGAAGTTCGTCTTCGAGAGAGCCACCGATCTTCGTCTCTCTCTTGGTCAATGGGAAACACAGAGAGGAACCGAGACGCCGGCAAGTCCCATGATCTTTTACGATCCTCACCCTAGGAAGGAAACGGTACGCGATTGTCGCACTCGTCACCAGCACGCTTCGTTCAATTACGTTTACCACTGTCATAAATTGTCCTGGAAGCTTCTATAACGAACCAGTAATGGCCTCGTGATTCCATTAGCTGTAAATATAGTCGTGGTAACTAGGTATCAGGGATGAACGTTGAACTAGATTATACGACCCTTACTTTGTATAGTTTCATCGGCTTCCTGGGTAATTAGTACAGTTTGACAGCAGCTGACTCGAGGAACGAAGTATTCTACAGTGTTGTGGCATATTCTGAAATTAATCAATTTTCATATCTCTTCTAGCTCGAGTTCTTTCCTCGCGTAGGTGGTACCTCAGGGTACCGGAAGAACGGACTCCAATCTTCATCGGAGTCATTTACCGTTCACTCCGGGTGGCTGCACTCCAATCACGTATTTAAATCCAGCCGTGACATCGTCGTAGTCGCTGTCGTCTAGTTGTCACGAAGGATGCGCGTACAACGGCGAGACGTCTGGTTGATTTTCAATGTCCAACGAGGAAAGAATGGCGACGATGTAAAAAGGAAGGATAAAGAGAATAATACGATTGGGGGATTGACGAATTAAATGATCCCACCACGAAACGACATCCGAGGGCCGTGCGAAATCAGGTGAAATCGGGATTACGAGTGAAATGCGATGACACTTTAACGTTAGCAATTCTTACGGAGTCATGCTCGTCATTGGAACGGGTAGGAAGATACGAGGAACGACGGAAACTACCGAATCACTTCGGCTTTGTAAAAATGACTGGATCGAATTCGCAAGGTGTATTGGCCTCGTGTCTATCGTGTGCACGAACACGTCTACCGTATTACGCGACTTGCTTAACAGCTGTTTCAGCTTTTTTGTCGGAGGAACCTTTTTTTGTCTACACACAACGAAACCACCTATATTACCTACTGGACGGGTGAAATAAACGAGACATAGATTTCTCTGGAGATACGCGCTCTGCGTTAAGAAGGATCAACGATTGTCTTCAGAGAGAAATCGGATGATCGATCGAAGTACGATTTTGCCTTGTCAAAGATCGATATAGAGAAAAATATTAAAATTTTTTTCGTATACATCAAAAATTCAAAATTCCCACCCAAAAGTCCCATGTATACTTGTTAACGTCCAAGTAGACGAAGGGAAGTCGCGTCGCTGTTGTTGCCAGGTGCGATTATGAAACATAGTCGATACGAATCGATATTAATCGATATTCTAATCGGCGGATCGACGCTCCGGGCGACGGTACTCGTAATATCCTTTATAACGGGACACACCGGCCCCATCAGCCACTGGTGCTCTACGTGCTTTAACGAATGATACAAAAAAAAGTCGAGCAACGTCTTCCTCCTCGAGGATACTGGAAACGCGAGGATCCTCTTCTTAACCGCGATTACTTATTTTCAGGCACCTCGACGCGTAACGCATTAAACGCACCTGGAGAATCTAACCATCCATCTGTATCTTCCTGGGTAGTTTAGAATTTCCGTAATGCCCGTAACATGCGGCAACGGCCAAGACGCCACCTATGATTTATAACCCAGCCGTACATAACCTATAAGTCTGTTACATAGATATTTCGAAAACTCATTAAAGAATGTTGTTTATACATTAGCCAAATGAAGCCCAACGATCCGGCGTTAACTTCAGGGTCGTCTTACGGCGTGTATCAATTAACTTGAAGGTTTCCACAATGAAAATAACGTGAAGATAAAATTAATTAAAATTCGTCTCTCCTCGTCGAATGATCCCTTACGCAATTGGACAAAGCGTGTCGTCGCTGGACTATTCACTTTCTCTAAGGAAGAGTATCGGCGCGCATGCGCATAGGCCCTTTCGGCGAAGACACAACGAAACATGCTACAGGGTACGTTTTCATACAACACTTGCCAATTAGTCGATATTTATCGCGACTACTTTATGGCTCTGAAGCCATCGTTACTTAAATCCACGCTGAAATTTTAAGAGAATCGCAGTTCGCGTGGCCGATAATTTCCCTCTCGACAAAATAGGCCAATTTCCTGCGGCCATGTCTCTCGAGCAATTATGCCGTTATTTCTTGTAAGGACGCATACGTTACCATGGTTACGAGACATGTCGCTTTCATGGTGAAAACGGGAGCGACGATTCGCATTGTCAATTCATGGAACTCAAGGTGGATTTTCACTTTTGTTTTGCCTCTATTACAATTTTAAGCACACGGAGAAGCACGTGTCTCGTATTGGAATTGCTTAACCTGACGCTTCAAGACGTTACGAGGAGTAACGAACGAGCGTTATATATTTGTACGTTGTGCACGGACCTTTAAGGACTATTGCAATGCAGAACATATAAAATGCATGGGTTATTGTCGCCAAGCCCCTTACCGACAGCTGCTTGTTAGTTGTTACCAGCCACGGAGCGGAGGTGAACCAGTCGATGGAAGGAACGAAGGTACCAAGGAATATACGAAGCAAAGGCAGCAGGATGGTAGGGCGAGCAAAGGCAAAGGTAAAGGCTAAGGCAAACTAAAGGGACAGAGACCACGCCTTGCGCCTTGGCAGTGAGTTCGCTTCGCCTCGAGCATAACTAATATATCGACGGACCCTCTATGCTTCTCTCGCTAGTGGGTGTAGCGACGTCTACGAACGTGCGCGTCATGCGAACAAATTTGTTAAATTTCGAATTCCATCAAGGTAAGACTTGCTGGGAGAATATTCATTGAGACGGAGAAAATGTTTCGACGGTATATATATATCCCATTCGAATAGAAATGAAAAGTTTGACAAACACATCGACGATCGATTAAATGCTGGTGAACTATCGGTTTGAAAATGGTAGCACGCGTACGATGGCGTAACGTATCTTTGGAATGGGTTGGCGTGGTCCCGTAGAGCGGAACCGTTACTGCACGGTTGAAAAAAAAGTGGTCGAACGCGTTCGACGAACCGAATGTCTCCAGCATCGTGAATTGATCGGTAGGATCTAAGGATTTAGATACTTTCGGTGTTCGGTACTGTAATGCAGAATAATGGTATAGCGGAAGGATCGATGTCTGTTAGAAAATTTTTTTCTCCCGCTTAATCGATCCAGGGTAATTATTTTTATCTCTTTTACCAATGTCACTCGGCATGATTAGGTAACTATGAGCTGAAGGACTTTTTTCACGTTACTTGAAAAGTTACTGGGTATTAGGTACAGCTACTTGTCGTTCGAGATTCTTCATCGCTTATAGCTTACACGTCAAATGACTTTAAACGATCGACCAATCCACCTATGGATCGTTTACCTCCTCGAAACACTTAAGCAATGCGATCTATTTTCGTTCGATATCTAATAAAGTTAATCGCCTCCGTGTCGCTATGCACAATGTTGCACCGATTCAGCGGGCGTTCGTGGCAAAACGCGGTTGAGCTACGCCGTGTTTGCCGCCGAGCAAAACCCATAGGAGACAGCGAAGACTACGGTATCGTGCAAGTGGGCTTGAGAGGGTTAGCGTTAGGATCGAGTCTGTCTGGCGTACGAGCGATTGACTTGGGGCAAAAGAGTCCTGAACACGACAGCTCGGCCTCTTGACGTCTGGTGCGTCTGGTATACGTGATTCAATTAGTATGGTCGTAGGAGGTTGGCAAGATTAATAATAAAATAAAGTAAAGAATGAGTTTAAGATTTAACGAAAAAATTTTTATTGCAAAAATTACTACTAGGCGAAATAAAGGATGCAAGGATGAGATTCATTAATAAGAATTTTCAATCGAATTATTCATCACACTCGGTTCAGACCTCTAGGACTTCTTTCTAGATCAGTTTGTATCCATCGCTACGCAGCATCCAGCCAACAGCACGCTTTCTTCCCCATATTAATCTGGGCTTGTTGAGCGCGCTTCTTATCCCATCAGGATTTTTCCGCGTTTTTGCGGTGCCTTCGTGCAACAGGCACTTTATCCTTGCGTGGCGTGGCATGTTGTTGCCCGACGATGATTCTAAGTCAACGGTAAATCCTTCAACAGTGGGCCTCGGGTAGCCCGAAGTCACGAACTAGCTTTCGTGGTACCCACTTCATTGGAAATGGTCGTGGCTTTGTCCCTGACGTATATACATGGTTACCTTACGAGTTGGCTTTAGACCTGAAGACCCAATAAGGGGGCCGTGCACACTGAAAATCCCGAGTATATATAAACAACGGCTTTGTCTCTCGTTCTCTTTTCCTCTTAGCCCTCGCGCCGCTTCTCCGGTTCATCCGATCCTCCCTGGCAAGAGAGTGGATCGTCTTGCGGACGCATCCTCTCGCAAAATTCCCATCCCAGCTGTCCTTAATTATCAGCATCGGTCCCCTGGAGAACCGATTCCTTTTGTTGAGGTTGCACGAACCCGAGTTAAAACATCCCACTTCGCCTTAAGGATCTCGTACGAAGTTGCACCTGTTGTAACAAGCGATTATAATTACGCTCCGATTAACGGTGACCTTCGCGCCATCTACTGAACTCCTGAATTACATTCGCCATGCATTGTCTCGCCTGGTGCATCGTCATTGCCGTCACCTCGTTCTCGCCGCTATTGTCGCAGGATGCGTGAGAGACTGCAAAGAAACCTTAAGTCGGTATTACAATTGAAAATCTAGCACGCGGCTCGTCTATTCAATTCATAAGTTTTTCTACCGGGAAATAGGACTCTCACGGTCGCTATGGCATCTCGGATGATACTTATCTCTTAGCTATAACTATATCTTGAGAAAAGTTAAGAATTATTACAGTTTCAGACCAAGATCGTTCTAGAAGGTTCTATATCGACGAGACACGATCGCGTCTCGATAGCTCGAGAGTCTCGCACCGGTATCACATTCGATTTCGATAGTCTCCAGCTGAGGGAATGGTAGCGATCGGTAGACGCTCTGAGCACGATTCAAGCTACATTTCTTAGCGATGCATGCAAACCTCAGTGTTGCATCACCACTGTTACAAGATTCTCCTCTTAACTCGACTCTAGTAATTACCTAGTTCGTGCATAAGCGAGCAGCGCCGACTTGATCGCCATTTTTTTCTTCTTAGTTTGATTCCTTTGAAATCTCAGTATATACCCAACAAAGGATAAAACTTTGATTATTAAATGCATCGTGAACCTCTCACTTCTTGATGTGCACACATCATATATACGGTTCTGTTAAGCACTGTAGTATCGTTTTTCCAGTTTGTTTCGATAACGTGTAAATTTCCATTTCTCATGTAAATTCTTATCTGCTCGGTTTAAAGTTTCGATTTACATTAACCAACGATGTTCCATTGGTCGGACCAGTTGGTTTCTATCCACTAAAGCCGATAACTACGGTCGCACGGAGCCGTCTTCCATACTCTACCTACAGTAAATTCGTAGATATAGGTTATGTACGATATACCTACGTAGACTCTGCAAGTAAATTGTACTGTCTAACTAAGCAGGCCAAGACTCGGGCGAGCAAGCAGTCAGAGTGGCAAGGCAGCTTACTCGACGGCGGCATGTGATCTGGGTCGGCCGATTGCAACAATGCGCTTTGTGTCGTGTTCTAGACTCCGAAGGCACTGTGACACAATACACGCTGCTGTGACATATTAGCTCCCTTCGCCTACGTACGCGTCGCTGCTCGCGAAGAACCGCTGAAATCTTCCAGAAAGCATCTGACGTTACTGGTTGTCATTGCCTGTAGGACGCCATCTTTCTTTTGTTTTACAAAGAACAGAAGACCCGCCGAGTCTTCGTATTCTCCAAAATATCGTTCTTCGAAGAATTTTCGATATTTCTTGTAAATAAATAAAACTACGACTTTTTAGTCATGGCTGTCTGCTCACTTTTGCACCGGACTGTAGTCCCTGTCGTTTGCCAAGGTGTGCCTACCTGTGTACCTATCGGTGAGCTCGAGCTATATACGTACGGATACTCGGTTTTCCTGTACTCATTAGGTTGCGTTTATCTAACAAAGTAACAGCAAAGAAGTAACACTTTGCGAAAGGATCGATAGCGCATGCGTGCAACGACCCTGCCATGGGCGGGCTGTCTGACTGCTTGCCTTCGACCGTTTCCGGAAGCCTGGTACCGGTTCGTATCCTGCCTGTCCCTCTTATAATTCGATAGTCACTTTATCGGAACGCCCTCTGCTCCCCTCCTACGGCAAGAGGCTTTCATTATCTCGTAAACTTTTACGTCCCGATGTTACACCGGTATAAATTGTTTAGAGACGATAGAGAATCTGCCCAAAAGAAAGTGGAATACTTTTTGTTTGTAAGTGATTCAACCAGTTTTATCTTTGAACGCGATTCAAAATCACGCGGACTTTTTATCGTAGTACGTAATGCAGCCGCTACGAAACTAGAACTCATGGCGCTGTAGTATTTCGTTCTATTTTCTGGGTTAATGGCTGGACGAATTCATGCTCGGATAGCCGGTTGGTATTACGACGCGATACATTGACTGGAATTCTCGAGTGAACTAGTAAACTGACCCAGTGAAATAGGAACGTGCGCATAACCTAAAAGCAGTTGTCGAACCGATGCACGCTTTCTAGAAAACATTCTCTTGGATACGACGATTATTGGATCGAGCTACTGTGTTTCTGTAAGTAGCTTCTTCTTTTAGTTACTTACAAATTCGACATGCCATAGACATTTATTTCCGACATCCCTTTGACGAGACGATTATATTCAAATGGCCTTTGTCCTTCGATCGTGGAATTATTGACTGAAATGTATAAACACAGGTTAGGACTGAATTCTATTGCACTGTTACTGCAGGAATCTGCGGTATTGTAGAAGGATCTACGACTCAACATTTTCAAAGCATTTTCTCTCTCGGGGGGTTAAAAATATTTCAAACCACTCCGTAACGCTTGGTGTAGCATGTAATATTCGCACGCTCAGACCTCCTGGATAAGGGATGGAAATTTTCGTGGACGCCTTCAGACATTTCTCACTGTGCAAAGTCAGCCAGGTGCATACAATACATTTTTGACTCACGTGTGAGTGAGTATTTTGCTTGGGCACGTGTGCGCCTCTTCAGTCAGGTGGGTCATTGACCTTATCCCGGCTTGAAGTATTCGTCGGCGTTCACTGCACAGTTTCAATAATGAATCCATTGTTGCACCTGCCATAGTATTTCATACGAGATTCTTATTAAAAACCACATTTGAAGTTTCCGATGAGTGTCTATATCTACCTCGAGACTCTGCAGATCCTCCTGCCAACGAATCCTTTTATTTCCATTTTTGCATCTTCGCAGGACCCTGCATAGTCATTATGGGCGTCGGTCATATTTTATTTTTCGTGTAATTACCGTTAATCATAAAACGCGACGTACCGTAGACAACGCCCTTAACTTAATGGAAGAGTAAAGCTTTCATTCTTCATGGCTAATTTTTTTCTTCCTTACTTTCGATTTCGCATAGTAACATGTTCCTTACGTATTTTTCAAGAATCATCCTAGATTTCCCTACCCGGTGTATTCCTGCATTCCTGGAGGGGCCGGACGCTTAGGGTCAAAGGTCGATTTACGAACGGCTCTGAGAATCTCCGGTGACTCGCCGTGTGGATGTAGCTTTACCTCATGGATGTATCTACTATCGTCCCAGTCCACCGGTGCCCTTAGGTTCACATATGGATATGAATATGACGGTACCCACAGCGTGGGTCGCTTTGTTCCTCCTTGTGGTTCTATCTACCGTACAATGGCGTAGACAGGAAATTTAGAAACTCTTGTTCTAGATGTATTCAATATTTTTCATACAACTATTTAAATTCTTACATATTCCAAAATCTTTTCACCAGTCAAAATTATCATACCTCTTTTTTAAATCTAATAGCCTCTTAATTCAAATTGCATTACGTTCGTTAAGAAACAATTGTTTTCTTCTGTATCGGTAAGATCATCCACGTGCTCTTAATATATGAAATGTCTACGTCACTGAAACGCACTCTATGTGATAATAAGTATGCACGAGCTTTGCCATTGTGTGAACATGGATGGCAATAATGCGAAGGGTTATTGTTTCGGAGAAAGGTGGTCCGGCACCGAGTGCTACGTCCGGCCTCTTAGTTCTTATTGTTGCTATTATTCGAATTGTTGCTGTTGTAATCATCCGTATAATAAAGGGGCTCAGTCTTCCAACTACCTCACCCTTTCCGCGTTGTCCTTGAACCTCAGTGTTTCCATTCGAGAAGGCCCTTCTTCTTTCTCTGACTTTTGGCAAAATTCCTTTGTGCACGTCGAACTGCCAAGAGTCCCGCGAGATGGCAGCACTTTACGCCCCTAGCGGAAGAGATAGGAATTACACACGGTGAATCCATACAAACGTACTATACTCGTGCACCTAGTATTATCCGTATTAAAAATTATAATAGCTTTGTAATTTCATAGCAGGTTTGACTCGTCAAAAGCTTGCCGAATTTGGCAAACGTTATGTACAATGCCCGATTACGTGTAGTATGTACTGCGTATATACACGTTCCACGTAGGAAAGTCAATAAACTTTGTTTCATGCGACGCGAATAAAGAGCCAACACATCGTGATCAAGCGTTTGTGGTTTACAGTGAAAAAAAAAAGCCAAGGTCAATAATCTTGAAATCACTCGGGGGTGATTCGCACTCTTTCGCTCACCTAACCGTTACACACGTGTAAGCCCGTTGACAATGAGAATTGCGTGATAATCAAAAGTGTTCTTGATCCCATACGATACGGAATAGAATAAGGAGAGCCGTATATAGTTATACCAGCATATATATAGATATATCATTACAGTAACTATTAAACGAATCGAGCGATTCCTTCGTAATCTGAAATCGTCGCCGGCGGCGCCAATTAAGTTTGACCAGCGTCGAATTTAATTAAGCATTTTTTCCCCCAGAGATTCGATTAAGCATCCAAGATTCACTCTACGTATACAAGTACATGGACCAAATGGCAATTTAAGGTTCGGCTGGGGCTTGACTGTTTTTTTTACTCTGATCGGTCCCAGCGATTCCCGATAAGGAGAGAAGCCACATTGGCCATAGCCTTTTTTTTATTACCTTTTTATCAAGACTCCCTGTATTACTTTTCCCACTTTTTTTCTCTCTCTCAAACCAATGTATCAACTTCTTCGTGATCAAGTAGATTATACTCCAGTATGATTTTTTGTTACCAAAATCTGAAATTCGTTTTTTCTTCGTCAGTCCCGTACAATTAAACGCTGATTCGGTACGGTGATCTATAGGGGGTTAGATTTGCAAGGATGGCAAGGTCGTTCAGTTCCGATTCGTACTAAATTCGCAATCCCAATGACGCACCGCAGGCTTAATTCGCAATAACGCACTACGCCTCTATTTCCGTCTGACTCGTAGCCATTTACATTTGCCTGTAATCGGGAGCCAGTAGTGACTGTTATCATTACGCACTGGTAAGATACCATCAAACTGTCTATAATAACAGCTACCGACCAACTACGTCTGCGCACAGAAGCAAGGACGTGTTTATTAAATTACATGAAATTATTAGCCACAAGGTGCTCTCCGCGTATCAACTTATTATAATGTATTGGGCAAAGCTACGCATTAGCCTCTTTTCTTTCGCGACGTGCGAATCGCCATTGCCTCATTATCCACACGCCTAATGTTCAATCGGCTTGATTCTCATTCGACTGGATCATCCAGTGACCGGTCGGACTTCATTTTCCCGGAGGGATCTTTAATGCTAAATTATCACCCGCAGCTATTCTCCTCTAGCAGTACACGTATCTTTCAGGCATTAGCAATGCGCTAAAACCTGATTCGAATGTTCCCATCAAAGTCCTTCAGCCATTTATTATACATACTTCGTCTCTTGTGTCGCAGCCATTATTCGTTATCTCGTGTCGAACAAACTTGTCACTGATGATTATTTTTTTTTTACAGATTCGACCGACGAAGGGTTGAAGAAGGCACTGAGCGCTCCACGAAGGACGACGCGGATCTCCCACGTCTTCGATTAATCAAAATTTTCGTAGCCAGAGCTCAACGAGGACCGAGATAAAGGCGAATACGTAGGCTAGAACCCACCCGATCGTTATAAAAGAAACAATTCATTATAAACCCCTTCCCCTCTTCGTTTCCTTTCATCTCCTTTATATCACTTTAATCGTAACATTCTAACGCATTGTTAACGCCAGCCATTCGAACTCTCCAGGTTCAACTGTCAAAGTCCACCGAAAAGAACGGTCATTTTTAATTTTTGTTTTGTATTTTCTTTTTTTCTTTTCGTCTTTCAATCGCTAAATCGATTCCTGCGTAGACGCGCGAAACTCACGTTTTTAATTCCTGGCATCGTTATTCTTTACATTCCCATCCCTCGGGATTCTTTTCGTTTTATTGCACGACTTACTTTCCTTTTCTTTTTCCCCTTCTCCTTCATCCTTTTCAAACGACCTGTTTTCTCCCCACCCAACCAGCCTTCCCCTCCCCTCTCCTCCCCCTCCTTAGAATTCTTCTACCTTAAGGCCGGGAATCATTCCGCGCGGTAAATATACGTCTAACAGGGCAGCCGAGGCTATGAAAAGTCACGTAGGACTTTGGCCAACTTTTATCCCGCGCTCCGTAAGTGTGGGTAAACGCTTTTACCGTGCCGGGCAATTAGGAGTTGCATTCTACCGTTGCGAGAACCAGATCGCAGAGCGGAGAAATACCCCATTAGCGTTGCCCGCACGGCGATACGCGTCTCGGCTGTAGACGTGCACCCGCTATTCCACCAGGATTACATACGCGAGAGAGAGAGCATGAAGATAGAGATGCATCTTTAGGGGTTGCCTTCATACATTAAATTAGACTGCACGCGAAAAATGAAGCGTATAGAGAGAAAGCTGTAAATTCTTGTTGTAATTTGTAAAATGTAAAATTACAATATTTTGTTTTGTCCGTGCGCATGTAACAGCACCCCTGGAGCATAATCACTCTATTAGTATGATACGTGTAATAACGAATGAATAGGTGCGAGTTCTATGTTAAACGGCGAGGATGTTTAAATATAATGCGAAAGTATAGGTGAGGACACGAATGCCATAATTAATGACCAAGTTTTGTGGTTGTACTTAAGTCATACTTTATTTTTTAGACACTAGAAAGTACACTATTGTTATTTCACGTTCCATTATCAGGCTCACTTATCGAGCACTGATAACAGTTATGCTAATCACTGTTATGATATATTATACTTGCAACGACTCGCTCGCTGCGATCTGACGCCATTTTGTGCATCTCTACGAATGAAAAGTGTGATAATCATGAAGATCCTTGAATAATGTTATATAATTTCAGGGATTATATAATGATAAACTTTTGAGGTCTTTTCTCCTTCTTATTCCCCTTCCTCCTCCTCTCCCCAAACTGGTTTCGTAGGATCTTCGGGCGAGTCGATTGGCTGAAGTTGGAAAATGTACTCGTGCTTCCTTTTTCTTCTTTATCCGTTGTCTCTCCCTTATCGCATGAGATACTCGTATGAAGTTTGCGTTATCGTCACTACTGTATCACACACTCTATCGCTGTATCACCCTGTACTTCTATAAAAGTTTTTCCGACAAAGGCCCGATTTTGAAATTGGGACCCGTCAGCCTTCAGCTTAAGCTTCCGACTGTGTGCAATGCGCCAGTGGACTTGAGGATGCCTTTGGACTTCGGTGGTCCCGAATATCGGATTGGGCCTTGGTCTCAATTTTGTGATTATTACTTAGATACACATTTAAGATTAAACGTAGGATAGGTTAGGCTATTTCTCTTTTTTTTTCTTTTACTTTTTTTTTGTAATTACGCGAAACATTCACTTTCTTGTGAAACGACTTAACGGCCGCTCGGAGACTGACGTATTTAGGTATTCGAATCGTGCTCTGACTGATCCTTTATTTTGAAAGGATCTATTACATCGTAAAACAAAAAAGAAAAAAGTCATGGGAACTTTATTGTAGGATTTTATGTTTTATTGCAAAATTATACCACTCGATTGCAATTACTTGTATGGATTTTAAATTAATCCAGGCTGATTGCCTGCTATGTGGCTTTTATTAATAATATATTCTACAATTGTGGAACTCCGAACGGTCGAGATGAAAGGAATTAATGAAAGTTTCTCTCTGTCCCTTTGTTCAAAAGATTCAAGTGGCCTTATTAATAATTTTCTCGAAGGATGAGTTCGAGTTGAAAATACTGATGGCTAAAAAGCAAAAGACCCAAAGTGTTGGTAGACACAGTTATTAATTGTGCGTGCAATTCTTTTGTTAGTTATCAGTTTATCAGTCCGTACATGAAAAGTATCGACTTTCCGTTTTTATACGAGTATTTATTTGGCTTAAATTGAAAAGTTTACTTTTTAAATGAAGAATATATTTAAATTTGGCGATCAGTATTTTAATTCGAAACTCCAAATATAACTGAGATGTCCTTAATCAGAATATTAGATTAATTAGAAGCAATTAGTAATTATGATTTGTATCATAAGTTTTAAGTTTACGTTAAGTAGTCTACATTGTCTTATTACTTTATATGTTATATATATTTTTTTTTTAAAGAAGGCACACGGTCCCCTTTACGATCGAACTCTGTGCGCTATAATCCTTCTTTGCGAATGAGTATCTCGCACTTTGATGTTCTCAGGGAGCTTAATTTTGCCACGATGACAAAAATGCACGTAAGAATCTCTGAAGTCGTATCTAAACGGAGCTTTACATTCATATGCATAAACATAGCCCTAACAATTATAAATTTTGATTAATGACAATTTCTTGAATTCTTCAGTTGAATTCTCCAAATATTTTACTTTGTTATACCTATATATGGCCGATTACTAATTTGTAGCAAGTAGGTTATTTCGGTTCAAGTTTTTCGATAACGTTAAAAATTTTAGATAATATTATAACGTTTTCCGCTTAAACTATAATATAGTTGCTTTGTAACTGTACTGTCATAATTTGCTTATACTAATTGTGTTTTCGTGGCGAAATGCTTGGACGTAAGGGTCGAGGATCGTTGTGCCTTCGTACACTCGTCAATTAGTTCTGATTGCAGGAGGAGCAGACATCCATTTTGTGATTTCATAAGCAGTTGTTCATTTTTTTTAATACTTATGTAATGCTTACTTAGACTAGCTTCTGTATCCTAGAGTGTTTCAATAAATGACAATGAAATTAAACTGAATGTTCCTTTCGAATCTCCACTTATTCTTTCTCTATTTATTGACCAGTAGTCCTATACCCACCTAATACGAAATTTAATTATCATCTTCATGAATTACTCCGAGGTAGTTTATAATTAACTGTTTAAGTTCTCATTTTTATTTTTGGGTTCATAGTACTAGCAATCAAAAAGTATTTAGATAGTAAACGAAGCTCAGGTGGAAATAAAGAAGACAGTCACCATGTATCTTTTAGTTTTTGTATTAAACCTATTTATTCATGGTATAAGAAACCTTATACAGCAGGGTCATCACCCTTAGTCGTGCGAGTGTAAATCAACTGGGCATGATGCTGAACAACTTGTTTAATCAGGCCCTTCTGTTGTAGTTCGATGAGAGCCCTTCTGGCTAAGGAGCCGCGAATCTTCAGCCTTTCGCTGACGATCGAAGGTGTGATCAATTTATACTGTGGCACTTCTTTTAACAATTTCTCATAGGTGCCCTTGTCAAACAACACCTGGTTGTTTAGCTTGTCACGGACTTTTCCTTTGGACCACTTCTGCAATAATAAAAGTAAGGCATGAATAAACATTGTAAAATGTAGGAGATTTAATTGAATGTTTCTTAATAACTTCGTCAGTCTCATTAAATCAGTTTTTTTGCCTCCACGATATGTCAGGCCAAATCGAATATCATCATTTGAAGTTGTAAAGATATTTAATTGAAGCGATGGTATATTGTATTCAAACTGCGTACCTTCTTCTTTGCCTTTCCACCGGATCCACCCTCCTTCTTTTTCTGGGTCTTCTGGGGCTGTTTCGAAGACCCCTTTGTGTCCTTCTTCGGCGGCTATAAAAAAGAATATTACTTAAAACCTTGGAAAATAATATAAATTGATATAATCCTATCGAGAACCTTATGAAATCATACACTATAAACATGATTGTTGTTTAAAATCTATAACTATAATATGTAAGACTTGAAAAATGAATGTAAATCAAGGTTAGATACACTGTTGATTCTATAAATTTGACAGCACAATCGTAGCATTTCGTAACATACCATAGATACAGCAAAAATAAAAACGATATTAAACTATGATATGTTCATGGCAATATTGTAGCAAAATATACAATAAATATAAATTGATAGTTGGTGCCAATAGTAGTTTGTTGTGTACACCATGTGGTCACACAGTCACATTTCTTAGGAACCTCATGAACAATATTTTGCATATTTTTTTAGTCACATTATACATAAAAATGTTGTATACTATTTCACTGATTCACGAACGTATTTTTAATCACTTGGGATTTATATTAATGAGAAACTTTAATAAAAATTAAGAGCTCTAAACGAAACAATCACTTACCATGATGGCTGACGACTCGGAAAGAAAAGGGAAGCTTGTCCTGAGCCATCGTGGCTTTCCAATGATCACAGTGCCATCTATCACAACTTCCTTTATGAATATGATATTAAATAGTGAAATTAGGAATTATAGAATAATTATATATACTGCATAATTACTAATTTCCAATGCGTTTCATTTTTATATAAAACTACTCTCATTCTTTATAAACATTAGTTAGGTTGTCATCTGAGTTGTCAGGTTGACAGGAGTGGCTGAAGCGTGTTCATCATGGCGCTCCCCCGAGCATTTTCACAGCCGGGCAAAGTATTTTTTTGATATTCCGAAAATATGTATTTAATTTGAAAAGGTTCCTTGTAAACCGGCCAAGTTTTTAATATTCAATTTTCTCCATTAACTCTGTACAGGATAGGTGAGTGTATTTTTATGTCAGTTTTCTTAACCTTCTGCATTGGTAGACGTGTCACTATTTTCTCAATCATACAAATTAAAGATAACAATGCCTGATTTTAATCCATTGGTTATACGTAATTCATATCTTCTAAGTGGGAATATATTTAATTAAAGGCGCGTACTGAATAAAATTCATTTCAGTATGTTGTATGTGAGTGACATGTGTCTTCCATAAGGTAGTTGAATAATGTATATTGTGAAATATTATTTGTAATACCTTTTTACCTCACTCTAGTATAATATTAACTATAAAGAAATATATTTATTTTTACTGTAAAATATGTCAATTTAATATTCATTCTAATATTTTTTATTTGTTTAAAGTGAGCTGTACCAAACTAAAGCCATCGTAAACATACTGAAAATGCTTCCATTGTCGCACAAGGATTCCAGGGGGTTTGGAAGCAGGATCAAGGAAAAAGTTTTGGGTTGGAAGCGTCTTATTTTCTCCGACAAAAATTCAAGAAACTTATTTCTCTTCCTACTGCTCAATCTGTCATTTGCATTTGTCGAACTGACATATGGAATATGGACGAACAGCCTGGGCCTAATTTCTGACAGTTTTCATATGTTCTTCGATTGCACTGGTTTACTTGCTGGATTAGCAGCATCGGTAATTACAAAATGGAGAGCAAATGATAGATATTCATATGGATACGTGAGAGCGGAGGTTATCGCTGGATTTGTAAATGGATTATTTCTACTCTTCATTGCGTTTTTCATCATGTCGGAAGCAGTGGAAAGGGCTATCGAACCCCCAGAAGTGAAGCATGAAAGACTCTTTGTGGTGTCAGTGCTAGGACTCTTAGTGAATTTAGTAGGAATATACGCGTTTCAACATGGCCATGGACACAGCCATGGAGGAGGAGGAGGAGGACATGGCCACTCTCATTCTCACGGTGGTCACAATCATTCTCACAATCACAGTCATGGTCACGGTCATGATCATCATGATATTGACATCGACTCATCATCCATCGGTGGAAATTCTCAAATAATGAAAGGTGTCTTCTTGCATATACTAGCGGATACCCTCGGTTCCGTAGGCGTTATAATATCGGCAGTATTAATGCAAATGTTCGGCTGGATGATAGCTGATCCCATCTGTTCCATGTTTATTGCGATATTGATCGCTTTGAGCGTTCTATCTCTGATCAAAGAATCGACATTGATTCTCATGCAGAGACAACCTGCGGCGCTAGATCACGTTTTGCCACAGTGCTACAACAAAGTGACACAACTAGCGGGCGTTTATAGTGTTCAGGAACCCCACTTCTGGACCTTGTGTTCGGACATTTACGTAGGTTGTATGAAATTAGAAGTAGCCAGGACGGTAGATCCCAAATACGTTGTCGCTCATACACAAATGATTTTCCAAGCTGCAGGCGTGAGACAGCTTACCATTCAATTAGACTATACGCCAATGTGATCCATGAAAAATTCAAAACATACAAGCGATTCGAATAAATTCTCGGTACCGCATTCCATTTGCGGTGCATGCCATAAAGAGGCGAGAAATAACGCCCTGATGCAAAATATATTCACCCTGTTAAAACTACGCGGCTGTGTGGTTTTAAATGGTGGTGGTTACAGGCTCGGTTTACAAATTGTTTAAAATTCTGTTGAAACAACTTTTCACAAAGTGCGTAGCATGACTCACGTACCACGGTATAAAAAAAATTACATAAGATGCGTGCTAAGTTACTTAAGCCATTGTGGATACGCTACTATTTAATTACGATTTTAATACATCAGGCTTCAACGTTTCTCGTTTCTTTATGTATTGGGATTCGGTACAATTATGTTAGATAAGAGAGTGTCAAATTGTCTCGATATTTAATATATAAAGAACGAACAAATCCCTATAAATTGTATGCCGCGCTGAAATACTCTAAGTACTAGAAAATGCTAACTATCCAGTACTTGGTTGAACAGTTGATAAGAGTTGATAAAATTGAACGAGTATCGAATGTTTCAATGTTTACCCTGACGCCTAAGGAAATAGGAAAAATTTATAAATTAATAATTACAGCGATTAGCTGCACCAGGGTACAAACAGCATGTTTAATCGAGCGATATCTTTGCATCACAAGAAAAAGAAAACGAAAAAAAAATAGGAGTCTGTAAAGTTTCTGAAAAAATAGCCGTCTTGTTAAATATTTTTACGTTTTTAAGAATGTATACTTCTAAGAGAAGGAAATAAGAGATACGATTTTACTCGATATCTGTACTCCATATATGCTGAGTCCGCAATTGTTTCCCAGTTGTTATTAGTTTAAACCTCCTGCCAAATTTTGTTTTAAATTTATTTATTCATATACAATCCCGTAAGTTTACACGACTCAGCACGTATGGATTCTACGTTATTTCATAATAAAATTTATTCCATTCATTAATCGATCACTCATTCACTGTACAATACTATAGGCCAGTTACGATTAAAAAATGATTCGTAAAAACTGTTAAGGTATTTAAACCAAAATTTAGACACGAGACTTCTCTTACAATCAGTCTTTTGATACACTTGTATCAGAACAAGCAGATTAGAATAATTATTTGTACGCGGCCGTAACTTTCAAGTAACACAGTACACAATCAATAGTTCTGTACAATAACAAACAATCGAATAGTTACAAGTATCTTGAGCATTTAATTAATTTTACATCAAAGTCAGCATTAACGTTCCTTGTAGCTCACGTGCTTTTATATTATGATAGTGAGCATTACAGCCATCTTGTTATTACTTCTGTAACGTCTCACGTGAGACTATTCAAATATTTTAACAAGGAACGTCAATGGCGGGATATTTCAAAAGAACTGACCGACTCTGATTCTCTATGACTTGAAAACATTGGAATACTTACATTCCATTACATTAACGGGTGAGATTTATTTCATTAATTTACGTGGTGTTGTACGCCGAATCCTAAATAGCGTTCTATTTATTGTCACGATATCTGTAGAAAATGTCCAACTAAAATGATACAATTACCCAATTTACGTAGGAGTGAGTGAGTCGCGTTACGCCTGCGTGCAAACTGCATAAAATACAGTATAAAATACCCCGTCGAACGCAGCTGTCAATAGACAAAAGTGGTGACAAGATTATTATTAAAGAGGAACAGTAAATGGTGCATTTCCCGACGAACTTATATGTTTTAGGAGAATTCTTACTATATTTGATGAAATATGTATATGGAAATGAGAATGCTCGAAAGTGGTATGGACAAATGTGTGTACATAATAAAGAGATGAACTTATAATTAAGAGTTTGTTAAAACAAAAATCTTCTTGACCTATATATTATATAAGCTTTTGTTATCTGAATCGTAATCAACCATCAAACACTAAAGTTTAGCAGGCGTTTGAATGCTGGGAAGACCAGAGTGGGTATAGCGTCACCCAGTATGGTGTTCAAGGGTTAATACAGTGTCCAGAGCGGGATATGTGGATACATAAAATATCCTTGAACAATACCCTCATGATTTATTCTCTATGGGAAAATATAAATTTTATTCCTATAATCAAAATACGTAAGTGCCTTGATATTGCTTCTAACCTGTAATTGAATCTTGGGATCCGCTTTTATTTTTTGCCTCCTATTTAATTTCCCAAGGGACCTTAAAACTTTGGGTTCAATTTATCGTTCTAACGCACTTAGGCTCGAGCTGTTACGGTGGCACGTAGGCAAAAGGGAAGAGGGAAATAAAAATAAAGATAAGAAAATGATCTTTACGAAGTTCGAGTTGTGGGATCTGTTCCACACGTGGCAATCTCTTTCTTTAAAATTACTTTCAGAGTGTAAAGAACTCTGTAGCATAGTAAGAAGAAACGAGTCATTAGCAGTGAGATTATTTTGGATATTTTTTACTTCAGTTTTTGTTCGTTTAACCCCCGCCCCCCCTGCTTAACCCTTAAAAAGTTCATACGACCATTTCAAACACATATTACATTTATTTGGAGGATATGTGTACACATATAAATACATAAATATTTTATAATAAAATTACTCAAGCTGATGTCACAAAGTTTGATTTGATAGTATCAAGATGGCCGGCAGACCATTCACACGTATGTAGCATCAGCTTTAGTCTCAATGAATATTGGGCTTACTCGCCGTGATTTAAATTGGCGAGAAATTGCACAAATAATTCGTGTCTTTTTTTTTCATAGAGGAATTTTCAATCGATATATCTTATTTACATAGCAAACTATCAAAAATGAAAAAAGTCATTGTAAACGCTTTAGTCGAGATATACCTATAACTATGGGTGCGCGATTTTGCGTAACGCAAATCAATTCTCTTTGTAAACACGCTGAAAAGTTTCAAGTATATTTTTACAATAACAACGGCGTAAAGCGATCGGAAATAATTGAAACTTTTTTACCGAACCTCGAGGCATTGGGCAATGGGGGGTCGGAAAAAAAATATAATTTGTATAAATGGGTATGACATATATGTATATTATATCACGATATTCCGCATATCATTTCTAAGCTTGTTATTGTTGTTTTCAATTTTCGAAGGATATACCTTAGTACTCTTGGAGCACCTTGTAGGCAAATAATTGCTGTATCCACGATAGTTGGTTTGGACGAAATTTGAAAAAAATGGAATACTTCGATCTGTTCTTTTTTATTATTTCCCTAAAGCCTTCGGCTATCGCAAGCGATTGCGTTCTCTGGAAATGCTATTGTGTCACTCGATATCCTAAACAAATTTAGGTGAATTTTCGATAATGGGGAATTTACAATACTCGCGATAAATTTCTTCTCTCTCTTTTCATCATTCTTTCCGTTAACCTTTCATTAATCTAAGGATGTCGTTTGGCAGTCAATTTTACAAAGTACTCCGTACAATTACTTTATACAATATAGCCTTCGCACTATATAATATTTTATCAGAGAATAATCATATATATTTATATATATATTATCTCATAGGTATAATCGTAATCAATTGATGATCTACGGTTTAAAATTTACTCGAATAAAATTTCCAAGTTTCCAACAACGTCACCGGCAAGTCCCATTTCATTTTTGTTTATTTCTCTTTTTAGATTATCCGTTAATCTCATATATATTACTCTGTCTTGTTTGTATTTTACAATCCATCTAACAACAATGTACGTACCTATAGTTGTAACAGCCTCTTCAATAGCCTTCAGATTATCTTGGTCTCTCGAAAAAATTTATTAAAAAATCCTATTGAATCTCACCCCAACCTTCTAACTAAAATCCTTGGCAGAGGTTCTCGCTAGAAATAGAAACCTTCTTTCTTATTCCCTTTCCTCTCTCTCTCTCTCTCTCTCTCTTTCGGTTCCACCCTTATTTTCAAATGGCTTAAAAAGTTACCCAACTCTAACAAGTTAATGAGGGCATCCTTAAAGGTTTCTTCAAAAGAAATCCGCTACACTGTAGGAAAGCGATTCTGTATATAAATGAAATCACAGTAAGACTAAAATTATACCGTGTAATCGGACATGGGTACACCCAAAGAATGATTTCTCTTGATGTTCAATCAATAAGGGGATAAAAAACAATCCTTATCAGGATAACCCGTGCCGATCTTACGGTTTTAATTTTATCAGGCTTGGCAGATCATAATCGCCATTAGGTATATAGAATCGAAGCGCACGATCGATAACGTGCGTTCGAATCAGTCGAGCCTATCTCCATCCTATTCGTTACTTCCTCTTTATCAGACCCTTACGTCATAGTTGATTACTTTTCGCTGGGTTTCCAGAGAATGTGCGCGAGTGAACTAGGATCGTTTCACCTTATGGTCCAAGATATAATATTTTCAAGATATCGCAGTATGATTGATCTCCGTAAATCCTTCACTTCTTCTTATTACGTCCATTTTTCTGAAGCTTTGTGATCTTCAGCCGACAATTTGATCCTCCCGTATACAGGACCTCGGCTCTTCCACCCTCTTCGATGGCTGCTACCAGCGCTTTTACAGATTTGACGTTCACATCTTTCGCGCTGATCTCGAGATTCGTTCCAGAATATCTATCGCGAACGCATTTACCAACGCTGGACGCCTGCGTCTCGGTGAGGTCGACGCCGTCGAGACATAGCCACGTTAAATACTGAAGATTGGTGAGAAGAGTCTGTATGAAGATGTGCTCCATTTGGACCTTCTTCGCGCTATCAGTCACGTTCAAACCATTGGCCCTAAGGAAGCTCAGATTACAAAGTTTGAGATACTTCGCTATCTGTCGCATAGTTTTGTCGCTGTCCTCCAGACTGATCCTCCAGAAATTTATGCTGAGCGACTGCAGATTCCGGAAGTGCGACGACAAGCATCCGAAGAACTGCTGCAGTATCTTATCATCGATGAAAAGCAAAGTATCGCTGCTACCGCCAATAGCGGATTTATCCAAGGAGAGATCCAGTTCGCTCAACGCGGTGAATCCAGCCAGGAAAGGTAGCAGCAGGGGTCCGCGTAGGGCCAGTCGGTCGTTCACAGTCACCTGAAAGTCGTATTGATAATTAAAAACTTATTATCTCGACTGAAAATAACGGAAGTTCATTTAACAAAATTTCACATTCCGTGACTCCGTTCTCGGAGAAAACATGCATTTCTTAGGGTGACGTCTAGAGACTCCAGAGAACTTCAGACGATATGAAAAGATCTTTCAAGAGAGGATGCACCAGATACTATAAAAGGAAGTACAGGTCTCGTAGCTACGGTAGGTAGAACCTACAATACATTTGTACACAATGGCTTGGTGCCTCGTGGGTTATCTTCGTTCCGCTCCAATTCTTGAATTGTAGTCGTAATCGCGTAATTAGCTAGCATGTCCGCAACGTCGACATAGGTACACCTCGCGATGGAAGGACGCCTGAAGAAGGTTGCTTGTCGGAATGGAAGGAAAATGAAGAAGAAGGAAATGAAGAGAAACAGGAGAAATAAAGTAACCCGAGTGAACTTTCATCCCTTTTAAACTTGAGATCCTTCAACTTGCTCGAGTGTACCTTATGGCTAAAGGGCAATTATTTGTCACGACGCTTATACGTCTTGTCCCTGTGTCTACAAACTGTATTCAGATTCATAGCTGAAGTGGTATTGATGATCCAGCACCAATAAGGCGGGTTTCAATGAAACTTCAACAGAGGTGTCGTGCTCTGCAGACTCACTTGAAAACCAGCCAGCCTCAGGAAGACGATGACAGGGCAGGCAGGAGGTGGCGCAGCCCTTAGAAGTTCAGCACCCGCGTCGTCGCGACGCCCCAGTCGCGCCAGGGGTCCTTCGTGGACGGCTAGGTGAAGTCTTGCGTTGCACAGGTTGAGCTCCCTTACGCTGGTGTATCGAAGAAGTTCAGAGAACAGTGCCAGACTGTCAGACTCCTGAAATGGAGAGAAGGAACAAAAGCTGCGTTAATAGACTGTTATCCACGTAGTCGGTTCAGTTGAATAAATTAAATTAAAAGCAATAGGTAGAAAGGTAGAGTAGAACCTGAGCAAAGGGTGCATGATAATCTGGTAGCTTCTCTAAGGTATCAAAGTAAGAGCTTATAAGCGTCGCGACGCTCATAATCGAAATGACCGGTACCAGGCAGGTTTGCCTTAATGATGTCCTTAAGTTACAGCAGCCACCTAACCTCACTTTCGACTCTACCACGAGGATATTGTGTCACTATAATATTATCGTGACGCCTTACAATGGCTACGGCTTTAGTAGATTTTAACAGACTCTATATTACATCAAAATCTTGGCAAAGGTCTACCCTATATGGGATTACGATAGATGATAGGCCCTTTGCTCTTTAGAATCGATTGAGTACACCTTAACTAGGAATAAATATGCATATAGGTATACACGCTTGTCCGATCGTAGGTAAAATTGAAGATTTACAGGATGCTCGCGAAAGTATAGTTATTTATCCACCTATACGTTTTAGTAATACACTACTGGTGTAGCGACGTTAAACAATTCCAAAGATCCGGTCCCCGTGATGCTTGTAGACCAAAACTGAACAAAGCAGCGGCCGGAGAGCTTTAATAGGAAACTAAGCTGCGCCATGTTGGAAAATTACAGGGACGAAGAACGAGAACGTTGGGCGCAAACAACATCTTAATAACTTACGATAATTACTCCAAGGAAATATGTACGGTGTTTCAAGCGCGAACAATCAGGTTATATATACCATTCGCCATGTAAACTTGCCTCCTTAGCGAGTATGCAAAACTGCAGACGCTCAACGTGGATTTGGTCGGAGAATCTCATGGCGGGAATTTCAAACGACCGTATCCACGTCGGTGCATAGTGAAAACTCTCGATTTACGTATCCAGGCTATATTTGAGTTCTACTGTAATTTTTATTCGTACTGTACTATATACATATTCTATAAGACTAACTGACGCAAGAAGCGTACGAAGAATCGCAAAGTGCACTTAACCTTTTGTAAAACAGGTACGATTCTACTCTAGCATTCTTGTGTGGGCAGACAAGAGTGTGCCGACGGGTAGCTTGAGAGGGATGCTCTATCAACAGTTGGAAGGGTACGGCGGAGTGCCGATTATTCTATATCTAGTGGGCAAACAAGAAGGGAGGATGGACGAGTTCATTTATCTGGCTTGACCCAAGTCAACCCAGTGGAAGAAAAAGCTTAAAGCTGACACGCGGCCTTGGGGGACACGTTTGGTATTATATATATTTGTTCCTCCCGATTTCGATTACTCAGTAAATTGGTTATATATATATATATATATATACACACACGCGTATCTCTGTGAAATTTTTTTCTTGAGGATCAATTCAATCAATCGGTCCCCGAATCAAGATAGCATTGGAGATGTCAGTTTCATTTATCGATTCTTTTACCTACAATAATCGTATAACCGGATCTCGATTGAAAGTCGATTAAATGTCTCGTTTTTCGTAATAAGTATTTACATTATCCAGGTAACGTCATACATTTATCCAGGCATATATATATGTATATCCTATCTTTCAGAACGTCCTCATGATAAAGTTATCACGGCGTGACTTTTCTTTTGATCTCGTTCCCCTTTTTGCAGTTCGATTCTAAGAGAAGCTTGCACGACTGATCTCATTCATGGTGATTTGGATGGCACGAAAGCGTCAGGGGCAAAAAAGTCCCCTTTGCGGGGCCGTAGAATGGAATTGCGAAGAACGGAGCAAAGAAAGAAGAGGCTGCGGAGGGGGAGGGAGAGGATAAGAGAACTGGGGAAAGAAAGAAGAATATATATATATATATATATACTATAAAAGAGTGCGAGAACCATATATATAGGCAAAAGGAAAGGGACAGCTCCAGCTCTAATGACGCAAAAAGTCTCACATTTTTCGTAAATATACTCGCGGCATCCCGTACCTTAATTTACCAAGCCCAGAACCCTTGCTGATTCCAGAGGACTCGGAGACTTCCTTGGGTCCTCGCTGCCGGAAGTAATTTTCTTCCCAGATCATGAGATTTATGATCTCTTTTTTTTCCACCCTCAGACCTTCCAACCCACCCTCTTCCACCTATTTTTCCCGTAGCAGCATCTCCCTCCTTCATCCACTTCACCCCCTCTCATCCCTACGGATGTACGAAGCGCAATTCGCGAAAATTATTTGAAATTATCATTCGACCTTTACGCCCTTGTGGCCCTGTTGCTTCAAGCGGCACAGAAGATAGTAAACGAGCAAACACATGGGGGGTTCATCTTTGCCGTGAGTCTACGTCACTTCGCACCCCGTTCAACCATAATCCGTAGGATTTTACCGTACGATAATATTTTAATGTAAATTGCCCTGCGGGTTAAGCAAGAGTGTAGGCAGTATGGCGTCAAGCTGTTTAAAGGTTATCGGATTACGGAATACATAGGGTTTGTTATATGGGTAGAGAGGAAAATGGTAGAGAGTAACAAACTAGGGGTGGTGGGTAGTCGGCATTGTTTTAAACGGCAAGCCGCGCACTGCTACGTTAAATATCGCTTTGTTTCGCATGGAAATAACAATCGGTCCTATTCATGAGAATCGTGGACGTACATAATATCTTTCACGATCTTTTCCTGTTGTATATATGTATATGCGAAGCATTGGGTTAACGTATTTTCCAAGAGTTATATATTTCGCAATTTACCCAGGCATACTAAGTAACTTATATTATAATGGAGAGATGCAGAACGGAATGGCGTATACTAGGGAGTAAAAGAGAGAAAAGCGCTCGGTGAAATTCCGAGATGAAAACGAGGATGCTGCGACCGTGCATAGCCGTAGGTAATTCGCGGCGATGGAATATAGGCAGCGCCTGAAGAGACTGGGTAGGGTAAGGCAGTAGGCAGAGAATGTGAGGTTAGAGAATTTATTGCAGGCAATATCGAAGAAAGTAGGAGAAACGCCAAAGAGGCTGAATTTATTCCACTCGAAAATCACTTATAAATAATAGTAACCTTCGAGTTTACGAGATTCGGGATAAGAAGCAGGAACTTTTGCGTATTCGAGGAACCTATATCGACGTAGGCACATAGGGCTGTCGAGGACGACCTGTGGGGGTTCAGTTTTAAATAACTTGGCGCGTCCTCATGAAATATTATTCGCACGTCTAGAAACTTGACCTGGGACTTGGGTATATAAATCTTTTCCACGATGGTTAATTGACAGTCGAACTAAAATGTATAGGTATGTAAGAGATGTATCTATCGTGTTCAGGATGAATGGCGGTACCATCGAGACATCAAGATTGCGTCCTTGTCAAAAGGATGATTTAGAATTCTATAGGGATCTTATCAATCTCAGAAAAGTCCATAGACAGTGCTATCGATGCTCCAGTTTGCTCGTGCCAAGTCTATTATTTGTTACGAAGTCATCTATGTGATAACAGTCGTGGTGTTATAGGGGTTTCAATATATTCCCAAGGGGTCGGTGTAGACGCCCGCCGTCGGGACGTCGTTTTCGAATAATTTGACGAACGAAAGAGCCCCAATTAAATTCGCCGTGTGATAAGCTATCGATTTAGCGGCGTCGCCCACGATATCATCCCTTTCTCCGTCCAGCCGTTTAGGTTTTGGGATTAAGAAGAAATCGGTTGATCAGACTCGAGAGGACGAATCCTTGGTGAAGCCGGTTGGACGTCCCGTAATTAGTGGCTCGGTGAACAATACATGGGACGCCTGTCTGCTTGGTATTGTTGATAATTAATTATCCACTTAAAGCAACGACGGACCAAGGACTCCTGTATTATGCGTATCGCCGTGCGATCCTTGTCTTTATCTCATATCCATTTGCTGTCATGCTATTTCTCATTCTATTCTGTTAAGGATAACGCTATATATATAGAGAATGAGAAGCACAAGGTATGGGCTTAGAGTAGAGTACTTGTCTACTTCTAATGAATGGACGAGTTAAATTAGTCCTACGGTGACACGAAGTTTCCCTGAGGACGTTGCGTTCAATGGACAATTCCGTCGAAAGTAATTTATTAGAGAATTAGATGTTTACCATGGAAGACATGTACTTTCCTGACCTTGTATAAATAGCAAAAAAATTCCTGTTGATAATGTTTGAAATATCTGGTTATAAGGTTGGGTAAATTGCACTTTCCCAGAGTTTGCAGATTGAGGGAAATTATTTTGAAAATATGAAGGTTGCTCCATTGTAAGTGGGTTAGGTACGTTAATAAGGAAGCATTAAACCTTTAGTAGGAACATGCAGGATAGTATGAAACTGGGCAGCAGAGACTGTAACCAGTGACTAGGTGGGCTTCGGTTGGCCAACTGAAATGGTCAAACTTTTTGGGGTATTGTTATCGGGATAGGTATAGTTGGAATTCAGTTTGTTCGCGCTATTCACGGTAGCTACAATGCAACATGGTGCACGAGGGAGGGTAAGTTAGGTGTACGATATTATCTTGACTTTGAGTATTGAATCCCCAGAGAAAGTTAAAAGTGGTTCTCGTACGGTTTCTCATATGTTTTTCGTAACTGGCACACACAGCGTGACCAGGATATTCGTGATGGTCCAAACGTCCATAGAATGTCCAATAAAGGTTCACAGGGTATTGCGAGTTATAAGGTCCTATTTCGTTACTATGAGACGTGACAATGAAATTTCCGTAAATTATATATCCGACCCTCGTTAACCTGGACTGTTGGTGTTGATGATAGTGCGAGCCTTCGGGACCTACATACCTCTATTCGAAAAGTCCATCCCTCGAGACTAAGTAGCCTGAGAGTTCCATTCCTTACGAGGGCATGGCACAGAAGTCTGGAAGGGTTGTCGTCGAGGGCCAGACGAGAACTGGCCAGGTCCAAAAGTTGAAGACAGGGAGCTTCCATGAGAGCCTTAACGAGCGGCATTACGTCTGCTGGTCTGGAAGCACCGGCAGCCCTCAGGGCGTCAAGGTTCCTAGCTTTTCGGATGGTCTCACCGAGACATTCTGCGTCCAGGCCACCGACGAGACACTTCGACACGTTCAGGGATCGAAGTTTACAGTTGGGTTCCCTGAAAAGAACATGGTTAATCGATCATTCGGCTTCATAAGCAGGATATCATACTTGAGCAAAGTCTAAGGGATGCTGTTAGAAATTTTGTTCAGCTTAGAAAATAAAGTTTATATGATTTAAGTCTCCGTGTTATCGTGCCATTCGTTTACCTTATTTTCTCTATCGCGAGGAATGGCAAAGCCCTTGTTAAATTTTGGAAATAGGTATCATCCTCAGGAGCTCCGTATAGAGTGACTAAACAAGGTTGATGACTAGCGTCCTAAGGAAAGGGGTTCTTCCGCGCGAAGAGGAGGTCGTGAACGGGGAGAATAGCATTGGCGTAATAAAGTCAGAGCCGTAAGTCAAAAAAGCTTTGGCGGGTATTAGACCCCAGGAAGTCACTTCTAAATGCGGCTAGAGGTGCGTATATGGTCTCGTTATATTTTTATGACGATTTATGCTGCGAATGGGGGATTTTGCAACTTCACGATTTACGTAAAGGTAAACTATGGTGATTCTCATTTAACGACTTAGACTCGATATCCAGTGATCATTTTATTGGCCAGTGGATGCTCGAATTACGCGAAAATATGTCACTTTAAGATGTACGAGTGATAAAGGGTCGTGATAAGGATTTTGTTTTGGTCTAAAGTACCCTGAAATATATTACATTCCTTGATACCCACAATCTCGTTCAAAGCATCGCGACCGAGAGATGATTGATGTCACCGAATGTTATTTAACACTCATGGACCACAAACCCTAACAATCTCCAGCCTCAGCACTGAGGTTTAACTTTTTACTGCGAGGACCTGACCAGCGACTCAAATCAGCCCCCTGAGCTTATCTATATCTATTATTCGCAAAAACGTCAGAGACTGCAGAGCTGCCAGGAGACGGTCGCAAAATGTCAATCTGTCGGATCGTAAAAACAGTGATTAGAGAAATCTGTAGTATAAGACTTACGGAAAGTGTATCGATACGAGGATACGGATTGAAAGGATAAATAGGTACAGTATGAAAAAAAAAATAATTTATGAAAACAGCTTGAAATTTAATAAATAAGACAATTAGGCTCGAACCCCATTAAAAACCTCTATCTCTAAAACGAAGGCAAGGATTTTAGTAACAATGGGCCGCAATTATCGTTCGGTCGCGCAATTAAAAAGCTCATTTATGAATCCATTTACAAGCCCGGCCTATTTTACTGTACGACTAGCTGAACGGTGCGTCGTTGTTTTTCCACAACGTTTGTCCACCTGCTACTGATGCGTCGGCCATTGTTTCTTCGTTTATGAGCAGAGCAGCCCTCGCCGAGCCTCTGATTCATCGCGCACTGGCTTCAACTTCCCGTGCAAAACAAGCATAACGCTTCGCGCCTCGACGCGGCCCATTTGTTTTCTATTCGAGCCTGTAAAAAAGCTTTCCACATCCTGAATAGTCCTCCCTCGTATCCTCGCGTAAAGTCTGACAAGGAGTAAATTAGTAGGAAAAAAGGCAGTCTAGTTTCACTCATAAAACACTGGTTTAACCCAGTTTCAAAAAATGGTTATAATTCTTAAAAAATATTTATCACCATACAACAAAATTCCCTATGTACTAAGGTCTTACTTCACACTTATCTAAAATGGTGCTGGAGTCCCAACGTCATGGCAACCGTAAAACGACTGGTCGTGGCCACAAAACGGCACATGGGAAAGATTATGATGAATGATACACGCTAATGGATGCTTCATGCTCGCTTCGACGTGATTCGATGCTCATGCGAGACCTATATGTTCGGAAGTCTACTAGCCGAGAAACTTGAGCATGCTAGAGCAATATGGCTGGCGAGAATGGTGAGGGAGTAGGCGGGATCCATTCAACCGCGGCTAGGAGCTGCCAGACTGCTTTTGATTAAGAGAGATCGATCGATTTTTTTTGCTCAACATGAAATGGATAAAAAAAGAAAACGAACCACCACGAAAAACGAATCTCTGACCCAGGTCCGCTACGGCATCGGATTGAGAAGAGAATTTCATGTAAAAAGCAACGTCCTACACGTCGGAGATCGCCGAACGAAAATTGGAGTCGTTTTGCCGCTTACGTGGCAGATTACTATTTTCTTCCTTTATTCGACTTTTCTCCCCCTCGTTTTTCATCGTTCATCTAAAAGCGGCAGAAATTCAATAACAGCACGTAACATACGTGGATCGTTAAAATTAGGTAACACAATGGTCAGTGAGTCAGTGTAATCACGTTGCAGCTAATATATTTTTTTAGCTTCAATTTGCTTTTATCAAAGCATCAGATAACACAGGGTAGTGGGAATATTTTTAATTAAAACACTACTCTACAAGGATATACGTGTCCTCGTAATATACGTCACGGGATGCTGTAGCTCTTGTTACACATGCGCCTGACCACGTACCTGGCAACGTACAATATTTTCCAAAAAATATAACGCAAAAAATATATTAAGCCCTTCTAAAAGGGGTCGCGTTTCGGATCAGCAATTATTGTACTTGGATAATCATATCGTTAGTGGAAAAGTCATCCATGGACCATTTTCTCTATGAATTATTATTAATTGTTCCAAGAGGGGTGTGTCCGAAGGTCGTTCATTATTTCTTCTCACTCCTTCTCGTTCTAGTACCTCAAGCTCAAAATGATGTTCTCATGAGAGACGTTTTCTAATTCAGAACTATATGTACGCACATATACAGGATTCCCGTAACTGTTAATTAATTTTACAGGGCGTTAAAGACGTTGGAAATTTCAAATTAACTACGTCCATGCGTACTGCGCTTGCGCGGCGTCTCATTAGGAATCTTTAATTATTAATAACTCGTTAAATAATTCAAAGTTCACCCCTCTTTCGCCTTCTGAAGAATTAATTAATAGTTGTGGGACAACCTGTATACGTACGTCAATGACACACAATTGACGACGTCAACTGAATCCAGGGGAACAACAATTAGTACCGAAGATATAGTAGGGTCTTAAGAGAAACTATAGTAACCTTTCCGCGGTATATCTTGTTAACGTTTCTTCCAACTAGAACGGGGCGACAAGCGACATTCGACTTTTGAATATTTTAGCGAATGGCCATTCGCGTTCATCTTACCAATTTGCATAACTTATTTGCCCGGAGAAAACTTATTCCGTTGCAAAGTTCATACCGTAGAAATTTCGTAATCATTAAATTTGGCGAGTCTCTCTCTCTCTCTCTCTCTCTCTCTCTCTCTCTCTCTCCATCTTCACAGGTAAATTGACTGAGTGAACGTTTGATTTAGTCTCACGAAGATCGATGGATGACTTTAATAGCACTTGGCGGTTCAACTGATTGGGTTTACTCGAGTCTCAAGTATATAAATCTATATATATATATATTTACTGCATACAGATATATGTAGAAGCATTCAGCATAAACAAATTTCGAATTCCATTTATTACCATGGGAAAGCAGAATATGTTGGATGCGCTTTATGCAAAATGCATACGATTACGTACATTAGTCAGTCGCTCTAGAATTGAAAATAATGTTGAAGATTAACAAACCTGATGGCATTGAAGATCTCGTGAAAGCCAGTGCCCTGATGGCTGGAGGCGTCGCAGGTTGGAAGAGGATGTAGTAGAGGTACTCTATGGCAGAGAACGCTGTCGCTGTTTCTCTTGCTGCTACCATTGCTATCTCTGTCTCTATCGTTCACCGGTAGAGGGCCCGTTCCGTTAACCGGTCCTGGACCAAGTCCTAAACCAAAAGGAAGTCTTGGAAGTGTCGCAGGTCTTGTTAGACTTCCGTAAGCCGCGAGAGCGCCACGTGGAAGTGATGAGCAGCAACGATTCAAGGGTAGAGTGCCAAGGGTGCTAGATGCGCAGCCACTGCTACCAGAACCTGATCCTGAGCCTGGAAAAAGAATTTTCACACATAGATCAGACAATATTACATCTTAATCAAACAGTCTTAGTTTAAGGGACACCTTTCATTTTTCATACAATATTTCCTTTAAACGTTAAATAATATATTGCTCAACTCAGAGCGCAGAAAGTCCTTTTGATTAGCATCTATGATCTACATATACAGAAATTCCCACAGGATGCTGAATTAGCTTATTGGTAGAATAATTGGCGGCACTTCTGTACCCGACGGAGAACAACTAGCGCGATATTAACTGTGGTAGGTATTTCCGGATTGGATATAATTTTCAAGGGATTTAGAGGTCTGGCGTGCACCGAAGGACCTGGTGGACTCTAAGTGAGATTTACAATGCGAAAAACTAGATAAGAGCCTGGCTTCCGGAACGAGGACGACGGGGGATGTACTTGAATAAGCTTTAAACGTACCGGCAAGAACCGGAAGACACAATAGTCGCTAAAGCATTTCTATAAAGTCGCATTAATACTCCCATGTAAATTACTACAGCGGAAACTTCGTGTCTAAACAATGATCCAGGATAATTATGCATTTAGCAATATTCAAATGTTGCACCGGAAAACGTCAGACTATCAAGTAGAGTTGCAACCATGTATTTACTCTAGCTCCAACGCAGTTTGATTACATAAAATAGTTAGTAAAATATATCGCATACCTAAGTACAAATATCCTAGTGTAAACAGCCGTACACAATGTAACGTCATAGAAAAATAGTGATTTCACGCTTCGCTCACTAAGGCAATTTTTTTTTGAAAACCACAAATTCGAGTATTAAGCAGACCGCGCTCGTCGCTGCAGTATAATCTAAAGTGTATAAGTGCATTACGTTTCCCCGGATTAGCTTCCGTCAGAGGTTCGACAAGCGGCTCCGGAAGGGTATTCCTGAGGCAGCTACCTGGATAGTGGATATTTCATGAAGGAAACTTGGTTTGCTAAGTAGCTAATTCGTTTTTCTGTGCACTCACGAACGAAAGAGCGGAAGTGCATAGGTGAATGAAATTGGCGGCGCAAGCACGATGAACGTATACCAGCTGACGTCAAAGTAGATTTTACGGATTTACAAGTCGTGTCCGAAGGTTCATCCGTAACGATTCACTGGAGTCCAGTGAGCGTTATCGTATTTTTCACCGACCCGCCCGATGCTAATAGATTAAACGAGGGTGAGGAATAAAACGCGAAAAAGGAGGCGAATAAAAGGGACAAAAATAAATGGTATCCAACGTTAACGTCAGGATCGTCAATCGAAACGCTCGGGGTATTACAGACTGACGAGGGGTTTTGTAGTTTGAGCTTGAGAGGCGAGAAACAGGAGAAGAGAAGGCAATTGAAAATGGCTGTCTAGCCACGTCACGTCTCGGGCTAGATGCGGCAATGGTGCTGGCTGCCTCGAATGTTCCGCCCTAAAGCTTGCGGTACGCTTTATATATATATATATACCTGATACTGCACTATATGTATATCCAGTCACGTAGTGTACGCAGATATACGTAACTATTGGACTACGTATAGAGAAGGTATATAGACACTGAGAACAGGGTGCGAAATACAGAGCATGTAAATGTCGAACCGTGAGACCGTCGAGAATGATCGTGTATCATTCAAAATGCATTACTTTGCCTGGAAGCTGTATTGACGTACACTGGAATACGTCTAATACGTTCGACGAATCCGACGAGATATATTCATGGCCGATTCTACTGTTAAGCCATTTTTATTTCGTGCCCTATCGCGCCGACGGAGAAAGGATGAATTCATTAGTTCTCCTTTCAGAATTCGAGCGACGCGACGGGCGCTTCTATTGAACTTGGAAGTGGTTGAGTAGGTACAACCTGGTGCTCCTGTACCATTCGGTTATTCCAAAGTACTTCTGGCCTACGGGTCATTAACGCCCTCGTAAGAAAATGCCCTCAATGGAGGTAACTATACAGTGATTTTCTTGATCCTTGATAGAGCGATGTGATCGTACGTGAGAAAGTGAGAGAGAAAATTTATGATTATTATCTCATGTTACTGTTGTCATTTTTGAAACTAAAGCAGTTGGTTGTTACGTATCTTCAGCGAATAGCTTTGGTTACTCTGAAAACTATTTGCTGGTTTACTTTTAGTTGGGTTGCTCGAGATACCTGAAGTGGGTAACTATAGGGAAAGCTAAGCAAAGTGTTACGAGACTAAGCGTAGTACTTTGAAGATACAGTGTATATAACCTAAAGAACTAGAATCACGGATATAAAGTTGGAATCGTTGTCTGATAAGGGATGGAATTCGGGCCAAGTTCACTAAATAACAAGACGTCCGTCTCCAAGAGAATTCGAATACATAATAAAGCAAAGAGACTCAGCTGTCCGTAATTACTTTTCCTGTTACTAAGAAGAAACAAAAAGAACAACAAAGTAGGATCGCTACCCTGAATACCTTGAGAATTCTCATTCGTCAAAAGTGAATGAACTTGGATCGGTGGACTGTTTGCGGAAGCAGGGTAGTCAACATGGAGTGTGGCTGTGCAGATATACATATACATAGCATCTTAAAGCGCAGAAGGAGGGTTATCAAATGGCAAGTAAAGAAGGGTTTCCAGTGATTATAAGGGATGAGAAAGGGCCAGCGATGATTAATACGTTATTTGCGAGCGGAAATTCAGTTGGAAAGTGTCGTTTGTGGGAAAGACGGCTGCGATGCGAGGGATACCAGGCGTATCCTTAAGATTTTAAGACTGTGAGGTTAGGTACTTTGGTACATAAATATATATTTTATCCATTCTCTTAAAAGGGAAAGTATTATTGTTATTATTATTATTACATATAAATCTGAAGAATGACCTGGGAGAATCAACTGTCTACAATGTCCTGCTTAAGATGGATAGAGTCAATTTTTCTCTGATTGCCAGTCTCTTCCCTTTTCTCAAGAGAACTCAACTGCTCTTTCTTTGCTAGTACTATTACTATACTATTGCTAGTAGCAGTAGTAGTAGTATTACTACTACCCATCTATTACCACTGCTACCACTACACCAATCTTGCCAGACGACAGATGGGACCAAAAGGGATTGCCAAGCGAATTGCGAAGTCCATGACCCTACTAACATTGTTAGTAAACTCTCACTGAGATCCGAAACTAATCAGTTATCTAAGTCCCTAGCTTTTCTATTACAGTCACTTTTCATTTGTCAGACGGGGTACCGATCAAGCGGAAATTGTAAGGGTTATCGATAATCGCTTTACAGATTCCCAAATATATAAGCCGAAATACAATTTCTATCTATGTATACATATGGTAGATGAAATCGTCCTAATTTCGAAGTTCACAGGATTATGGTAGGGAATTCGCACTTGGACTTCTTCTCGAAGTCGTTACCGGTTTATGGTTATTCGTATACGTGATGTCATAGCAAAGTTTTCCAAGGAGCTTTGAACCACCCTTGTTTAACGTCGCGGTATATCTGTTCAGAGTAGGTAAAACGTCATTTGTTCTTTTAACTGACACGAGCCATCCCTTTGGTAATTTAATCAATATATGCTTATTTTCAAAAGAGTAACATCGCCGGAAGTCATTCCTGTTCCGGAAGCGCTAACGAACTCCATAGAAAAAGTAACGCTTGATTAATCCAAGAATATCTCTGAGTGTCTTAGTGCGAAGCCATTTTTATTCCGTTCTTTTTCGTACGGCACCTTCAGCAGGCAGAGGTTTAATGCGCTCCGTGGCAATTCACTTTATTGCTCCTATATAGCAAGGACGAACGCTTCCGCAGTGCCGTATCCGACAATTCAGAATCCTCGACTCTCATTTCTCACACCCACCTAGCAGAATTGCAACGTTTTACAAAAGTAGTGACGCAACGACGCAACAGACCAATAGAACCATAGAAAAGTCTGCACTGTTCAATACTTTGTTTTAGATACGATATCATATAACTAGGAGACGAGTTGTCGCAGGATCCAAGTGCGAATTGGAATGAGAAGTACTTTCGACGCTCAAGCATCGTTGAAACTTTTGTCTCGTACAATTTACATCTCTCCTCTACGAATCAATAATCGCGTTGCCCGAGACAGCGAGTCTGAAACATTCATAGTAAGAACTTTCAACCGGTTGTCACAGAATGAAAAGCGACACGTTTTACACGCGGATCAAACCCATCCAGTGGGATCAAGACTGGGTAGAGTCTCGCCAAGTTTCATCAGGACTCGCTTGTTAATCCAGGACTCTTGTGGTTAAGATGGTGGATCAAATATCAGACTTGGGTCGGCCTGCATTGGCAGGTTCCATTGTTGTTTGAAAAAGTATAACGACTTCGATACTTTCGCTACGAGTACTTTAGTAAAAAAATTGAAATTTTTCATCTCTTCTTTTTCTCTCTCTTCCTCTCTCTCCCTGTTATCTACGTGGTCGATCCCATTCCATCTATCTACATATACGTGTCTTATTTTGCTAAGAAGAGTTCAGGATCCTGATGTCTCCGAGGTATAAATAATAAAGAATTCTATCCTGTTCATCCTGTGGGATTTCTTGGGTATCGATATCGGGTCGAGGTGTTACCCATACTGATTCCAGAGCTCGATGGATCCTCGTTCTTGGCTCCCCAGCATCCAGCGATGTTCAGTGCTAACAGTGGTCTCTCCTTGAGTAACTCGGCGACCGAAGCCAGCCCTTCGCAGCCGCAACTTAGGTGCGGTAAGTGCAATGCCTGCACTTGGACGCAATCGCGAAGAGCCTCGCACACCCGGGACACTTGTTTCCCGGACAGATTCATGTCGAGGACTAGCCGGGCCAGGTGAACTGAAGCGTGACTCAGACCACGACATAGGGCGTTCACCACGCACTCCAATCTGAAATCAAGCGTGATAGTTTGAGCGTTAAAGAGGAACGTTTCAAGAGGATTCACTAAGATTATATAAATTACGAAGAATTCACATGCATAACGCATAACGATGATTGGAGAATGTAGCGTAGAAATTTTGAAATGAACAAATTTTCCACAGAATTCCTGGTAGGCATTTAATTTTCCTTCGCGTAGCGTTACATCCGAAGCAGTATATGCTATATGTATTCGCGTATGCATAAATAATATATATTTATGTAAAGTGGGTTCGTTGTCTAGTCGCTGTTGTTTTATAGAGCTTGCAGCTTCCGACGCATTCAATGTATTCCAGGGAGAGTTGCAAATGAGGACTAAATTTTCTTATACAGAGTAAACGAGATGCTTGGCGCAGTTGGAATTTGCGCATCGTTGAATCAGCCGAGAATTTCATCTCGATTCGAAGAGACTTATTTTCCTTCATGAATTTTATTATTTTTCATATATCCAAAAACATAACGAATTTGAAAAAAAATTCTCCCGATACTGTAAGGAAACTGTCACTCGGGTAAATAACGAGGGTTTTGATTGACGGACGTGGTAAGGTTAAGCCTGAAAAATTGCTGGCATTCTCATTTTCAAAATTTTACCGCCGTGCAAGGTACGTTCACCTTCATAATGTATTTTGACACAGACGTCCGTTACCTTCATGAAGAAATATACACAAGAAAAGGCGTCCCAACTTAGCTCAACAAAACAAGTAAAATTGTTGGATCACATCCAAAGTCCAATTCTATTTTACCTCCACTTCGTACATTCGTACATGCATAAGGACACGTCAATTATCAGCTTTCATCGAATCACTCGTTTCCTCATATTTTTATGCGTAACCCTCGACTTTTTATAACTCGAATTTTTTTATCTTGCCAATTAGAAGCGCGATAGTAGGAAAAAAAATTCACAGCATATTTTTAGATCGAACTCTGTATTTCTTAGGTAGAAATTTGCTTTACCTTAATAATTCTTGTTCGATAAAATACGTGGGAAGCTCTACAGTTGTGAAAAAAGTAAACCGACAGAAATACGGTCGGGAAGTCAGTTTACAGAAGAGCGAGCTCTTACGCGAACATAGTGCTTTTCTTAATTTTGCTGTTTCCTGTCTGGCAACATGAGGATGGGTCGTGTCAGTGCGGCTGGCATTAAATAGTGTCTTTTCCCGAGGTGGTACCGGAACGTCTGATATAATGGACACGTTTCTCTATTCTTGTGCAGCATATTCCCGAGTGCCTGTATCCCGCGTCAAGCCCAACCAACGGGAACAACCCCTGGAGCCTCTTGCAGCCTTTGCTCATTGTTATGTTCTTCTCGGTGAAGGGAGGACACCTGGTTGGGGAGGCGTGAATCGTGCTGGGAATATTAAGCCTTCCTTTTTCTGCTCTGGTGTTCCTAGTTTTCTAGACGAATTTAACACCATCGCAAAAGCATTATAACACGACGCTAACGTAAAGGCGTACGCGAGGTTGAGTTTTTCCTGTGTTTCGTGAAATCAAGAAGTTCCGCGTATAGTACTGTGGCGTTGATGAGTCGACGGTGGACAAGTTTTTTTTTTTATGGAAAAAAGAGGGAAAGAGTAATAAATAGACTATGATTCTTTGCTCTAAAAAATATGACGTTGGTAGCATTTACTCCTTTTTTTTTATACGAACAGCGTAATTCCCCGTTTGTGACGTGTGGTTCTGCATTGGCTGCCTCTCCGGTTCTTTTTTCTCTCGTTTCAATCCCTGAATGCGGTAGTTCACTTGCCTTCAAATGCAGGTAAAACGCTTCGTGCGGCTTCGTTGCTGCTAAATCATTGGCAATTCCCCAGCCGACACCTATCGATAAATAAATTTCTGTCTACCGCACAACACGAGTTTTGTAGATTCGAATCACACGGTTACACGCGAGATACGTAGAACCAGTCTGAGAGAGCGGGAAATTCAAATGCACAACGAAGGTAGATTCAGAGATGAAATTGCGTATGCGCGAAGAATGAAAGGTCTTGTCTACTGGTATTTATAATATGAAGATAACCCATCGAAATTCAAAGTTCCTTCGGAGATTTCTCGAGAGCGGAGACTTCTCGTAAAGCAAACATGCTTTTCTCCTCCACTTTACTGCATAGGACGGCGGATAAACGTAGCGCTGGGAAATTCAGTCCCGCCTTTACCGAAGAGCCGTGAAACTTTTTAATTTACTTGCCGTCCCAAGCGAAAGCAGCAGCAACCCTCTGGCCACTTTTCCACGGCATTTCTTTTCTAGACTTTTCAGGGATACCAACCGAAGGATCCCTTCAATTTTATTCCCTATATATTCGCGCGTCCTTCGCAAGGCTTACAGCGGGATGCGAGCTGCTTTTGACAAACTTCTTTAAAACCTCGACGATTTTCTACGTCGATAAACACGTGGCGTTTCCTTCCAGTCGCAACGTGGGTAATGATGGGAGGTTCGAATAAATTTTACGCTCCTTGTTATTCCAGTCGTTCGCCTGTCTTAGCAGACGAAATGCTCCTGTTCTCTGTTCCCTTTTTCTTTATTCTTTCCTCCTTCGTATTCTTCGTCCTTTAATCGTTTTACTATAAAGGTACGATTTTTTTTGCTTCTTTAAAAAAAAATCAATGTTTACTTCAAAGGACTGAGGATCAGTGCGTGAGTACCGAAAGATATGTACTCTTATCTCTTAAAAAATTTGTCTTCGTGCTGGGGGCAGTTTCGTTCCATTATTTTTTTTTATTACCTTCATATTTATCTATAATAAAACTGCGTATCTACGCAGATCGATTTACGCATTGAAAAGTCGAACGATATTCTGCGACCTGAATATAGTAAGCTTACGGCCAACCGTCCTATTGACGGGTTAATCTGGAACGTATGAAATCGTTTCCTAGACAATGGATCTTATGAATAAAAACGAAACATATTTTTCTGGCAGACGGTACGGAGAAAGGCATTTACCCAGAAACAAAAGGTTACGGCGGTGGAATATTATTTGTGTTTCTGTGAATAAGGTTTCACCTCTATTCTTTTCTTCCTCATTTCTTTCCTTATTTTTTTTTATTCCTTTCCCCGGTGATTCTTCATTGGAGTTTTCAGGGAGCCTCGTGCTATTTTCTGGGCAATTCGATGTGTGTATTTGTGCTGGTTAAGATACATGTATCTGTGTGTGTATATATATATGACGCTGGCCTTTTTTTTATTGCAGCGCCAATGGCCAGAGAAGTACGGCTGATGATTTACTCGTTTCAGTTGGTATTAGAAAGGAACTTTTAGACATTCATTGACAATTGCAGCAGCGGTATGAATTGTAAATTGCACACGGATTTAGAATCTGCGATGATATAAAACAAAAATACATTTTATTCATCGTGTTTCTATAGATCCGTAATGAAGAGATACGCACGATGATATCGTATAAATGAAGAATGTAAAATATGGAACGGCAGGTTTTACCGATACATTTGTATTCGTTCACGTCGAATGGTTTGACACATTGAAGTATGACGTGTGTCAGTCATTTGAGTGCCGGGAGCCATGGGAAATTAATAATAAAATACGGAAAAAAATGGCGGACAAAATTTTTTCCCTAAATTCAATTTTAACACCAAGCATATCGACAATATTTTATAAACGTATTTTTGGGTTTAAAACGGTCAAAAGACCGGTCGATGATACGTTTAGTGTTAAATCAGTATGACATATAATATTATAGAATGTATATAGGGCGTTCAAAATATTCGCAAGTTTTATGTACTGAGATTACTTTTGGTACGTAGAGACTCGGGCGAAAATGCATATTTTTTAATGTAGGACAGTTTGGATGTACGAGAGCAGCGTGATATTGCGTATGCACGTGGAAATGCAATGGGTACAAATCCAATTGCAGAGAGAAAATTTATGGTAGATACTTTATGGTAAATTGTGGCATGCGAGTCGTATAAAACTAAAGTGGTGAAATAAATTTGGCCTCACCCATCGTGGGCGGATTCCTCCAGACACGTGATGACCAGTTCGAAATCGTTTAGTTTCTTCTTTCCAAGGACACTTTTAAGATGTCCAGCCAATCTCTGTGCCTCTTCGGTGGGTGACTCCTGTCCCAGGAGCGACGTGATCCTGACTAATTTCACACTCTCGTTTCCAGCAAGAGCCTCAAAGAACTCATCCAAGTATCTTGGATCTGAACCTCTCTCAATTTGGAAAACAAGCTCGAGTGCTTCCAGGGTGCATGCTGGTGATTTTAAAATTCTTGCCCATCCTTCGAGCTCCAAGGGAACCGTGTGTACCAGGGGAGACGGTGGCCTCTCGTTAGGTGCAGGACCAAATCCAGGACCAGCCCCGACGAGCCTACAGACTGCAGATATATTGCCGTCCGATGCACCAGCTGCTTTCAGGAGAGAAAACACTGCCCGCGGTGGGACTTCAAGGGGACACAACTGGTTCAGAATAAGGTGGGTCTTGGGTCCTAGTAGACCTGCCAGATGGCTGATGATGCCTGGTGGAAGACCCTCCAGTTCCCTTCTCAATATGTTAGCATATTGAGCTACGGAGGTGAGGTAGTACGCAGCCAGGAACTCAGCGACAGCCATATGAATGGGAGTGTACAGATCAGGTTTTCGTCTTTGGCCAAAAGTGAGTCCTCGTGTGAGGAAGCCTAGTCTGGTAACCTCGATTCCACCCCCGCGAGCTCTTAACTCGGCTTCTGTATAACAGCAGCGACCTTCCCTCAACGCAGCCAAGGAGAGCTTCCCGAAGTCCTCGAGTCTCTTCCTACAGTGGCCTGGAATTTCCTCGTTATACGGAATGGGTGGGTCGAGGCTTCTCTTGACGATGCACTTAACAGCAGCTTGCACCAGAGCACTGGTCTCCGTAGGTAAGCTGCCCGAGTCCTGATAGAGGGAGCATAGCATGATCCATCCCAGTGGATGTTGTCCCAGCTGCTTAACAGCCTGTGGCTGCACGTTAAGGGCCTCCAGGAACTCGCAGGCACGTTCAGCGACATCGTTGTGAATGAAGTAGGCCACGCAGAGTCTCTCTACGTGTGGCCACTCGAGACCCACCAGGTGAATCCTCCTTTGGACCAGGGGTGAAAGAGTCGGAGAATTATTTGGCGAACAGGTGACTAGAATCCTCGCATCCGGGAAGAGTCTGCCCTCGAGAAGATCGACGGCATCCCCAAGAGAAGCTCTTCCTCCTACGCACTCGTCGTAGCCATCGAGAACGAAGAGTACCCGGTCCTCTATGAGATGAAGAGTTCTCCATACTTGAGCTACAGCATCCCCAAGAGCAGCTGTTCTCGGGAACAGTTCTCTAGCCAGGTAATTCAGCAGAGGGCTACCCCTGAGTTCGCGAAGTGGCACGATGAACGCCAGAGCTGGTCCATCACCCTGAGTGGCCCACTGATGTAAGAGTCTCAGGCAAAGAGTCGTCCTTCCGCTACCAGGACCGCCTTCCACAGCGACGCGTCGCGGCGCCTCAGCGATGGTACCGTCGCTCAACTGCAAAAGAAAATAAATCGTTATATTCATCCGCCTCGACTGTCAATTACAGAAACTCTGGACAATTTGATTTGTCGGGAGGTGCTCCTCGTGCCACCCTCGAAATGTCTTGTTAAGGACCTCAAGTTCCTGGCCGAGCTCGCGGTTCTTCCTACGCCGACTTCCGGAGAAGTTCCTACACCGACCCGCCAACTAATCTCAAAGTTAAGACAGTCGCTTAATCCGCCACCGGAGAACGGATTCCTATATATTTCCCGGAAGCTGTGCACTATTTTACCAAAACTGAATCCACACATTTACCTCGCTCTTTACGCACAATGGCGGAAAATCGTAAATTTACTAAATCCGACCGTAATCCATTCGGCGCATTCTCACCAAATAATACATACCACTAACAGTCGTCCTCTGGGACTGTGATTAATTCAAATACGGTGGCGACCTAGCGAATTATTAATTTGGCAAACTCTCCACCGCGACGAATTCATTATCCAGATTCTCATGGCACGAGTACAATGAATCTAACCAAATCTAAAAATATTCATTTTCTATGAGCATCACCCGCTTCAAGATACCATAATAACAGTTTTCAATACATAATATCCATTACGAATACCAACTGCTTCAACTGACAAATTCCAATGATTCCTACCAACGAGAATCTGTATATTAAATTCCAATCGTATAGCTAAACCTATAATCAATGTAAATCACTATAAATTATATTATCCGACAATGTCCAATAGAGATAGTCTCTTCCACAGCTACTGGCTTCCATGTCTTTCCCACTAAACGTCCCGAGGCCGATATCCAACGTACGCGACGTCGCCTACGTTGCATTTCAAAAATAAGCCAAACCGATGAATCACGTCGATATCAATGTCGTTACATGAGGATTCAAGAAATCTACTAGGACAATACTACACTCAAAAGCGAAATGACAAGATCAGCGAATTTGTTCATCCATCCTTAGTTTATTACTTGGATAACGTAAGAACCCAGCCACGAGTCTATCTCGCCTGCCGTCTGTGCCAATTCCAATGGATGTCGCAGCGATAGCGATACAGTAAAGGCGTTCCTAAGGAAAGATATCCACGACAGTGGTTTCACGTTCAGAGATATCGCTCCGAAGAGGGTTGAAGCATCCAGTGAGAAACTCATGGCGCGGATCATTACCCGTTTCCATGTAGAACGCTCGATTGGCTGAGGAACGTGTGTATACCTGAGTAGCGTATTCCTAATGTTGAATATACACATGGGTACCACTATACATATCTATACCTATCCGTATAGAATATATCTGATATCCATAACATGTAGATATCAATACGAATTTGTTATAACATTTCTTTTTATTCTTACGACTCTCTGTCAATCTTATACCAAACTTTCATTCGTATCTTCGAATCCGCTTGAAAACCCCGCAATCCTCCTGGTGACGCGACCCACATTTTTCGCCATGCACAATTCCCAGCGACGTGGCGCATTGTCCGCATTTCACGCGACGCAATCGTCGCCGTTGCATTCCGCCGTACGCGAAGCGAAGATAACGTTGAGATATTTTAAATTAAGAAAAATATCACCGGTAGTCATACACCGGGGAATTCCGAAGGGAGTCAGAGATTTTTTCCAAATTCCATAAAATTTTTCGGCCTAACTCCGTTTAACGGTCACGAAGCTGCTCTTTTAAGCAGCAACGTCGAAAATTGTTTCGTTAAGTATTTACACGATAATTTCGTAACTGTATTAACGTAGCCAGCATTTCGCTTTGTTTTGAGCGGTTTTCGTGCAAATATTTGCCCGAAAGACGATGAACCACCTGAAAAGTAGGAGATTGGGTAATTAGTGTATATCGATACAATATTGATTGAACAACCGGGCTATAAGAATACAAGTATTATTTCTGCTATAACCGGTAACCTGTAACCGGTAGCTGACCAAAATTTTTTTAAGCTAGATGGGGATAATTTGACATCTCGTGACGGTAATAGAAGTTTTAGGCGACAATGTTGGTACCCAACGGTTATCCAGTAAATAAGGATAACCAAGAGACTTCCGGAAACCCAGTTGGCAAGGATGAAGCAAACGACTGACATGGCCCGATAGTCGCTACATATGTATTCACATTCGTGACTTCTTGGATAGCAGGGGCGAAGTTTCGCTATAATGGTACCCGAGACGTCAATTTTACGGAAGACGTCGCGGACGTCGGGACGCCCCGTGGAAATTATATTCTGAGAATCTTCTCGCGAGTGAGGTAGTACGGTTCGTGCGTTGATCAAAGAGAAGAAAAAGAAAAAAATTCAAGAGGGTTCTTTTCTTTTTCTACCCCTTGTCTTTCTCTTCCAGAAGAAAGCAAGTACCGGCGTGTGTGAAAGGTTATCTCTCATTACGAGGGATCGTTGAAGCCGTCTGACCTTTAGCTACGACCTACAGTAATCTTGAATTGAACCGAACCGAACCACTAAGGGTCTAAGGTTTTCCCTTTTTCTTTTAACCGAAGAAAATCAATCGGGCGCAGATTCAAATTTATTTCCCACCCTTTGTATATCTCGTGCGTAAATACAATATACACCGTTATTTATTTACGGCATAAAAATATCTCTTGTATATACCTATAGTGTGTACCTTTATTCCAGTATCGAGCGTTCAGCTGACTCTAGAGAAACTGTTGAAACAGCAGTAGCATTAACAGTAGCAATAGAAGGCAGCGATGCCGACAGTAGCGATATACTATATCGCGTGCATATTCGCGTCGAGGAGAAATTTGCAACTTGCGCAATTATATAGTCGATATCATGCAAATTTATAGCTCGCAAATCATCTTCTGATTCTCTCTTATTCATAAGGTTCACGTTGGTACCCCATTTAGATAGCCCATTGCAAAAGCCCGTGGAATTACGGGAGTATCTGCTATATGCATGCTGGCGACCCTGACGATATTGTATCGTAGATATTCTAGGGACTTTTTTGTCTCTAAATCTGTTAAAATTTTTTATTATCACTTTTTCCAGCGATTTCTCACGCGCACAACGATCACGATGTTACGACACTAGGATTGGTGAGGCGGGGCCAGGTGGCCCAAGTGCTCTTCCGGTTTTACGAGGTCCTTCGGGGTGGCCGTTTACGCACCGGGAGATTACTGATTTTATACTGACTCTGACGGGAGCGAAGATTTGCTCTGGTCTGATATTCTCGAGAAGATGTTCCTGCTCGCTCTTGTGCACCAGCTGCAGGTGGGGCTGAAAGTGTGCTGGACACAGTGTACCAAGGGGCAGAGGCAAAGCCCATTGGGGCAAGTGGGGTGGATCCCTGGTACCGAGTTCCCTGTAGAATGTCTTCAGGAATCTGTATAGAAAAAAAAGAAAAAAGAAATATTGACGACTGAGTTATCTCGGAGTTTATGGATGAATGGAAAGACATATGGAGCAGGATACGACGATCTGAAAAATGACTCATAGAATCTAAATATCAGGACATATCCGAAGGTCTTAAGATTTAGCACGGGTTATGAGGAAATCTTGGCGTCCGCCATAGGGATATTGCGAAATGGGGTTGAAGCACGTTTAAAATAGTAGCTACCTAGTGGAGGCTACCTTTCCGATACGCGTAATGGAAAGTCATAAAAATGAAAACGCGTTAAGTGATAACCTGAACGAGATACGAGGCCAGGGTATAAAATAGCGAAAATGTATAAGAAACATCCCCTGAAATTTATAACTATCCAATGATTTAGAACGACCCTCCGCGAACTGAGCTTTAACTCCGGTACCGCATTAGATCGCATCGGCATTTACGTGAGAGAAGAGAAATCCAGGCGATTCCGTACAAAGTCGTTTCGAGGATCCTCGATCCTTACAAAGAAACGAGAGAGGAAATTTTAAGCGACCGGATCGTAATGATGAAGGTTGGGAATGAAACTTTTTTTTTTTTTTCGATGACGCGATCGAGGGAGGAACTTCAACTTCGTATAATGCCTCGATATACAAGATCCACAGGATCCCCTTTGAATGGGAAGAAAATTTTTCAAAAATCCCCAAAAGGATAATGTCTCGTTACAGCTTCAAAATTTGATCTCCCTATATTGATCTTGGACCAGAACGTTCCCTCGGGTGCACGATATAAACAGGTACCACCCCTGAAGCGGGGTTAGCCATATTTCGGTACATTACGGGAAGGTGAAAGTCCTAGGACAATAGCAGGAGTTAATGGTCCAAGTTTTGCATGGGACTCACCTTAAAAGTCGCCCTAGGGGATCCCGTTCAGGGGAGGGTGGTCCTCCGAGAGCATTTCCGACGCCAAGCCGTCGTGAAGACGCTCTAGCGCTGGATATATAGGCTGCCGGTGCCGGGGGTGGACTGCAGGGTGGACAACAAACAGGACTGCTGCCCCCGGGTGTCGACAAAGTGTAGCTCCTCTCCAACTCCTGGAACAGTGAAGCGAACACGTAGACGTTACTATATATACACATTTATAGGTTAGAAAGACACGTGTGAACACGGTGCATTCTTCGGTCAGGGTATTCGACTTCCTGAAGCGTGAAGAGCCAATAGGAGATGAGGATAAAGAATGGGGACATTTCCGGCGGAAACGAGCATGGAGAACGAGTGAGAGTGGGTGGTACTTTTACATCGAAATACGAGTCTCAGGAGTGACTGGTAAGCACTTGAAGGAAGGTCGGTTATAGGGTGGATGGGGTTGGATAGGTTGGCTGAGGACGATTTCAGGAACGACGGCTCTCAATCAGAACACTTTTCGCCCTGCGAAGCGGTTTGACCGCGAACCACAAATTGATTAAATAGTAGACAGGAAACTCTCTGCTTTGATTCTCTTGGCGAAGGCATCGAGTGTTTCTCATGCTACCCTCGACTTAGAGAGCTCTACCAAAACGGTCAGAGCCCCACGCTTAGTCCCTCCCTGTGCTTGAGAAATTGTTGGACTTAGGGGCCAGTTGCTCTTTCGGAGCCATGCCACTTATCAAAATTAGTCAGGATAACAAACGGTCCTGCCATCTCCGAGGTTAGCCTTTCTTCCCTCAGCTTGTTCAAAATTACAGTGAGAAATGTTTGACAAGGGTTGCTTTTAAAGTCTCACGATTCTCGTGTGTTGCACCGCGGAGATACTGCCGATAGTACATAAATTTCATGACAGGGGCGCTGCCACGTAATTTAGCCATAGAAAACATGACGAACCTTAGAGGCGACAATGGCTTCTCGGTTTGATGCGTCTGTTGCATCGTATTGTTTTTTTTAAACTTATATACGTGTATGTATACACAGGTATTCCAGCTTGGAACACAATTTCGTTTTAGCGTTTCCTTCTGGTATAGGGGAAAATAATTAAATACCAGAAAACAGCCGCAGCTGGGAAAGCACGATACTAGTCTACGGTATAGATATAGCGATGTGGAAGGGGAAAGAAGAGAATCGAAAGGGGCGTAAAGGGCAGTCTAGAGTAGCGCGTTTCCGAACAAGGGGATTCTCGAAAGAGAGAAAGAGAGAGAGAGGGAGAGAAGGGACGAGGTGAAATGAATGGACGAGCCCCGAGGCTCAGGAACGTCAGAGTAAAAAGGATTAACTGTTTTGTTTCGGTCCCCGGATTCGCTTGCGTTGAATTGCAGATGACTGGGGGGGGCGTCGAGAGGGGACTCTGTCTGAAACGGAGGGCGCCACAAGCAGGTATTAAAGTATCAAGTAATTAAAAGGTTTCGAGTAATTATCAGGAACGGCGCACACTGCGAGAACGTTTTAGGGGCCAAATGAAATGTAAATCGCTTCGCGAATTATACTGGCGGGTCGAAGGTTTCACACCCGACGACATCGACGCTCCGCTTTAGGCTGTTTTGAATGAACCATCCCATGGGAATGGGTCAGGTAACGGTAGAGAGGGAGAGAGTGAGAGAGAGAGAGTGAAAATCGTCGAGTGAAGCTTTCGACGAAGAATTGAAAACAGCCCTAAATTTTCAATGAAATTCAAGGAATCTCACCCAATTATTATTTTAAGCCAGGATCTGAACACGGAATTTAAAATGATTCTCTTCAAACAGGACATAGAGCTTGGATTGCAAATCTGCATAAGTATAGTATCGCACATGAATATAAGCCCTGAGTATCTTTCTTTGATATTATAAGAAGCTTTAGAAAGAAAATGAAAAAAGAATGCACAAACATTACGTCAATTTATTTTTCAGAAATTTGCATCCTATCGTTCATAAATGTGAACCATAAATGGTCGGATACGCAAATCAACAGCGGCGATTAACAGGAGCGCGATAAATTCGCCGAACGATATTCGAAAAGAAGTTCAGCGATGACCCTCGAGATGGTTTTATTAAAGTTGTAACGCGCGAAACTTAATTTAATCCTGATCCAATTAAGCCGGATAACGTTAAGCCGCTCCGCAGGTGATGCCTGCAGTTAACGTGCCGGCGCAGAGCAGTTAACCACTGCGTAAACTGGAAATTACCCCTGCATCCAATAAATATGGGATTAGCCAATAAATCGGACGGAAAACGACAGAGCATCCCTCACTCACGTATATACATACATATATATATATATATATATATATATATATATATTTCCAGACGGATATAGAATTATGTGAACGGGCCTTTTGGATAGTCGTGTCGTAATTATTTTATCAGCTTGTTCCACCCAAACAGCAATAATTTCCCATGTGTTCCAGTAGTCAGCAGACACTTCCAGAATCCGTACATAGAGATTCATAGAAGCATAATCCCCCCCCACGAACGAACAAGACTCCGGAGAATAATTTTACAGGTATAAAGATGTACTACTCGATGCGTCGTAAACGCGGCCGCGTCGGGACGCATTGTGCCTTAAAACATTAATCCGACGCCGCGGCGAACCTGAAAGAAAGAGCATTTTTCAACGTCGAGGAAATAAATGGTTTGCGGAATAGGAATGGCTGCGCTGTACCTAGCCAGGTATAACCTCAAAAAGGCCACAGCAGCAACAACCCCTCTTGCCTTCTTCTTCAAGTCTTCCACGGTTCACTCTTTTCCTCCAGGTTACATTTATCTTGAAACACCTTCGGTACACTGTTGGGAGTTGCGTGCTGGGGCTGGTTTGGACTATTGTTTATCAGCCCTGCGCCTTTCTCGCCCGTAGAACGTGTCGACGGCTTTTCTAAGGGGGTGGTTAGTTGTTCGCTTTGTTTACTGCGAAATGCCACCCTTACGTTGGCAACCCTTCGGACTAGAAAACAGAGATCTTCATTGAATTTAACCTGCTGAAATAGAACGAACTTTCGCGACAGATCGGTTCGATGGTTTTTTCGATTATTTATAATCACAACCCCCATTTCTTATTTTTCTTTCTAACTGGCTTTAAACGAGGGAAGTTTGGTAATTTTTTGTCTAGGTTCTTGAGAAAATTCTGAAGAGGTTTTTTGTACCGTTATCTTTTTTATTTGAATATATATTATACCAATTACGTAATTGACTGTTTGTCGAGCCATCAATGGAGCACTTCGTGTTATCGTTACCGCATGATGCACTTTTCAGTACTCCTTGAATTTACTATATTTAATATAATTGACTTCCGGTACTGGCTTTTAATTATCGTGTCTACGTTTTGGCTCCCTGCGAGTAACAGGGTCGGGAAGATAGGGGGTAGTGGTGGAAAAAAATTTGTGTGGGTGATATATACGAGCTAGAGAGGATCGCCGTTTCTATATTCAAGGGATGAAACATAAGAAGAAAAAAGGACGACGGTGTGACGTATAGAGAAAAGACAGACCGTACTTTGCCAACTTGAAAAACAGAGTCTGACTTTCATAGATTCATTCGGATACTCGGATATTATACGTCTATACGAAGCGAAACTCTTATCCGTTTTATAAAAAAAAAGACTACGAATTCGGTAAAAAAAAGGCCAAAAAAGAGCGTCGGTACCTGCTAGCGAAATGAATGAGAAATTTTCATTAATTGGCAAGAATATTGGAGGTTCTCGCTTTTGATATAAACTCGAGTAATTAACCAATATGAATCCTTTACACCTCTTTTACCATTCAGCCTGTCAGCCATTTTTTATCAAAAAGCAATTAAGCGGTACTTAGAAGAAATTGAATTTTAACTTTACTAAGTAACCACATTCTGAAATATATTATAATTATTTTAAAAAATAGTTCATTGGAATAGATCAGAATCCCAGGAATTAATTACGCTTCCCTTGTTATCAGAATAAACAGTCGATAGCTTATCAGCAAACTCTCCATACACATACGCATATTCCTATAGGAGGAACAATAACTGTCCTTAAGAATATTTATAATAATAACAATCCTACCATATTAATCGTATACCTCCCTTTAATTTTTTTCTAAGGGATCATTTCACCCTATACCATCTCAGATCCCTTCATCCCCACCGTTGATCGCTTTCTATCTAATCGATCACTGTAACACTATAGCCACGAGAATAATTCCCGTAAATTCTCGCCGCCACCTAATTACGTATCTACTAAAACATTCTAGGACTTCGTTCAGCCGCCCTTTCTATTTCTCTATCTCCTGCAATCCAGGTCGATTCAAACGTGTCCAAAGAGCTTACGTTACGCACGAATGAGGCCAGCAATTGGAAAAGGAGGAGCAGGTGCTTGGTATCGTGTTGCTATCGGAATGACCGGATGAGCAAAGAGGGTAGGGGGGATGGAGGTTGCTGAGCTTTCAGCTGTTCTGCCAGCTTTGACTTTCGGTGTTTGCTAAACGTTTAAGCCTCAAGCCGCACTCACACTCCTCGACTCGTTGGCTACCCCAACTTGCAAGGGTAGTCATTTTTAAATATTCATGAACAACCCCCTCGCTACATATAAATGCTTTGGATTCTCTTTGATACTTAAATGTATCTTTAACCCGGGAACGTTCGCGCGATTTTTGTCCCCATTAAAAATTCACTGAGTTCGGGTTATCTGTCAGACACCTCACGTGCTTTCTCCCGGGTTAAACATTCCCGCCTTTTTTTAGACGTCAACCCCCTGAACATAGTCGATAACAATTACTAATGCTTTAGCATAAAATTTCAGTCTAATCTAATATTGTCGCGATATAGCCGGAGGGTTGCGAATACTTCTCGTTGAATTATAAAATAGGATCCTTTATTACGATCCGTATCATTCACGACGCCGGGCGCCGGTTCAGCGTCGTAATGCTGGGGCTCCATTCTGGGTTCTCTAATAGTCGATTCGCGGCCGTTGAGACTTTTCAGAATGACGAGAAAACAGCTGACGTCTGATACGAGAAAAGCTGCTATGGTAAATGGCGGGAAGCTTCTTTTTTTTCTCCACGGCCAAGAGAGCTCAAGTGTCGTCGGGGCTGAAAGTGCGCCTTCCGAGGAAGTCAAGAGGACGACTGAGCGGTCAGGGGAGGCCAGGGAGGTAGCTAGGAGAACTCTGGGTGGGGGCAGTTGGTTGAATAGAGAAATAGGGAGAAAGAAAAATGTAACTATTTTCAGAGAGCGACAATGACAGAAAAAAATGAACGAAACTGAAAAGGACGACTGGAGCGACAATAATATTAATACACTTTATGCTCGAAGATAATTATTATTAAAAAAGACTTGTGTTAATTTTTAATGGAATATTTGATATCCTTATCTTATAACGAAGCTACGGCGATATTATTCATATCAGATTGTTGTAACGATCTTGCGATCGAAGTGCCGATTGCGTGACGTGAAAATTATCCTTCTGTAAATTTTCCTCGACTCAACGACTTTGAAGACAAATTTTTATTTGAGGGATGACGCAAGAACTTTGATATCTCGGTATCTGATACTTCGATATATATATATTTTAACTTTACGAGTTTTTTTTCTGCATTTATCCACCGTGCTTTCCGAAGAACGTTGAAACAAGGACTATAACATATTACACTGTATATCTATACAGTTGGATAATTTGTCTTGCCTCAATATATATATATATATATATATATATATATATATATATATTTCTATATATACATTTGTGGTAACATCTTGTGGAAACTTCATAATTCATTCAGGCATCACGCTGCCTCGACAATATATGTAGAATCCTTCGAAAGACTTTCTACGGTCGGACTCTACATATATATATATTACATAGATATAATATGCACTATATTATTTCATATACCTGATATACAATTGCCTTATAAAAAAGAAAAAGGCAATTCCATACTGTCGCTTTAAGTAGTGTCAAATTGATAAAGTGTGGCGCCACTATCGATTTTTCCCAAGATCCAAGTTTCGGCTTCGTGCTACTCGTTTTTCTTGGTTATTGTCGACCGATGCAAAAGGCCTCGATTTTTCATTATATCTAAGTATTGGCTCGTACGAGTTGCGCAACGACGTCTTTGCAGCATCCTTACGTTGGAGTTGCCTTCACTGCGAAAAGTGCCGATATTACTGGCGCGGTTCCTGGAGCCGCAGTAATACCAATCCCGTCTATTTACTTGTATGTATATAAGTATACGTATATATATATATATTTCTAGAGCGTAACTTGGCTTTCCTATCGAAACTGTAGACAAGCATTCATGGCCGCGTTTCTTTCCTTTCCTATTGATATAAGCCGCGAGTACTTTAACCCCTTGGCTTACGACAATCTTATCTTTTGATATCGGGGAGAGCTGTTCGCTTTTATTTCGTATATATACATGTATTTTGTCTGAAAGCAATACCTGTTTAAAGATATAGAGAGAGCAGCGTATAAAGGATAAGGAGAAAAAGTAAATTTACTGGTCGAGCGAGAACAAAGCGTGTCAAGTTCAGGCGTTCCAATGGCAGAGCGTGTAGAAGTCTCGGTATGGGAATAAAGGAGCGGAAGTTCGGTAGTGGGAGAATTCGGAAGATTCGGGTAGAACGTTGGGGGTATTACTGTGTGGCGTGAACGATGCGAAAAGAACGTTCGTGCATTTACTTGACAAGTTCGCGCGAATCTTTATGATTTACGTGAAGGAACTTGGAAAAGTTTCCTGGGGATTCTTGAAATTTCATATTGACTGAGAATTGTTTGTCTTTGTCGATCGTCTCGTAGAAGCACGTCAGCCGCGAAGTTGGGTTAACGCGTGCTCGGCGGCTTTCCGGGATCAATTTCACGAGTAAAATTTGCAATAAATTTTCGGTAAATAACAAACATTTGGTATATCGAGCCGTCCCGCATCACGGGATTTAATCGGATAATTATCAAATCAGCGCAAAGTTCGAAAAAAGATGAATATTAGAAAAATAAAATTTTGAAAAATATACATGAACTTTCGCAGATCTCTCTTTGTAATTACATAATATACATAATGACATAGTGGACTTCGTTACGTGATTTATTTTCGAATGAAACGTAATCCTAAAGGGAGAAAGTTTCTGGTATTTGATAAGGAACGCTAGATGCTGATCCGCTGGTACATTGTTGGATTAAGAAACTTAGGGATGCTGCGTGGATCTCGGAGCTCTTCGCAAAGTGCTCGTTCGCGAAAATGTTATTTGCAGCGAAAGCTCACAGTGGGTGCGGAAAGTTTCGAAAAAAATGTATCATTTGCGTCTAGCCGCTTGATAACGGGTCGGGTCCAGCCGACAGATTTCATTTAAGATAAAACTTTCGAGCGATCCCGATTGTTTCTCCGAGAACGTAACTTTCGATTACGTAGCACCGAGTGCTTTTCTCGCCCACGGCATCTTCAAAAGTTGATTGGCGTAAAGAGCTTACCGAATTTCCACCGCTTTTACCTTCGAAGTATTAAAATCTGTCGGCACTGAACCCTTTAAAAATTCACTTTGTTCGCACCCACCCTTAAATGTATTTCCTTTAGCCCTACCGCGCCGGCTGGAGATTACCAATACCTAACTGTACATAACACAAGCCATAAGGGATGCTCAATAACACGCACCGACAACCCTCTATGCCCTTACACGAAATTTTAATCCGTCCGGGGGTGAGATTCGTAAATTTTCCATATAAGGGTTGCGATAGTGTCTGACGTAAATAGTAACTGTCAAAAGTAATATCTATGTCCAACAGTAATTGTTTTATGGCTGACAAGAACTACCACTCTAAACCAAACGGCTTACGACCCTCCCCACTTACATACATCCCCCAAGGGGATCGTTATACTTTCATCCCTTGAAATTCGTCACGAATTATAATAGGCGACTAGCACGCGCGTCTAAGTGTCGCGACTTACGTCTTTCCCTGGGTAAACTTGAAAGGGGTTGGCCGGTTGCTTCACAGGGGTGAGTTGGGCTGTCGCGAAAATTAACAAAATAATTCACATGCCACCGTGTTAAAAGCACCCCTCGTGTTACGGGGCTGCTCGGTCTGTAAGCGCTGATGTGATTTACGCTGGGTTCATAAGTTTTCCTACCCTCTCGCATGCCGCCGCAGCTAAGGCTCCAATAATTACAGCTGGATTAAAGCAATTTCATGCGTTGCCGCGTTTCCATGGCTGCTGCGAGGCTTAACGAGAAATATGGTCGGGTACGAAGGAAAGCGAAAAGGGAAAGGAGAATTTCTAGATGGATGATTTACGAAAAATGTGTTGCATGGGACTTTTCCGAAAATTGTTTTCAACTTCACTTTTACGAAGGGTTGAACGTTCAAGGGTTAGACCTTGTTCCATAGGGTGACGTAACGTTAAGGTTCGATTGATCGTTTCTAAGAATCCTATAATACTTTGTAATATGTGACGTATAACATATATCACGTGTCACAATGATAGATAGTCAAATAAATTACGAATTTATGGTAGCACATGTTATCAAATAACTAATTGATTGGATCGATTTCATTTATTCGAAGAAAAATGACAAATTTTGATTTAAATGAAATTCAATTTTTTTCTTAACAAAATAAATCTTATTAGAGATAAATATTGTCGGATGGATTCGAATTAAAACAAAAACGGATATTCTGGGTTACTAATTTTTTTAATGAAATTTTTCAAAGTTGGACACATCAAATACACGTTGAATCTGCTGTGAAAAGATTTTTACGTAAGTAACGACAGAATGATGAATCACTTAAAAACAATAGTATCAATTGTTCTTAGAAAAATGTACAGATCGTCGAAATTCTGCTTTGTCCCAATATCAATAACCATCACGTATGTATATGTATAAGCAGATATGCAAATTCGTCAAAAAGAATTTAACGAAAGTTTATAACTACAAAGAGCAAAGATGACGTAACGTGGAATAAATGAGAAAATACGAATACGTAAATTTCATTCATATACAAGCAACCCCATACATAATCATACAGTACGAAAAAACCAACCGGATCAGATATCAGTCGCGTGACAGATTAAAAAAAAAGTCGAAATTGCAAAATCCGACATTAAAATCTGGTAAAATTGGCGAGTCCTTAAATCCACATAGTACCCATTTTCAAATATATAAATGAAAAAAAAAAACATAAAAAAATTACCAAAATTCGTCTGTAGCATCGTATCAAGTCTTCATAAATCGTATCCCACTTTATCAAAATCGTCGTCCTTATCAATCGGCACCACGATTATGACTATTAGAAAAATTTGTACGCCTCATTCCAGCCTGAAGGGAAGCTATAAACATTTGCCCGGTTTCCGCAGACTTTCCTCCGCTTATTCGTTCCGACGCAATTTTCCGCAAGGCGACCTCCGGACGCGAGTCTGTATTTCACAAGCCTCGTTCCTCCTGGACCATACGTCACGTAGCAAGACAGTAGAAAACCGCAAGTAACGTTAGACGCGGATAAACACGCACTGGTTCTAGGTTAGGATACCAGTGTCTATATATCCACCCTTAGCCACGTATTAGTATAGTTAACCACACTGGATACCGTTCCGTACATTTATACTAACAAGTATATATATATACACATATAACATAGGTACATGTGTTTCACGCTAGTTCGTAAACTCCCGGTATTAATTCAGCAGCGGGTAACGAGTAAGCTCGCTCATTAGCCAAATCGCTTTAATTACCAGAGAGCGTTCACGCATCAAGTTAGTATTTCACTAGCAGGATAGCTAAGTATGTCTACACGTGATGGACTAGCAAGAACAATTTATTTTTCACGGACCTACTAGCCCCCAGACAAGATTAACGTAGTTAACTTTAGACACCCCGCGAAAAGTCAAAAACACTTTACCTTGACCTTTGACGAGGGATCCGAAAATCTTCTGTTATCTTCATCGCGTCTCACCCTGTCGTCCCCATTGATTCTTAATGTCTTGGAGAGGCCATTAAAATTCGTATATGATAACAATTGACACATCTCACTGGTAAGGTCAGGCAGTTGATTTCTGCATTCGCCACAGTAAAACTTTTGCTGCGGCATTTCACCAACTTTTTTTATTCAATCAAAATCACGTTGCAAAATACATGTTGCACGGATGCGAGCGAAAATTTATTGTCAGCTTTTTCACTCTCCTCGATTAGGATTGACGTTATTCAATGTTCTTGGCTTCTCGCTCACCCTGGAGCACTTATTATACTCTATATGCAGACTCTTCAATCCGAGTCTGGAAAGTTTTACTTTACGGTTCTAATTACCGAGAGCCACAGCCAACCTGTCGACTCGACGGGAGGATAATACTATGCGGTACGCAACAAAATGTGCGTTACGAGAGAAAAAAATTATAAATGGGTGCTTGAAAACGAGATGGAATTAACGTCTAAGTTGAAGACTCGTATACCTATGGTACATATAAAATATATATATAATTGATGGAAAATTCTGTGACAACGATTTGAGATTCCGCGAAGTTAAAAAACTCCTAACATAACCTCGACATTTTTCTAATGGTACAACATATACGTAATGCATTCGTTATTTAAAAAAAAATGACCGTAAACGTCTTACTGGCATTAAAATAAGTCTGTCTCGAAAGATATCTAAGACATATAAATTCCACATAGTCTCTACTCTCCTCTTTTGCAGTCTCTTAAGCTCCTTTCTGGTTTCTTGTATTTTTCTCTTAAATTTTTCTTCTTTCTTTTCTTCCAGCTCTCCCGACTCAACACACCTCCAGGACTTTAAGCCACACAGCGCACTCGTGTTACACTCGCACCGCGGAATGCATTTAACACGTTCTCCCACTCGTATCTCAACACTATTTTAAAGCATTTAGTCATCGCTACGTCGTGCACGTGGAAGCGTCAGGAGTGTCATAGAGGATGGCGACTCACCGTGACAGTTTTTAAGAAACGAGTGGGCGCGTTCACAATACGAGTAAATTGTACTAGTACAGGCACCAATGCATGGGTCGGATCGTAGGTTCATCTTCGTAGAGACACCGACGCTCGAAACACTTCTAGGAAATTTTTCTTTATGATTTTGTAGCGTCCTGTGCGAACTGTCGTTTAAGTTACGGGAACTGCGACGCGTAGCTTTCCCATACTGCCGCCAGGCGGCACCAGGCGTCTAGACGGTAATGGTGGAAAAATCTGTCGTACAACGGCAAGGAAAACGTTCGTTGCTTTACGCACGAGTCAAAGAGACTAACTGAGGAGAGAAGTTTGGCCGAAGACTCGTATTGCGAGATCGCCGATTTACCACTCTCGCAAAGCGCGTCTGGTCGCGTTTCGAAAGGGTTTAAAAATAACCACGTGGACAGTGTACACCCGCTTCCGACGTCCGACATATTGCTGGACCCAAAGTGCTCGGACACACGACGACGCGAGGACGTAATTGGCCTCGGAGTAATTTTGGGTGGGGATGAGGTTGACTGAGTGGAAAAAAAGGACAAAAAATGTATTGCAATTTTTTAATACAATGAGGTATCGATCGGGATTTTTTTTGTCGAATTAGCTGCAGATTCTTTTACGAACGAATGGACCAGTTGGATGGATGCCTGACTGGGATGGATGAATCGATACTTTTTTGCATCTATGACTGGTCTATTGGCTTATATAAAATTCATTGATTTTTGAGGGCCACGCATTACGTCATCTCGCGACGACCTATTTCATGGAAACGCGATACGATTTTACGTTTTAATTTTGCAGTGAATTTGTTTTTCGAATTAGGGGGAGAATTCAGTGCTTTTATAAATAAAAAGCTTTTAACTATTTTCGTTTATTTATTTGAAAATTTCGATACATTTTTTCTATCCGTCTACATATCTACAATATCGTCATGCTTGAATATTGCTACAAGGATCGTTTGACTAATCGTAACGACGAATCGTGCTTCAAAGCAAATGCATAGGGTTAGGGACAAACGATCGACAGGGTGAATATCGTGGATAACGAGCTGCCAAGTTCGTGTCTCGTTATCACCCAATGATAAAGCAATAACATCGTGATTTCCTCGTTATTACTATTAAACCTGACGGGACGTTGAAGCAGCTAAGGATTTTGCATAAACATCCAGAACGACGCTAACGAACTGAGAAGCGACACTTTATGGTTAATTGAATTCTTCGGTAAGACTTCCACCTTAGGTAAAATAGAGAGAGAGAGAAGAGACTAACCTCCCTCCCTAATTCAGATCGTCCCTTCTCCACTAATGTATTAGATTAAAGTACCCTCTTACCAAGAGAAGCACATCTGCCGAGGCGGGAAATTTGAAACGCTCATTCAAAAAGAAGGAATAAATTAAGAAGTCTCAAACCCATTGCAAATTAAATCCGCGAGCAATATCGTTCACCCGACTAAAGCCACGTCTCCAGCACAGACCCCCCTTCTAAGAAAAAGCTAAAAAAAATAAAAAGCAAAAAATGCACCCATTAAAATATTCACAGCTAATCTAAATCCATAGGATAGTAACAGACATCAGTTATTATTAGTTCTCCTTTCATGTCCTACCTGATTCCTTTTTTTCTAAAAAAAAACAGGCAAACGTAATGAACGACCGCGCAAGAAAAAAAAAACAACAGAGACACGAACCCCAAGACTGTCGTGCTAAAATGAGATGTCCACTCGACGGCGCCTACCGTGGCACCAGCCAGCTACTCGCTTTAAGGCCGATATAAACGTAATGTAATCTCAAAGAGTCTCTTCTCGTACCCAGCGTACAATCTAGGTAGCTACACGCGCGCAAGACAAGTACGAGTTTATTCGATGGGATAGCACGAGGATCGAGATTGTCTAGAAGATTACAAGTTACGAGTTTGCAAAACTCATTTCCTTTTAGAATACCCATAATTAGTTGCCGCCGTAAAATTTACTTGCGGGATATAACGACCCGAGGAAGAGGAGGGGATACGAAACAGCGAGGTTATCAGAACGCGAGATAACAAGATGTCCAAAAAAAAAAAAGGTACACGATCGAACAGCATAAATTTTCAAACTCTCAATAGGCCATTTGTTCGTAACGCCTTTAAGGTGTCATAATAATCCAAGGACGTTCGTTCCAAAACAAAATAACCGATAGACACATGATTTTCAAGGTCGCGAACGCCAATGATTTTAACTCGCTTCTAAACACAACGAATAATAGACATTAGTACCGATAAATATTATCGCGAGTGATTCCAGGGTGGGACGGATACCGGGGAATGGATGCTAAGAGCCAAGGTAGCGTGCGAGAAATTCACGAAAGCGTAAAGCTAGTATCTATGTAACGGCGTAACAGGACAACGGCATTTAATGGTTAATTATTAGTCGTGTAATAAGGTCGCGAGGTATACTGTATCATAACGAACCGTCTATATAGCGTAATAGTAGCATCCTGCAATTTTCAAGGATGCTACTTAGCTAATTGCAGCTACGTGTTGCAGACTGATTTCCGATGGTCACGCGAGCAACCATAAGATATTATAATGAATTACTTGGTAACTGACAGGATTTCTAAGTGCACCATATATTTTTGCACGATCTGGTAAGAGTGACCTGGAATTAGCAGCACCTTTCTTATATGTGTTCCTGTATATTATATACATATATATATACACACAAACACGTAATAATATCTAAAGTTTCTTTGTGCTATATAGCTGCTACCACTCGAGCCGTTTATAGTGCCTTTATACGTTACAGGTCAGATTGCAAAATGCCAGTAACGCCGTATTTCGTCCATTCACCACTGGTATCGCATTGTGTTTTGCCCATTATGTCAGTGTAGGCAACCGCGAGTTAGCTGTACGTACTTTACCTTCCTATTCGAAATATGAGAAATTCTCCATTGCGAATCCGAACGTGGATATGGTGCAGGTACGAAAGGATTAGAGAGAACGAGAGGAGGAGAGAATATTAATGCTAGAGATATTTTCGTGGCTGGCAAAATAAAAATGGTTAAGTCCAGATATATTTTTAACCGCGAAAGCTCGAATTATTTTGCAAAAACTTTTAAATCCGGCAGATTCTGCCTTTACGATGAAATAGTTCGATAGCCAATCGATAAACTGGTCTCAGTGCTGAACTATAGTGTCTGTGTACACTACGTTTAGTATATATATATATATATATATATATAACGAAAAGGATATGTAACGATTCGACGGTGAACGGAAGTTCCTTCCAGTATCCGGAAGTAATTTCAAAGTTCGTTTACGCGAGAAAGAGGTTAAGCGTATACCGCGACATGATAGTGAAGAGCCAACGATATACTCTGAGTGAGTGAGACAGAGGGGGGGGGGGGGGAAGAGAGTATCTAAGACAAGTAATTTATATATACTATACATTGCCTATATATATATATATATATATATATCCGGATTTTCAAGAGTACAAATATAGGAGCACTCACAATGTACGAGAACGCGCGACAAACTGCACGTTCCGCAAACCGACTCCACATGATACGCTATCGCGATATACAATTACAGTAGTATAAAATTGCAAAGGAGTTACGTCTAACGTACTACGCCTTTGACTACCTATACCTTATCGCCGGTAACGCTAACTTCGTACAAGTGTCTTTACTGTGTATGGGCGTTCACTAAGGTGGACGCCATTGGACGATGCATAATAGAAACTTAATATATATATATATATATATATTTCATCCCACGTGCTGATATAATTGGCTAAGTAACTGGAGGAGTTTATATGCGTACTTGTATCTTTGGCGGAAGTATATACATATATATTGGGCATGAGCATGGCTTTATATATATATATGTATGTGAAGGTAGAGAGGGGGAGGGTAACGATAACTTGGCTATTCTCGTAGACTGTATATATATATATATAATATGTACGGTAGGCCAAGTCGAGTCAGCTACTGGCATTCATACGTGTAGACTGTCTGCACTTTACTGTCTGATTCTACTCGGAAGGTCTCTAGGGAATATATTACATTAGTATTACTGTAAATATTTTGGGTTCGAGTCATTGGCCGCGAGTATTCGAAATTTCTGGCTCTGTGCTTTAAGGTTATGTATCATTGATCTATAGGGGGAGGTTTTGATTTTGTCTCTAGAAATATATGTATGTTTCTTTGACCGGGTTGCTTTTTTACGAGGTACCATCGCGGAAGAGATAATCGAAGGGTGGGGGACAAGGAGGATGCATTACCATGGTCGTTATAGTAGCGCCAGCAAACCATTCAAGAGATAAATTTAAATTTCCGACTTTTTTTCATGCCAATGAAAAAGCATTAAAATACCTTAATGTCTCATCTTCGTCCTACCGATGAGTTACGATTCGACGGAATTAATAGATTTTTATGTTACATCGATCCGGTATACGCGTGACGTCACTATTGGGTGTTTAACAATTAATTTCTATTGGATTATCCAATCATGGATTATCGAGTGGCTAAATATTATATTTGCTACTTGACATTTTTTTCTTTGCATTTTTTTTATCTATTTCGAGGTTACGTTTAGGAAGCCAAAGATCGTAATTTACATTTCTCAGGCGGAATGGAAATGCAGTTTCTTGCTGCATACACAAGGAATTTCCCAGTTCGAAGCTAGATGTGTATTTGTCATTTGCCTCGTGTATATAGGGTATCCCAAAAAATATATACGTATATACGTGGTGAGAGAGGAGTAATCGGTCCGTTGGATAGAACGCAATTGCAACGTTCACGTAAATGTATCATTTGGGGGAGGATAGGAGGGGCGAGGGGGAGGGAGGGAGGGAGTGGTAGTACCAAACCACAGCAACGCGCAGGTTTAACTGGTAGCCACGATGGTTTCCAAACTCAACCGAGCGACGGTCCAACTTGGCTAATTACATTTGCATCGTGAAACTTTACCTGTTTCTAAGATACAGCGCGGTAGGGATGATCACGGTACACTTAGCTTGGCGGGAGATTCGAAATTTGTCTGATTAAATTAGTAGGAGGTCAGCACGAGTGAATTCACCTGAAAACGTTAAGCGTTACTTTAGCAAGTTCACAACCTGGTGGAACGAAAGTTTTAAGAATTCCGTTGAATTTTCACTCTCTAACGGGCAGAGGTTTTCCCTGGGAAAATTTGCATGTCGAGGCAATTTCTTCGCGCGACTCCAATTCGTGGATGCTAATGAGAGTCTGCCCTTGATATAAATACTAGTATAATTTTTTACGTAGGCATATCCCTCGACAAAGAGAAAGTATTGATAGGTAATTCTTTGGTATATATAAAATATATTAGAGATAAAAAACTTTTTTAAAACGGTACAACGATACCTTGAAAAAGTACGCGGTCACCCAGCGAGACTTTTTCGACTTTCATAACATTAAATCTTGAGGGACGACATGAAATTCCTATAAAGCAAGAACACGGACTACTTTCGAACGCTCGAAAGCTCCTGAAGGTTTTCAAACTCGAACCAAAAAGTTTTCCGTACCTTATACCGTATCACGTACTTTTCGTCCTCGAGATCTTGCTACTTCCGCATACAGCCACTCGGAACAGCATACAGTCTCGCCCTGGTACGATTCAGAAAAATACAATGTACCTAAGTCGACCTGCTGTAGGGTTTTCATCTTTTAAGACGAAATCCAAACACGACCAGCACGAGCAACTACGTTTCTGCAGACGTAGAGAAGAATCTGGCGCATAAAAAATGTAAAGGGAATTCTAGCCACGGAGCCATAAGACCTGAGTTATATATCGTCGTCCAGGATATATTAGAGGCCAGGACACAGTTTTCGTCAGCGTCACGTACAGGAAAAATATTCTTCATTTGGGCGCGAGCCACACGAGTTACGTTCGGTCGTAAAGTTTTCGGCGAGTCCTCGGGGAAAATTATGCCAACGAAGACGATCGAAATTAGAGGGAAGCTCTTCTCCCCTTCAATGGGGGATGTTAGATTAAGTCCGAACGAATTTTCCATAGCTAATTGTCGGACTGTTCGATAGGGACAGTGGAGGGTCGAGTATTTCCATAAAAAGTCTAATGCTCGCGCATCTTGGCTGACGTAAGACAAAATATTCGGACCGACATTAACGCGTTAATGGTTCGCGTAAAACTTTCATTCTTATTCCAATTACTATACCTATCTCGTTGTATTTACGTTTCATTTTGTAGCTAGTAGTTATGCTAATTTCTTTCAGCATATCGCGAACCACGCTGACGTTTCAACATCGTTTAACGTCACTGCTCGTTACTCCTTGCTTTTTTATATGCCTGTACTCATCTGTTTGACTGCGTGTATATATATATATATAAGAGAGAAAGAAGTCAAGGTTGTCTAACTGCCTTTTGATTCTAGGGTTTGTATCCACTTACGATTGCGTGTTAAATTGCTATTTAATTTTGGTAAAGAAACATTTGACGTTTACGATTATTACGTAATTGCTCCGCAATTACGTTACTAGGTATCCGATAGGTGAATGTGTGTTGTTTTGGCAAAAGATATCGAAGTGAGGTAACGTATGAGGTAAGATAGGGGGTATCTTGAAAGAATAAGGGTCGACGTGTTGCCAGTGAGTTGTAATAGGAATATGAGGGGATAGGGGAAAAAAATGTATGAAAAGAAAGGTCGAGAGGTCATTAGTGGAGGAAAATTCGAAGTGAACGAGGGGTGCGTTTGGCGTCACGTGCGAAAATTGGAGTGGGGTGACAGGTGTCTAGCATATGGTACGTTAAAGGGTGGGGAGGAGAGGGGGAGGATTAAAACTTGACGTCGACCGAGTTTCCGCCTTATGAGGATTGTTTGTATTTTCGAAGTAGACAGGGTAGCAGGGTGGACCCGATGTTTTCACCCCGTGGGGAACAATCTCGGAGAAAATTTTCCTCGTAAAGTGGCGCATCCGTGGCGCAATCCGAAGATTGGAATTTCTTAAAGTTTTTTTTCCCTTTTTTTCCCTTACTGAGGAGTGTCCCGCATAAACCCCGTTTCTCGATTAAGCGTTACTCCGGATGGGGTGTGGGGATCTGGACGACTATGAAGGTGGTGGGGGTGTAGGAAATTATTGGCATTAATTTCTGAAAATACGAAATGACAAAATTTTGAAATCGTTAAAATATACAAAAAATCCTCCCTTGATATCTGCAAGTACTCCACACAGCACTCGGGTAGAATCGATAATAAATATGATTGAAGAACTGTTTTTCTCCTATTAAAAATCAAGTCAAAGGGAAGTCAGAGCGTAATATAAAAGTTTGAAAGCCGGTAAAAGGTCGGGCAGTAGGAGTTCCCTTTCTTAGAATTTGCTGTCTGATCTCAGCCGCAACTTCGCAGTCTTCCTCGCAGCTGGCTGACATTTTGTTCATTGGCTGTGCCGAGTGTAACTTCATTTGCACCGAGTGGTCTCGCGGCCTCCTTTCTTCGTTCTTTGCTTCTTCTTTAATTACACTTGCAACCCCAAAGTGCCGTGTTACTTCCACAAAGCCGCCAGACGCCTCTGCTTACGAAATGTCCAAGCTGTCGAAAAGTACTTGGCCTCCCTTACCGTTGAGACTTCATTTTTTTCCACGAAATATTTTCGCCTAGTTCTTTGAGAGAAACAAATTTTAAAAGACACCCCCCCCTAGCATTTAAAAATACACACCTTTTTTTTGTAAATTTCACAACTACATGAATTTTAAGTAAAAGTTATTCTACGCCAAATTTCAATTGGCACTGTACTGTCTCTGTGTTCTTAGTGACTTTACCTTTTGACATTTCCAGCCGAACCGATGGGGCAGTTTCAGAGTTAAGACAATAACGTTCCACGATAGCAGTACTTGATAGTCACCCGTCTCAAAGCGCAAATAGGCTCGTACAAAGCTCGGTTATACAGGATTAGTGCAAACAAGGCTTAAACCAACAATGCCGACCCACAGACCCTGAAGGGACCAACGTGTCTCGTTAGTGGTTACGAAATCGCATCTCCAGCATCTTGGAAGGGCAAAACACATCGAAATCCTTTAATAGGGTCTAATCGTAATCAATGAAAATTCATCAAGACCAAAAAATGGAATACAATAAGACACGAACGAAGCGGCACGATACGCCGGACGCAGATCAGAGCAAAAGTGAAGGTGTAGAAGATAAGCAGAGGGCAAGAGGTCATCAAGGACGGTTGGTCTTCTCGACAAAGGAGCTGAAAGTACGAACCCAGTTAACGAGTCGCGACCCAACCCGACCCAATTTACCTCATCCCGATGCATAACCACGTCCCAGGCGGTTGTTCCAGGATGAAGTGGGGCACGAGGAACGCGTTTGATTAAAAGCCATTTATCACTTAAGAAATTCAGTCATTTGATTTCGTAAGGATACAGAAACACGGTGTAGCTTATTGGTAGCAAATGAAGGTAAAAAAAAGCATGGCGTCTCGTTTTACGATTTTGTTTTTTTACACGGATGCAGCTGGGTACCGACTGACAGTTCCGGATAACAAAGTAGAAAACAATCCCTGGCTGCTGCTGCTGTGCGCTACTCTCCCGTATACCAGCTTTCAAATTAAAGAACAATGAACGAACGAACCCAGTACCAACCTAACCTAACATTACGAAATTTTATATTAAACATTCCGTAACACGTTGGGGGGCAAAAAAAGATCAGTGACTCACGGACGTTCATCTAGTCCACGTGACTCTCTTCTTTCAGGATGACAGGTTATGTGATTTTGTTACAGGAATTCCCCGCAATGTAAAATATCGTCCTGCGCGAAATCCCATGCTGCCCGGCGGGCCATGATTATTTGATGAAGGAATCGACTCGATAATCAAAGCGCAATTCCCGGTTGAAGTTAGCTAAAATAATAATAATATCTCCTCTGGGAAATTGCGCTTGGGTCTCTCTTCATATTTCATCCTTCCTCTAGGTACATCATCCGAGTCCCTTCGATCTGTAATCTACCTGGTTGCTAACCATTCAGGTTTGCATTTACTCGGCTGACGTAGAAGATCGCATCCGAGATTCGGCACGGGGTTGAGAAGCACTGGCGTCGGGACGCTACGACGTCGCTCTCTGATATTACGTGATAACTTTGATGGTCCTTGCATTCATTGCTGGCCAAGATTTCTTTTTTCATAATTCCCAAGAGAATTTTCATACGAAAAGAATATTCTACCGAAGAATATTTCGATCGTGAAAAAAATAGACATTTTTTTATCTCTGAGATAAGCGCGAACACGTGTGGGTGTGACGACGAAAGCGCGGTAAATTTGAATTCAACCCGAGGGATGCACAATACGACTAAAGTCTTTGAGAGACGAAGGCGACGATGAGGATGACGTCTACGTCTAAGGACGTTCAGCGTCCTTAATGACTTTTGCTCTCTCGCGTTTAAAAGGCAGCGCAACGAAATTCGTTAACCGCGAAGTGAAGTCAATGTTGAGGATATACGACTTTTACCTCGATTCCATTAATTCTCATATGACACTGAACAGTGTGAAAGCTCGTATAAGAAAAATCCTATTTTTCAAATATCCCGCCTCGTTCTACCGTCATACCGAAAGTTCATGTTCTGTCGGTAATTCGACTGGATTTTGACAGCTGACAAGCCTGATGAAAACGTTGATTGGCGCTGGCAAGTGTGCCCGTCTGTTCAATTCGATAACAGCCTCTGACGCGTTATATCAATTAAATACCTCCCGGCTCGAAACTGATCCCTGCACGATTGCACACTCTATTAGTAAACCGTGTGCAGTATATGTTGCATTCTTTGACTGAAAATTGGAGATACATATTAATAATGACAAAAGAGACGCGTTTACACAGCGTAATTGGAATACGTGAGAGTAACGCAGATGGGATGAATCATTGCTGTAAATATTGACTGATTGTTTTTTATTCATTGAACGATATAACACGTAATGATAATTGCTATCGATCCAATATAATTTTCGATTAGCACCATTCGCCCTGGCATCCTGGTTGAACACATTAGAAAGTAAAGGAAGGAGATTCATCTGTAAAATATGTGAACTTATTTAATCAGTAATCGATGCTAGCTATCAGTGTTGATGATTGGACGTACCAAGCGACAAAGAAGCAAAGATCGTACAAGTAGTTTCAAAAGTATTCCGGTTTGGGTGAACATAAAGAGGGAGGAGGAGTTGATGACCAGAAGCATATCGTATACATATACATATGCATGCCACAAATTATACCCATCTACTACAGTTTATACCAAAAGTAAAGTAGTATAGATAGACAATTTTCATACTCAGAATTTCGAAGGCAAAGGGCAAGTTCTTGAATTATAAATCATGGGTTTTATTATTCGACCGTCATTACAAGGCAGCACCGTTAGGCTGATTATTTGCAAGGACCAGAATATACTGTCTTCGAAGTAACTCGGAGCCCTGATAAGGCAGTGGGCAGAAGATAGCATTGCGAACGGGATGGGCCTCCCCACGCGATTAAAGTACAGAAATAAAGGAAGGTCATCCGTACCGACGTCCAGTTCCAATGGAAATGACGGTGGGTAAAAAAAAAGGTATAACGATCGTAGAAAAGCGACACTGTCTGAATATCACTCAGAGTCGGACGTCTTTTTCTTTTTGCGACTACAGTATTAAATTCGCACGAGTAGCTTCCACGACGCTTCGTTAAATGGCAAACGTTAATACGCGAGGATTAACACTTTACGGACGACGTCACAGAGACGTCTCGACTGACGTCGCCGGTAGTAACGTTTGCACGGGAATTTAATTGAATCTGGTAAATCGATTCGGCGTTACGCCTGAATGGGTTGGACATGAATTGCCAACCGTACGGCCATTAATTATACGTTATGCGAATCGGCTAATTTAGCTATACCGATATCTGGTGCATTACACGAAACGCATACTGTTACGTACGTTAGGTTCGATAAAGTTTCATTGTTTTACGTAATGAGACTTTTATGGTAATTTTCGATAATATTTCCGATGCAGGTATCGATCGATTAAATTTTTAACGTTGAAAATTTGTACGACTTTATTAATGAGGAGATTTAAAATGTGCTTTACAAGGGATACGAAGATTCCGCGGTGTATCCTTGAAGTATGTGGAAACTATGTCTTTATCCCTGCCAAAATCTCCCCTTAGTGGAATTCACGGCGGTAGTGCGAAAGAGGGTTCGCCAGTTTACGTTCCCCATGGTATCTATGGGAATAACCTGTATACGGAGGAGCTTTGTGCGATGTTCCCATAGAAATACATGGATATATCTATAGGCAGACTAATAACAGTCTCGTTAACATTCCAGGATAAATTGCGTCCTGGCAACATTTTCCTGAATTCTCCGACTATGTCTATACGTTCTTGCAGGTTGGCAAAAATCGTGCGACGGTTAACGAGGTAAGAATAATGAAAAAAAAAAATTAATAAGTGAAAGACAAAGTGGCAGTCGAGAGATTTGGATTACGTGTCGACTCACCAGAAATTCTCCGCTTCCCAGGCTCTGCTGCGAGCCATTAGGCGTGACGGCAAGGTCGGCGACAATGGACGTGGAAAAGCTACGTCTTGCTTGATGATGACATCTATGAGCCATCGGGTTCCTCTGTGTCGCGTATCCCGAGACGTTTGCCTCGTTCAACTTGGTCGTCCAAATTTCCTGCTCGTGCTGAGGCGACTGGCTGATCGTCCTGTGCTTGGTGAATCGCGAGATCCTCTCGGTCTTGACCCAATCGTGATTTGGTCTTGGTTGCCGGGTGATGGTTTGAAGCGACTTCATGGCGTTGAACCTTGAGAAACCATCTTCCATAGCCGCGGCCCAAAGATGATCCGGTAGATCTCTGGAACGCTGTGTCTCAACCGACTGTCTGTCGGACGATGATCCAAGACCCGATGTCGTCGGTGTATTCGGATAGAATCTACGATACGTATCCTTTGAATCCTCGATATCCGTGGAGTAAAAATCACCATCCCTCGACTCTAGGGATCTGTTATTATCGTGAAGATTCAGGGACGATCCGATCCCGGTGGAGGTAGTCGACGTCCGAAAGAACTTCCTCTCGTTGGCTGAGGTCCATATCTCATCCGTTATTGACGATCCGATACCGGTCGAGGTGGTGGGTGTTCTGCAGTTAGAGTCCAGGGTTATCCTAATCTAAGTGAAACCTCGATGGGGGTTGAATCGTAGCGACAGCCAAAAATGTGAAGGATTTGAATAAGGAAGATAGGAGGGGGTGTTGAGGTACGATTATACATAAATAATAAAAATATTAATTTTTTATAACCGGCTATCGTTTACGCTCCAACCGCCAGGGGGTTGATTGGACCTCTACCTGTAGGACAGATTCCGTTCGCGCCAGAGTTCATCAGGGTTGTTCGAGTGATTCGGTACGTTGGCAAGGGTGTGATGAGCGTAGGAACATCTTTGCGGGAATCCCATACCGTCGTCTAATCCCGCGGCCCAAAGAGACTCCAAGGGTAGGTCAGGCGCCCCTACGGGGGTGGCTCCTCTTGTATTAGCAGAACCACCCCCGTGCTTTCCCCCGGCTGAGGGAAAGACTCTCTCTGCCCCTTGCAAGACGCAACACATACTCGTACCACCCTCCAGCCCCCTGGACCCCCCGCTTTGCAAGCAACCTATTGTGAGGCTTTGACCCTGGCTGCCTCCCCTGTTCAGGGGAGACGACCTTCAGGCACGCTTCAGCTTCCCTCGAGGATGCCGACACTACCCTCGACTCTTCATTCTTCTCTTCTTCCAGGACTTCCCCTATCTTCGAGCCCCGAGCACGGAACCTTTTACATACGAGACAACGACCGATCGAATTAAACACTCGCGAGCCCACCAAACGCGTTTACCTCATTTTTATTTTTTATTTCTTCTTTCATTCAAAAACAAGCATCAACCGACCAATTTGCAGAGTTTCGACTCGACGAAATCCATCGAGTCCCACTTGGCTTACTCGATCCAATTAAAATTTACTAAGTACAGGATTAATGTGACAATTAAAAAGAAAAAGTTCATAAACTCGAAATTCACTTTGCACTTTCTATGGCACTCGTACCTATTAGCCACTATGTAGGACGAGTAACTCACTGAAGTGACTTTTCGCTTCAAGTGATCTCTCTATAAGTACATTTAAAAATTCTCGTATACGTCACCTTTGACGTCATACATCATTGAATTCTGAACCAGAATGGCTGACGAAGCGAATGTGAAAATTAAGCGTTAAACAGTGATCAGTGAGGACTGGTTGAGAAACGGGGTGTACGAAATGCCATGTTACGTAAATATATACGCACACATAATCCCGGCTATTTTCCGTGAATGAAACCTGAAAATAGATCCCGTGACGAGTCGTTATTTACGATCGCCTCCCCGTAATTGTCAGGGGGTAAGATAATTTCATTGATTAACCAGAAACAAAAGTTTACTACCACTCACGGGCAGTTAGCACGACTGCACCGATAACCGAAAAGAACGCCGGTATCAGCAGCGTCAAATAGATTTACGAGAGACAATAGAAAAATCGAAGAAACGGCAAATGCGTTCCGACGCTCTCCGGACGTATAAGAGATTTCGTAGCCACTTGGGCAATACGTAGTACAGAGGAATCCTCGATTTCCTGCCATTTCGCAGATCGGCGATATACATATACCGATAGGTAATTCCACTCGTTCGGTCCTACAAAACTGTACCCATACCAGTATTGACATTTTCACAATCCAGCGTCCCTTCTTCCCCTTTTCGGAATCTCTGTCGATTTTCTGATATCTGTACGGATTTACTTCGGGAATCTCCAAGGATTCAAAGTTTTATCTCAGTCAAGGTAAAAATCCGCCTGCGTCCCTGAACGCTACACTATTGTACTGGATTTTATTATTTGTAGACTATATATATATACAGTCTCTGCATAATATAACATAACCTTATTTCTCTCTAAGACCCGTAAAGGCATCTCTCTGTATTACCGTTAGCTATATTACCACGCCAATATTACTGTATTCCGGAATGCTCAGGATCGCATTAAATGCCTGAAGCATACGTCACGAGCATAACGGGATTCCATAGGGCGTCGGATCTCTAAAGCATCCGTAGCGTTAAGGGTCGACCTAGTGGTAGTATAGGTGCAGTAGGTAGAGAGTAAAAATAGCAAAAGCCACCGAGGAAAAAAAAAAGAGAGGGATAACAGAGAGTACAGGGTGAGCGTATAACAGAAATGCTTCAAGGGTACGGGGAGAGGGGGGAGGTTGGTTTTGAAATATGGTAAAATATGACTGCTGTTAGATATTTATAAAATCGTTACGGGTTATAAGTACGAGCCATGCAAAGTAGGAGGTACAGTGGAAAGAGACAGACGTAACGTGCAGATCGAAGGAGAAAAAGAGACGGATAAGAAAAGAGAGTAACGCAAAACGGTCGACTCGCTTCAACGCGATGTTCCTTGCACGGTGAGCGCGTAAAACCATGATTTCCATATAATGCGCCATGAATATCAGCCGTAAGACTGCGCTACCCCTGCGTATGCGTACGGAACGTAGTTATGACGTAACATCAGCGAAGGGTCGCAGCCGTCTAGACCGTTTAGGAATTCGATTTTGAAGCTGGACATTTTTTACGTAAGCGAAACGACCTTTGTTAGACTCCGAGACGAAGATGCAATAATGGTGGTTTACAAAGAATATTTTACGAGTTTAAAGTTAGCCAGAGGAGAATGCGTCTGGGCAACATCCCCTGGAGGTAATTTGATGTGGTATATAAAAAATTTGAAATCCTCAAGATTTCATCCCTGATCTTGGAAATTCCTTGGGGATTGTTCTGCACCACTATGTTGGGTATGGTTGTACGAGGGGGGTTGGAGGGTGGGATTGTCTGGGTAGAGAACGTAGACACGAGGGGTAATTCGAGTCTCGGGAGGCCATAGCCCGTGCATATTTCAAGGGTAAGAAAAATGTCGCGCCCGGAGAGATACCATCCCTCTAACCTTTTGCACCCTGCTTGGTACCCAGTCCCCCACGGACGCCTGGTCCTTCTCGTAGCACCGGCTGTTCTTTTTCGGCAACCTCGGGACATTTGTTTTCGCGTTAGACTACCTGATGGAAAGTTGTCGCCGGAAAAATATCGTCTGAAAAATATAGGAAAATATTGTGGAAAGACTCTCGGAAGCTTTAAGTACGTCCTTGAGAAGTTTTGCGTGTCAGGGTGAATGAACGATTTTGAAAATAATTTTTTTTAAGAACGTACCATATGGTTTCTTATCGCTCGTACCGTATTTTATATATTCTGATTAGGAAGAGAGTCTTATTAGGGATTGTATATCTGGTTCTAAGCTTGAGAAATATTGTATCTTCGTATCCGCTATAACGGGTATACGTTTTCGTGGGTTGAGCGCAGAACTTTTACAGTCGAAGAGAGAATACGATGACCATGGTAACGCAGTTGATAGTTGAGGAATAATCATTTCACACGTCACCCTCGTAATAGTTTTGCTCGTTCGAGGGTAAAAGCTGCTTGGCCTCCGGAGCGGCTTTCGTATCTGCTACGGCGTTGCGCACCGTCAGTCATTCGAGTAACGCAAGGCTTTTCAAATAGCAGAGAAACTGAGATAAATAGAGTACAGGATCGGCACACGGTTGGCCCTTTGACTGGCGAACGCTTTGTGTGCCGTAACGTTGTTTAATGTATTCGACAGTTAACAGCCAGTGGAGAACAGTTGTTTGAATTTGGTCGAGAGCGACGATAAACGTGAATAAAGTAAAGTCAGGTAGTTTTCGAGATTAGCTGCAAAAATAAAAGTTAAATAAATATCGTATTATTTCGAAATTGCGAATCTGACGATCCGTGCCAAAAAAAACCAGTAGGCGTATATTTAAAGAAAAATACAAAATGGTTGCAATTCCTGTTGGAATGCTACAAAGAGAAAATTACAGAGCAGTGAATGTATAAAATGGGCAAAAAAGAGCGGTTGTGCCAACCTTTGAGAGAGTAAAAGAATTCTTGTCTCGCAAACTCAAAAAACTCGACTGTGAAAAACGTAACTGAACATATAAATTAAAAATTGTCCAATTTTTTTATCACTATCCTCTATGGGGAGTCGAGAATGAACGGTTCTACGGGTTACGTTAACGCGCATGCGCAGTAGACTGAAAATTAGAGCCTTCGCATAATCGTCTAGGTAGTTTCAACAGAAGCTCCCGAATGCCTCGTAAAGGACGTTACCGTGCGTTATGGAAACTAACAATAAGCTAGAGCAAACTAGCAATCGCATTTTAGCTCACCCATACACCCCCCCAGCCCCCCAATCGATTATCGATCGATCGTTATACCACGACCTTTTAGTTCGATGATTCGCACGCACGTTTTCAGCCGATAAACTACTGAATTAATCCTATCGGTAAAGCTTCGAAGTGCCACTGTGCATGGGATCGCAGCAGCAGCAGTTAAAAGCTTTTTTCTTTAAAGCGCGCGTAATTTGAATTGACCGTATATTCGAATATCAGGGTGGTTTTAAAGATATTTTATACATATTTTTTCCTTCACTCTAATACATATACCGTACAGTAGGCTCTCGTTTAACGAGCGATTTGGGGGGGGGGGATTGATAAAGTAACACTTAACGAGTGCCCCCCCTCCTGAACAGATCTTTATCGTAATTCAATGTCCTTATTTTAATTTCCCACCACGTAATCATTCCATCTCTATCAAACTACACATTTGGTAGGGGTAATGGGGATGATCCGAATGCCGCAAGACGGAAGATAAACGGAGAAGACTGAAGAAGAACACTTTTAATTCTATTACCGATGAACTCAGCCGGGTGCAATTATTTGTGCAACACAAGGGAGTCTCTAACATGGAGCACAGTGAAATTCGATATATTGTTTGGTGGAGAAGCATATGATGAATTGTAAAAAAAAAAGAAAAAAATTTCACCCCAGTTTTAATTTGGAAAAGCAGCCCGATTTTCTTCTTCTCCTTCCATGGACATAATATAAATAATACGTAAGGACGACAGGGGAAATAGAGCTCGATATAATAGGAAACAAGAATCAAGAATCGAAAGATTTTCCTGGAATGTGTTTATTTGTATGTGTCTGGTTACGTGTAACCCGGCGGGAAAATTCAAATGGGAAGAAGAAGGTAGGTGGTCGAAAGGGTTTTAGGCCACGATAAGGTATTGCGTGTATATAGGAATGAGAAATTTGTCACTTTCAACCACAATGCTTTATAACCCGGAATTCAAACGTTGTTGAATACGATCGAGCTTGCAAAAATCTCGATTTAAAAATACCACTTAGTATTTACGAAACGTGCTACTTTCAAAGGAATGAAAATGGCAAGCGAGCGGGACGAGGGGAAACGGAAAAAATATATTTGCTATTTTTGTACGTTCCTTAGAAAAATACTCGAGTGTTCGATGGAACGTGGAGTTCAGCTTGAGAGTTACATTGAAAAAATATGCAAATACAGGTAATTCGCACCAACGAATGTCAATGAATGGTTACAGCAGTAAAGAGTTTCATTGCTATTCAAAATTTTCGCATTGATATTCCGTGCCGGATGGTAATTATTATTTTGTGAAGACCGCCTTTTTTTTAGATTATGTAACGACCTCCACTATCGAAAATCCAATTTTTAGTATTACGCAACATCGGGATACGCGATACGATAAATTTCTTATCCCTTTCATTAACAGAATACGTACTTTCAATTGCATGCGACTCATTCGCGATTCTGTGCGTTGGTTCGTTCACGTTCGAAACAGTCGAACCGCAAAATGTCTAATTCGCGATATTATTACGTGGAACTTATCGGTTTTGTTGGTCGCCGGTGAGACGCTAATCGAATATTTTATGAAATACGGCTGTATCGAAGTATTTGCCAATTTCGTGAAAACGTACGTGAGTCATGAAAAAAAGATTGAAAAAAATGCATAAAAAATATTTTTGCAGGAATCGTAGTATGAAAGTGGAAATAATGGCAAATATTCGTAACACGGGGAACAACGGAGATACGAATTTAAATATTTGCCCGTTCTTATCAGACCCCGTGAATATCGAGCGTCGCAGATAATCAGAAAAAAAAATCATTCAACCGTCAACAAGATGGAAGAAATGGAGAAAAAAATAATTTAGCAACCCAAGAATCCAATGAGGCTGGACAAGTTCTTCAACAGATATTCAGCATCTTCTTACTCCGAGCCAATTCGACGAAATCACCTCTTAATTCGTAATCTCTGCAGACCCATTAGCTACTAACGATTACTAATTTTTTGAGAGCCAATTACGATCCTAAAGATTCATCCTGGACTACTACACGACTGGAATACGACGATATATACACAGACACGACTGTACACATATATGCAACTGCACAGGTATCAAGAATCTGAAGTTAGCAATAACTAGATCAAAGTAGTTTCCAGTCTAAGCATAAAGTCTGCGAGGCACTTGAAAGCACTCCTTGACCCTGCACAAAAAAAATCAATAAAACATTTTCCAAAATGACTTTGAGACTTGAAGAGTGTTACCAAAAAAAAGATAACAAAAAAATTTTTAACTGCATCCCTACCTTCGATAAAGAATCTGTCAGCCACAGGAAGAAAGCTCAATTAAAATGCCTCTCAAGATTCCTCTCTTTTATTCTCGAACTCAAAGACTTTTCTTCCAAAGGACTTCGACTCCATTGACTCGTTCGACTCATAACTACCGGCATTCATTTTTCTCTGACATGGTAAGAGTCGATCGCCATGTTTATTGTCTCCCTCTGCTGCAGTCATTTTCATCGATATTAAACTTTATCAATTTCATACCCGAATAACTAATAACAACAACAACAAGGACAAATATTCACAAGTCCCATACCAATAGCCTGGAACGTTTAACGAGTCATTCAGAAAACTCCCTAGATAAACTACATACTAACTCTAACTCTGGTAATAGTCACTATAGGCTGAGTCGTAATAACCAGAATCTCTCTCGAATCAGTAATATCGCTACTGCTGCCCCCTGGTGTCAACTGGGAATACCATTCGTGTTTATGTAACCATACGATCAGTTGCCACAGTAACGTATATCGATAATGGATTGAAAAAAGCAAAAAAAAAAAATAAAGAAGTAGCAATCGAAAAATATATGAACGTCACCCTAAAATTCGACAAATCGTAAAATATTTTTATACCCCCCCGCCAGACGATCGACGCGTGTCAAATTGTCTTTTTTCTCTTCTATTTTCTCCCCAAAAAATAATAAAAGGGTAAGCCCCCAACACAATAGACTGTCGTGAAATTTCTCGTACGACCAGAGTCACGTGTTCAATTGTTTCCAAACGAATGATGGTGAATTCCGCACGAAGAAATTCATCCTTACAAACGATTCCCCGCACGTTGGAAAAATGACGAAGGGGTTTCTGGGGGGGGGGGGGGCAAGGGGAGGGACAGGCGGTACGATAGGAAGGGAGGAAAATTACGATCGTTTCTCCATGAAGCTGTGTCCGTTAAATTCCGCATGGTCAAGCATAGATACATACGCATGTGTGTAACGTACGTTGCGACGCGTTCAATGGCGTGTATCATAACGACAGGGATGTATCTGACATATGACGTGCACGTAAGTGTAGGTGCTGTTTAAAAATGAAAAATAATAATGATTTTTTAAAAAAGAAAAAAATGCTTTTAAACGACGGCGCTGAATTGCATCCGGTAATTTAAGAGTCGCAAAGATAAAAAGAAGGAAAGAGATACCGTGCGCGCCATAGGCGTTGGTTTGCGGGTGAATTACCAGTGGAGGATGCAGGATGAAAGTCATTCGCACGACGGGTATGAGAGCGAGTGAGAGAGGGTCTCGGTACAGGAGCTTGAGAGAAAGAGAGATGGCTATACTATAGAGAATACTGTCGTAGGCAAAGAAAGGATCTCTTGAATAATTATCTTAATAAGAAAGAAAAGTGATGCATTTATAAGAGCATAATAAAACAGCTAGATTGCTGGGCAACTCTAGCGACGCGCTGCTGTATCTGTGATTATGAGTTGAGAAACTGGTTTCCGTAGCAGCAATTGCAGCCGCATTTGAGAAGAGTCAAGATGAAGGTTCGCGAGGTCAAAAGGTTGTAATTTAGAACGGGTGATAGGTATAAGGGACGAGGGTGGGAGGTTGAGGAGAGAGGGGAGGAACGACTTTCTTTGTTACAGTAGTATCCCTTGGGTTCAATATTTTTTTTTTTTTTTTTCGTCTGGATAAGCCGTGACGCTTTATTTGTCCCAGGAAACATACGGGACTCTATACGATTGGTGAATTCAGGTGAAAGTGAGAGAAGGAAAGTTTCCCTTAAGACTCAAGATAAGGATCTTGTTTCTCGACTGTTCTAGCCCCAAGGGGACCTTCCGTCCGAGGTTGAGAGAACCACCCCTGGATAGACAAGGGTAGGTCAGCTGACGCGTTAACGTCGCCGATCGGCCTTTCTACACTTTCCGAACCTACCCTCTGCGCTTTTATTTTTTCATCCCTTACGTAACGTTAGAATGTGTCTACACCCCTATAAAAATGTCTGATAGAATCGGATGTCTTGGTACAAATATTAGTTTTTTGTGTTTATACAGTGGCTATATTACCCAATATCGAAGGGGATGAATGCTGAGTAATGTAAAAAAAAAGTATTTACAAAAAATGTAATATTCATCCTTTAAAGAGGCGCCGTAATTTCAACGGAACGTTGTACCAGTAAAATTCTCGTGGTCCTTGATTGAATTTTCGTCGTTTCCCAGTGTCACAGGGTCAAAGTAAGATCTCGCAGTAATTTCGCGTCCAAAACCGAAAATTAGTTACTTCGCGTAAACAAGTCCAAAAAGCCCTGAGGGTAATAACGAATCCTCGAGACTTTGGTCGATGGTCTAAGTATTTAACGTGCCATTCGTCATTAATTCTCTGTCCAGAACCAACAAGAAACCCAATAAAAGGAGCCCGTACAAAAGGAGTCCTCGAGAGTCGAGCAGTAACGATTGTACTTCCCGTTTCATTGTAATTCGTAGAATTCACGAATGGTGAATTTCAGGATTCCGTCTAGCATAAAGCGAAAGAAGGATTGAAACCGAAGCGTTCCTACGACTAACCAACTGTATAAAGGGTTGGGATGCTCGGAGCACCACTTTGTCGTTTAATAAAACGGCTACTGGATCCCGAGTCATTGAAGGACTAGGAAGGTATCCCGTGTGTTTCAACAGATTGAAAGTGTCAAAGCAACGCCATTCGCCCCGCGTATAGACGATTAAAGCTACCATCGAGCTAGCCCATTCGAGCCCAAGAAAGTCTAGCAGCTTTCCCATGAACAGCCGACGACAAGTAGCGAGAAGTAGAAACGACCACGAATAACCAAAATTCGACTAAAGCCAATGCCAACAGATCGGACGTAACTATGAAATCGCTTAGAGCTGTCGCTCTTAATCGTGTTATCATTTTTTCTCGACCCCCTTCGGAGCGCAGCATAAACTAACCCTGGCTGACTCGGCAAAAAAGTGCCTATTTACCACAAGCTTAATACCCGTAACAATAGTCACCCTGGACAGGCAGTTTTAGACGGCGTCTGCCTCACGATGACTGGTGCCGTTGACAATCTTTACCCGAGTTGAAAAGAAGCTTTTATCAACCGGCAACTGCGTCAGTGATAGCTAGATCAACGTATCGTTGCCGTTCGCGATCGAGATATCGATCTGAAACATCGAGAACCTTGGTCCAGCGTAGATCCAGGACAGGGTCCGTCATCCAGACGAGGGTTGACGGGAGTCAGTCTAGTTGGATAAGGGATGCCAAAGTTTTCGACGCTATTACGTATTTCTAATAGGACCCCAGCAAGGGTACCAATTACGAGATAACTGATCGCAAGCTCGTCTCAATAGGATTCGCAGGTAATGACCTCAAAGCAGATCGATAGGAACACGTCCCATTGGCGTAGGGGCTAGGACTAAGACAAAACAAGTCAATGACAATTAAGAGGCTATCCCATGGTTAGTCCCAAAGAAAGGAAGCAAATCATTCGAGATTCTCTGGAGCGTCCCCTCGTCCCACGATAGGCCGAGTTTGATGAAACGGAACCGAACTCGGTTAATTGCAGTTTGCCCCTGCTTCGCTGGCATCGAAAACTTTCAGATTGGTGCTTTTGCCCTGTACCGTTCGCAGAATTAGCTAAATATACTATACCTATATTGCATACGGATAAACTCCTTCGGATTCACTGTGATTTCTCTTCCTATTCAGAATCCTTCGGAAATAGCCTTAACCCAGCCACCGGTCCAAGGAACCAACCCCCTCCAACACGTACAACCCTTGCCAAATTATAGAATAAGCATGAAGTTTCTAGGTCTAGGTAACCCCTAGGGAATTTATTTACTATGTCCATAATGGCATCCTGGTTGATACTTTGAATGTCCATGAATACCGTGCGTTCCTACCGTTCCTACAGTTGCCAGCTCCCCCTTCTCCTCCGCCCCCTCGCCAAATCCTCCTTTCAACCCCGTTTAAACTAGAGGAAGATTACCTGGGAAGGGGTTAGCCGGCTGCTTTATGGCACAAGGGTAGAAGGGATGGTTGGCGCGTGCCCGCGTAATTAAATTCAGCCAGCTATTTCACGGGGTCGGCATCAAGGGGGGTGAGGGGGGGGGAGGTAAAGAGTGTAATTGAATAACGTAACATTGGCGAATCATGCGCATCGAATGTACGATTGTATTTTAAACGTAAAATAAATCCCCCGGTTAATTCGCACGTTTATAAACGCGTAACAATCTGCTTTTTCATTGCGCATTTCCGTAAAACTTACAAAATAGCGTATATATGCGTACGGGATCACGATTGGTGGGAACGAGATCAATACGATGATAATTACATACCTGCAGGGAGATTTTAATTAGAGATTATATTGAAAGGGCAGTGAAGCGTAATCCTGCAGACCTTTTATGCACGGCTGTGGAGTGAAATATCTATAGTCCAGTTGCTATATTTTAATTAACGTAGAATTATAATCAGCAAGTTTAGCGACCCAAACCGGCATGCAGTATTTAGGAGATAAAACTTTTTTTTTAAGTGAATTTCATAAAATTTCATTCACGCGCGATTCTGAACTTTTAACCCGCACGAGAATCAGGGTTCGCTCGGATACTAAAAGTGTAAGGAAAGAAAGAGAACCCGGAACTGTCTATATGTACTCGATCGATTGTGAACTATGACCGTAGAAAGAAAGTACCTACCTGGTGGGTAAGGTAAGTGTAACCGGATTAAGATTGCCAACCCCCCTCCCCCCTCGCCCTCCTACCCCATCGAACTACCACCCAACCGCACTGACTAATATCAAGTGGCCGTCTAACAAGATCCCTGCTCTCTCACTGGGCTCCTTCAGATTTCACCCTTATATTCAGCAACCCACTTTATTTCGCAACAAGACCCAAGTGGACGGAAGTACAAAACCTGCCGATATCCCTAGGAGCACTTTGCCGGTACATTGTCATGGGTATATATATATGTAGCAGGTGAAATCTTTCTTACTACCCCTATACAGACCCTATAGGATTCTTAGGACCAGTAAGTTACATATGTAACCATAACCTTTCCGAGCCATCTTCCTAGTGATTTAAATTTTCAAATCGCGACCCTGGAGCACTGAGAAGGCCCCCGAACCTGAATTAATAATGGAGAATTTACTTTGGCCAATAAAAAAAAAATATTTACGCGAACAGCCTGCGCAACGGGGTCGATAACTTTATAATAGCTCGTGTCGTAAACATGGATGAAAACTGGAGGAGCATCTTCAGGACCCAAGATATAACTTCCATTTATTTTACCCCGCTTTTTTTTCCTCTTCTAACCACCTTCTGAAGGGAGTCCCTTTTCTCGCGTACGAAGCGCAATACGCGTGTAACGTCATTTCCCGTAACTTTGTCTCTATACCGAGATAAAAGTATTCGTACGAAAGAAAAGGACCAGGTAAGTGCTGCTGTACGCACTAATATTTTTCTTTTCCTTTTATTATTTTCTACTGAAAACTTTAACCCCCCTGGATACACAGGGCAACGAAGTTCAGTAGACTTTTTTGACGTTAGCGACGGCTCGTTAACCACGAGTTATTACGTGAACAGGGTGTATTGTAACCTGACGTAGGTAATGACGCGTGACAGTAGGTACTTTCCTGATAACTACAGGTAGATCGATAAATTCTGTTATAACTTTACGAAATAGATATTAAAAAAGTCAAGAAATAACAATTGAATATATCGTTCGTTCGGATCCTTATCACTGATAGGATTCTTGTCGGTGATAATAAAATCAGGGTTATCAATTTTGCTCCATTAAAGTTTCAATTCCATATCTAATAACGTGCACGGGCGGAACCCACGATACAAAAAATTCATCGTCACGATGAGCTATCTCGTGTAAAGGGTTTAAAGAAGAAAAAAATTGGATACCTTGTGGACCGACAGTAGCGTATTTTACGAGTGACGGGGTTAGACGTGACAGGGCAATAACGTAGATCCATATGAAATTCCATCTACTTTGCTGACGACACAGCCGCATGATAAGACTTCTCCTTTGTGTCATGCCCGATATCTATTTTCCGTAAGAATTTCATTGCGACTTCAGTCGGACGTCTTGTGACATTATGAATACTCATATGGAAAAGCTGTGTATGTAAAAAAAATAAATATTAAAATATAACTTAATATACATTTTCAAACGTATGCATGTATATAATGTCATACTGACTGTATATCTGTTTTTCACATACGTATGGATTTTCAGGCACACGCGGTACAGTCGTAACGCTTTATTTTACATTCCCTTATAAACTTTTACCATTTAATTCACTAGTTTCCCATTGCTCCAGTTTATTTACTTCTGCTCATATACCTACGTTGATATATTTGGATTAATCGGTAATATCGAACTTTAAATGTGAACGTTACAGTACCGGAAATGGTATCTCGTAAAGTTAACACTGTAGGTAAACATATATATGTATAGTAATCTGGAGTTAAAGCTTATAGAAAACTCGACAGGACTTTCCCCAGTAGGAAGTAAAAGCGTTCGCGCGTAAATCTATGCGAAACTTTTCCAGAACAGCTAATCTTCCCTTTTAATTGAATTTCTTTGGTGGACTTAAGGAGAACCGGAAGACCGAGGATACTTAATGCTTATAGATTTGACGGTAGACAATTATGGTACCGGAGGGAAGGAGAAAGAGAGAGAGAGAGAGAGAGAGAGAGAGAGAGAGAGAGTTGGGGAAAAGATTTTGATTTGGAGATAGGTGGAAGAAAGGAGGTGAAAATGTTGGAAAAGATGAGAGGGTGGCGAAGATCGGAGGGTCGAAAAGGAGGCAGTACGAAGGGAGGGTAATGATAATAATAGTAATAATAATAATACGGCGTCCTATAACGTTTCGCTTCCGGAATAAGGTATAGTCCACCCTAAAAGTTGGCAAAGTCGAAGTCGCGTTTTTATCGTTCTCCCTGTAATTCTTCCCGTACAAGTTTCCAATTACACCGAATCGCTATGCAGGGTATACTAAAATTGCCTTCCGCACATTTAATATTACGAATTGTATTTCATTAAGGGTAACACTGACGATTAATCGTGAGAATGTCAGAAGAAGAAGTATTATAATTCCACGCAGGTAAGCAGTTTGCTACATATCGAGGAGAAAATATCGAGTTTGGTTCTTGGTCTGTTAAATTAGGGAAAAGAAAGAAAGAAAGGAAAAAAAAAGGAACTTTGAATGCGAATATTGTGAATCAGCGTTCGCTCTCCTCTATATTTCAAGCTATACCCGTATAGGTAAGATTTTATCGTATCGGATGCAAGGCGTCCATTTCACGCTCGATTTTCCAGACTTCTTGAGAAAGCAGACCGGATGTGTGGGAAAAAAAGAAAAGTAAAACGATAAAACGGATATTCGCAGTGAGCAAAGTTAACAAGAGAGAAACCGCGAGGGATTCGATCGAGAATCGGGAAGTCCGGATCAATGTAAATCGGAGCTTTCGCGTTTGGCCGTAGATAACGTGAGGACGCCACTGTCGTAAAGTATAATACATTTTATGTATCGTAAAATGTCCGCGAAAGCATTTATTTGAATATGCGCGCGCAGCCTTTGGAATACCAAGTAGAATACGATTGATAGCCGCGTGGGGTGTTCCGGGTGATAAGGGAGGGAGGGTGTAACGTCGAGATAAGTATGCAAAGATGGCGCACGATTTTAAATTACAGAGGGCGCTGGGATGCTGTTCTCATTTGGTATCTATCCCTTATCTTTTTCTCTTTCTCTCGTCAGCGACGATCGAGTAGCTTTTATTGCCATCATTTTCACGAGGGGCAATGACCTTTAAGGTACGTCCCCTTTTTGAATTCCGAATCGAAAAAAAGACTCCTCGAGGGCAAAGATACATTTTGGATTCCTAAGAGATACTGGACCACTCGTGAAAATAAAATTGACATCATCCTCCCGAAATCCCTGTACCATAATCTTCCACCCATTCGCCTTATTTGCCGAGCGGTAATAAGAATGACATAAAAAAAATCTTCTACAAAGTTTCAATGTCTCCCATAATTTCCAAAATGACTCCCATGTGCTATCGGGGCGATCGTAACCCGTACCACTGAAAACGAAGGAAGCTGTTCCAGTGGGAAATTACCCAAGATGACCAACTAAACGCACATCCTCACAAATTTCTATGGACCTTCGCGCGTGGGTAACGTCTTGCGTAACTTTTGTTTTTATGTCCAAAAGTAATGTCAACTCTGATAGCCGAGCTGCGCACGTCAAATTTTTCCCTTTGCCCCATTTCAGCCCGTACCCTCCATAAAACTCGTACGCTCGTTCGACCCTTCCACGCGTGGCATCCGAAACTTTCTTTACGGTAATAATGGGAAAAATCATAAAAAAAGATAAAGACAAAGGAAAAAGAAAAAGAAAGGTCTATCAGCATTTTATAACACCACGGCGAAACATCGGCAGGGGTACGAGGACACTTTCTTTCCAAAGGAGCAAGAGTTACGAATTAACAAGGAACACTTCGTGAGTAATGCAATATACATAGACACCGTGTATACACATGTACACTCAAGCTCGAAAGTAAATACTTGTCTAAAGTATGCATACGGTTTACCATGTTTTGCCGATAAACGTTGGTTGATTGAATTTAGTGAAGGGAGAGAATACAGGGTGCGCCAAATCGAAGGGCATTATTTAAAAAAGAAGGGCTCACGTGACTGTTTAGAACGAAAAGATATTTCCACGTCCGTCCCTTCCTCCTATATGCTTTCCCTATGGCAGTAAGTTCAAAACCCGTCAGTTTTGCTTCTACACGAGATATATACGATCGATCCTATATTTTGCCCAATAGGATCGTATGGTCCATGAGTTAAGCCATACATATGTATATTTATATATATTAGTTTTGCATAGCAGTAACATTGATGCAACTCCATAGCAACGGGTACACGCGCGTATTTCGTGCGTCCATTTTGTAGAGTTGATTAAATTGGAAAACTGAAATTGCTGAGGGACGACGAGTACGGATAACTCGGGATACTCGGAGAGGGTAGGGAGGCTGCGAGTAAATTCTGAAGGGCGGAGGAGGGGGTGGAAGGATATTTCGATTAATCAAGGGACGAGGGTAGGATGGCTGCGTGAATATATTTAGTGGTCAATGAGGGAACGACGCCATTTTCTATATTGATACAGTGGACGACTGACTGTTATCTATGAAATGAGCGATTTGATAACGGGAATGAATAAGGGGATTGACAAATAATATTACAGCGTTATCGATCGAATATTATGAAGTAGATAGGAAAATTGTTATGGTGAAAAAATTTTATCGAACATCGAATCAATTAATTATTGATTTGAAAGTTAAACCGTGAGGGTAAATAAATATCAGATTAATTTGCATGCACGAACGATCTCGAAGATAAATAAGATGAATCCCAGCATTAATTTTGGAGTCCTGTCACGCGATATGGTGGATATGCCGATGGAGGATATTACGTGAAATTCTCAGATAGCGAGTTTTGCCAACAGGATTTTAATGAAATTATTAATTCAATTGTTTCCTAAGAACCGAGTCAATATTTACTGGTAACTGAAAGCCCCTTTCTCTCTTATTCATATTTTTTTGCACCCTTGTCCCCCACTCGTATCTCTTGATAAAGCCATTCAAAATTTCGTATCTTTTTTTATCTCGTCTCATCTTATTCCAAGACTCCTTTTCACTCCCTTTGTATTACTTGTATTCCCTATAGAGTATTTTCTAAGCGTTAGCCTTTCATTGCTTTCGCTATATAGACCGTATTTCATCATTTTCCTTCTCCAAATGGATGAAAATATCCTTAAACGATTCTCGGCCAAATAAAAGCCTGATACCCCTGCGAGCGACGCCACCCATTTTTTTTATAAATCTTTCACCCAAAAAACCCCTCAGGCTGGTCGGACAATTTTATTAGGGATTTTCACGGTTTTCTCCTTCATGGCTGACCTCATAATCCCGTATATATATCACATACAAAAAATAAAAACGTGAAAAAAACCTGAATACCCGTTGCGATATAAATTTCAGAATTTTCAGGGTCATACGAGTGTCTCGTTCGTCCTATGTCGATCACACGGTATAAGTATTAAAAAAAATAAATATTTTCCGCACAAACTTTGACAAAGTCAATAACTAAAATTTCAAAAATTTGACAAAATTATTATTTTCAAAACCCTTCAAACACTGTCTCATTAAATACCAACGAAGCACGGGCAAAAATTCAATATCTTTATATTCAGGACATTCGCAATCATTCCGCTGAACATCGTACAGCGAATTCAAGTACCTCTTCTCCAAGTATCATACAAGGAAGCCTCGATCATGATCACTGCAAAATTGTGAAAGGTGCCCCTGTATAATTTCATTGATAAATTTAAGGGTTTCCAGGTCGAAGCTCATGATTTCGGATACGTAACCAGTGCGGACGATACTTTTAATCAATTAACCTTCCCCGTGTGATACGAACCAAGTACACAGCTTAGAAAGTCTAAATACTGGGGCTAGGTTGCCAGGCGCAGCTAAGCCAATCCGAGAATCCAAGGACCAGGGACGTTGTCAATGTATCGCGAAGTAAGCAGAGGATCGAAGGTAAAAATAAATAGCAAAAGCCACTAGGAGCTACCATGTTGAAAATGGTTAAGAATAACAAGTGGTGGTCGCTGGGTTGTTCGGCCATTAATGCAAGTCTCCATAAGGTCGACCTAGTATATCGTATAGAAACTTCCGCGCGGGTGAGCCGCATAAAGTTCCTCAGGACACAATTAAGCTGGACGGAAGTTAATCCATGAAGTAGAGACAACAGTCGATCCCGGAAAACGTAGAAGGGATGAAAGCGTCCTGAGGGTGCTGTTAGAATTTTGAGAATGAACTTCGCTGACATACGCCAACTACCGGTACAACAACCCCCCAGTAAAGCCAGGCCGATGCTGTTGGCAAGGGATGGGATTAAAACTGGGGGAGGATTGCGCACTCGCACGCGTTTAAATCCGTTGGCTGACGAGGTGACGTCACGAACCACATGTGGACGAGGATCGGGATAAAATCTCATCTAAAAAAAAAATAACCATCCCCCTGGCGAATGTTTACCATGCTCTTTGGGCATATGTATTTTTTATGAGTACAACATTTGTTGAGATAAATAATTTACAAAAGGTAATTCTCCGTATGTGTACCAGCCGTATGTATGGAATTTAGGAGGGGCTATAAAATGGCAATAGTTTGCAACTGCCTGGTAAAGCCTCTTGATGCCAATTACGTCATCGGGCGTTTTTCATTTTAACGAAGGAGAACCTTATAGGGCATCGACTTTCGTTAACGCGTTTAGTGTGTCCTTTAGGGGTGGCAAGAAATATATTACTAAGGAAACGTCAACCGGCTTATCTCTGGCTCACGCGTCATCGGGCAGGAGCTTATAGATCTACGTGGGAAATTGCTCTTGTGCCAGTTGAGCTTCTCAAGGTTAGGCTAGGTTAGATACCGGACGGTGTTGGAAAAATTGATGAAATCACTGGAAGTCAGTCTGGTCGAGATTACATACGTGGGATGAATCGATAGATCTTTCGGATCTTGACGCGTGTGATATTTATAGGTATACAAGTGCGTGTTAAGTTTGTGTGCAGTGTGTGTTGCTACTGGTCCAAAATCATTAAACTAGCTCAAAGCTCGTTAAGCGATATCGAGGTGAACGGAAACGTCGAATTCGTTCCGGTCAATATTCGATGCTCTGGTTACGCTCGTTTGCACGCGACTGATCAGTGGTAATTTGCCGGCCGGTTAATTGCGCTCGATGAACTAGCAGGTTGGTGCCATTGAAATTCTTTTTAATAAGATCGACGCGTCTTTGAACGTCCGGGTCGAGAATGCCGTCGAATGACGATATTGAAAATAATACAAAAAATTTTAACCTTGGCCTATCCCCTGTATCTAAGACCCAATTGAATGCAGCGATGACCCCGGTAAGATCTTCGGGTCAGCGAATGCATATCGTGTACTTCAGGGAATTTGCATCACTGCCAATAGCCGAACGGTAGAAGCATGAATTTTTCGTCGATTCAACGAGACTGTAAATTCGAGGAGTCACGTAAAGCAGTAGCGTCGCAAATAGTAACATAAGAGCCAAAAAAAATAGTCTAGGCTGGACCAGTACGAAGACGGAATACGAAACGAGAGCAGGGGATTATCGTTCTCGTGAGAAAGCAAGGAGAAAAAAAGTATGCCGAAGAATGGCAAAGGAACGAAGATGGGAGAAGAGAAAGGGTAGCGAAGAAAAGCTCCAGTTCTGAAAAGCATCGCCAGTTTGAAACTAGCCCAGCAACGTCCATCGCGCTGCGAACAACAGAGTGTAGAAATAAAGCACGAGAGCTTCAGCGTCATCCAAAGGGGGATGCGTCTCTCACTTTACTATCTTTTGTGCAGCCCCCTTCCGGAACCCCCCATTCGACGAGTCAAACTCTGCAAAACTTGGCCACGTCGAATTTACTTCCACCTTCGAACGCGCTTGACGCTTAATCGTTCCTCCGCCTTGTCGGCGCAAGTTCACTTTGTTACTTTGTTAGCCTCTGGTTGTTTACCCCGTAGGAATCCCAGCGCGTCACGAGGGTGAATCAGTCGACGCGTGTTTAACACTCGATCAACCCGAGCCAATCACCAGGTCCACTCATACTCCAAGGACGAAGAGACACGACGTTAGTACGGGGAGTTGCAAATTTTTCGCAATTATTTGCACAGCCCGAATCAGTGACAGACGCGAAGGCCTAAGATAATTTTGAGTCCCACTAAGCCGGGCCTTGTCGGATCGCATAGTAACGCGATCGGTACGGCGTCGAGGAGCGCACTGAGTCTAACAGCCCCACCCGCGACTAGACTCGACGCCCGGCGTCGCGAGATTCATCCCCATCGGTTGCCCGGAGCAACGCATGCGACGCAAGCGTCCCAGACCGAGCGAGACCCAACACGTTGCCTCGAGAGCACGACGCGACGCCGCGCGTCGCGTCGCACCCTGTCTGCACCCTCTTTTCCTCAAGGTATACCGTCCATGTGCGTCTCCTTGAAAATTACGGGCACTGACCTACCTAGCGGATATACGTAATGCGATGACATGGCTAACGTGACAATTTACTGATTGCGAATGAGTTATGCTAAATAGTGTATATACAATATACATAGTCGCGTAGGTATAAATCGTGGTAACTTCTATGGCTGTAAGCCATTTCGAATATGGATGCAGATAGAAGTGTCAGAGACACGATATATCATTCGATGTATGTATACCGGAAGTCATGAGAATTCTCAATCGTTTCTACAGGATGTCTATATATTTTTGAAAATGGTTAAAGCATTCTGGGATTTGGTTGTGCAGCGGAGATTCGATAGACGCGGCCATTGCACGCTACTACAGTAGAGAACTTGTGAGCTATGGGTCTGGAACCGGCAGCAACAGCCAGGCCGTTCACGCGTTTTGATTCATGACCCGCCGCAATCCAATTGATTTCTCACTCTCAGTCGATTCAACGCAATCCCCTGGAATGGAATGGCCACCGATCAGACACCATTTCTAGCATGAATCATTTGAGGTATCGTTAGACGAGAGGTAAGTTCAATGACTCCTTTGAGGGTGGGTGAGCTACCCTCTTTATTTATAGGTTATGAGGGTGTATAGCAACGCGAGTATTGCGAATAGTAGGTTAGGAAGATGATTCGACATATATATTATATTGGATAATCAAACTGCTGATTCCTTAAAGGGTATATTGAATGACGGTGCGTGACTAAATGTAAAAAAAAAAGGAGAGAGAAATTCAGCCTCATTCGCCAAATGTTTCTTGGGTCGATTTTACGGTGATGGAGATTATGCCGGGCAGGTACGAATAACGGAGGGTCGGTGAGTGTAGGGAATAACAAACGATCGGAATAAACGACGTGGAAAATGTTCTCGAAGACCGCCAACGGCCTTGCTTCTGGTTTTTGAAGGGTTTATTTCGAATAAGGGATGAACAGGTTATCTTATTTAAGCTTAATGGCGCATCGTTTTCCCTGGGTCTATCTTTAGATCGTTCTTATACACATTCCGATAGGCCAGCATCCCTTAGACTCCTTTTGAGTTTCTGAAAAATAAAAAAAATGAATACCGTCCTTACGCATTGTCTTTGCATGCGATTTTAAACTCTACAGACCAATCAATCTTGTATTAAACTCGATGCAGACGTGACTCGCTATTAATAACATTTTGTACATTAAGTGTGGGTTTAGGAATGTTATGCACGATAGAGAAGTGAACTCACGTATTTACTACGTCGGGGATTATTTGCTTCACTGGCTGCACAAATATCTGGGTTAATTATACAGTTAACATTAATCCGCCGGAACGATAAATCACTACGTCCCTTAGAGCGTAGGAATAAACCGGGAGAGCACAGTCGAGCCCACAGACTGTCGTCCTGTCTGTCGCCAAAAGCAGGAACATCGCTCCTCGTTTACTAGTTACTCTGGGAAACGATGATAAAGGCGAATCCTTACGTGCCTTATCGAAGAAAATGCAGGGGACAGTGTAAATAAAATTTCACAGTAAGAAAGGATCGAGTGTACTTAGAGAAAGAGAAAACTGAATATACCAAGTAAAAAATACTCGTTTTCGGAAAGAAGGATAAATCTGTTTTTCTTCAAAGCGGATAACCCATATATGCAAGATGATCAATTTCATTAAATTAACGGCTTCTATTCGCCCATGGGGCAGTTTATGAAATTGCACGTTAACTTCGCTACGGAATTAGGAATTATTACCGCCTGACGATCCTTATCAGTAAATTACATCCGCTAATTAGCTCAGATATCGATCAACGCTACTGAAGGGAGTGTTTTACGTGGAGGCTACGCTCCCTTTACTACCCGTCGAATCGACAATATCCCTGAATCATCTTCAATCGCTATACATACAGTCATTGTTTAACGCCAAAAGCAGGGATTTTCGTACATACATATGTACGTATCCAACGAGCGATCGAGCTCGCGCTTTAAAAAGTACTTTCAGCATTGCAGCCCGGTGTAAATGGAGCCTATACTCGCCTACTCACCTATCTCATTCCCCACAAAGAGCTCTCGACAATCTCTATTGTCGCGTGGAATCGGGACGCTGAGCTTATCCCTATACACGTGGCTATATAATAGTCTATGTATATACTTACGTACATACTTACACATACGGCTATCCAGATACAGGAATCGCAGGATGAGACAGGAACAGGACACCAAGCGAAACAGTAGGAAGTAAATTCGACTGAAGTAAACGCGTGGAGCTGACTGTACATGCAACGTAAATCACACAGGACATACAATCGCATCACTGCTGGTTAAATTATCTAGGACTGTATGAGATTCAGTTGGCACCGTATTACGTGAGAGATTCCTTTGATCAGATTCAACGAAGTTTATCCTTTCTTTCCACCGATTTATCTACTTGAGATTCGATGTTTCGTTAACCGAACTGTTTTTTTCTCACGTTGAACGATAACTGTCGTTTTTAATTACGCGCTTCGCTCACAGTGGCGCTACGGTCTTCGGTCTGTGGGCCGCATCGGTAAAACGATCGGGTAGACAGGCCCTTACCCAGTGAGTTTATTGAGTATGTTAAAAAGCGAAAAATTTTAAACAGCCGTATACAGTTCAGTATACATGATACAGTATGCGCATCTGTGTACTAGAAAATGTGAAGGATTTGCAAGGGAAATTGGTGAATGCATATGTTGGAAGATACTTGAACTGCCTGACAGGACTTGTGGTATCGTTACAATCGTTTTAGTCACAGTGAACAATAATTCTCAAACGAACATCGACACTGTTTCTACCACAACGTGTCGATTTTCACGTTTCAGTCTTTCACGCAGTGATTCCGAAATCCCAGAGAACCCGAAAGTTGAAAACATTAAAGGCACGACGTCCAAACGTACGTGAACGCTGGCTTTAACTATTTTCATTAGCAGAGACAGAGTCTGACGTATTTTAACAGTACAACTTTATTTGTCTAAAACCAGTGTTCGTCCTAGTGCATATTCACAGCAATAGTTGCTACAGTAATACACAGCAAACGTTCTGTTGAGAGCTACGAGAGACAGACACTCCACACGACAATAATTACCATTATCCACACGTGCTCGTGCGTGTCTCACTACAGTTCATCCACGTCTAGTGTGCTGTTAGTTGCAAGTTTCCGACTGGTATGTACGCGTGTGTGTATATATATATATATATTATATGTATATATGTCTAGCACTACTTGTCTGGATACATGGGGCAGGAAACTCATCCTACCCCAAAGAGAATTCTCTATGACACTCAGCGGTGGCCGTTTGCTAGCGTGCTACAAGGAACATGTACATAAGCTTTACTAGATGCTGGCAAAAGATGGAAAAACAAAACAGACACCATAAGTAAATTTGTGAAACGTAACATCGTCGAGACTCAAAAAGCCTTAGATGTTATTCCCTCGTCGTCCGAAGCTAATACGTTCACCGGGTCCAATTCGGGTTGAATAATAAAAAATAACAGTCTATTTCTAGTGACCCTGAAGAAGAGACAGGGTCGAAGTCCTACCTCTAGGTAACGGTACCCCAGGGTTATTCTCTACGAAACGACACCCTAATGCCAACTTAACTTGGCGAAATATATTTCGTGTTAGTTTTCATGCAGCTAACCATAAAGACGCAAGTAAACAACTGGATTTCGCCTCTTTACCCTATTGCATTCGACGCGACCATGTACCACCCTACAGCATCGTTACCAACTTGACAGACGAATTTGAAGAAACAGTCTTAGAAGGTTACGCCAAGGACATAAATGAAAGTACAACGTCTAGACGTCAGCTTGACAGTCCCTCGAGAGAAGATCTAGATTCCAACTGGTGTGTACAGTCCGATTTAAAGTGTGTCGAAGAGCAGTTTAGCTCCATCGATATAAAGAACAATTTCCCCATGGGGGAATTGAAAAAGGGAATGGCGGCATTGGAGTCATCTCGTATTCAATGAATCGCTCGTTCTCTCGACTTCTATACTGCTTGCGGGACCATAAGGGTCGGCGAAGGAACGAAACGGAAGGAAAGGCGGAAAGAGAAAAAAAAATATAAAAAAATCCTGTGAAACGTCGGTATGGCACTATTTAACAACCGTCACCATAATGGGCTTGGTCCTTCAGCCTCCATACTCCGGCCCGACCTGGGCTATTCATCACCGTATACGTTCACATATTATGCACGCTCGTGGACACGGTCATGTACCTATCCCTGGATCTATACGGGTCACATGTGACGTACGTTCATATCTGCGAACGATGTTAGCCTGACTACGCTTGTTGACGTTCGCTTAATCCTCTTTACGAAGCTTCGTTCTGCAAAAACTTACTTTTCGTTCCCCGTAACGGCAACACTGTATATCTGTTTGTCAAACGGGGTTGATCAGTGAAATTCCTGTAAATTCTTTCCAAATTAATTGGCCTAAGTCTTAATGGCTATAGCGACGTGGAAATTAGATGCTCCTGGGAAAGGTTTATATTAGGCAGGGAGATTTTGCTTGTGGTATAATGGAATAGTTTCCATGGTAACGATAGCGACGTCTCGTTAGTAACACAATGTAACTCTGGGCCTCTCGACGCCATGAAATCTTTATATGCTTCTAGGTACGCATATATATATGTATATGCATCCTAATGGAAAAGCTTCTTCATGATTTTGATTGAAGCATCGATATGGATCGGTAGGCTACTTGTGATCGTTTCTCGTGCATTGTATCGTCTCGACAGAACCACCCCAAACACTTCGTCATAACTAATCCACTGTCAACCTTTATCTATCAAAAGATGCTCAACTCCCGTCGGCTGATTTTTGCAATTTCGAGAAAGTCGACGCGCGCGCCATCACTCGTAAGTTTTACGAACGCTCATACGTACTACTATGTTTCTATACATTCTGTTATTGTCGGCACGAGAGAAACACGTGGTGCGTGAAGGGTAAAAAATTTTTTTTTTTCAAGGGTACTACACGTCGAGTGTGGTAAAGCACGTTCTATAGCTCCCAGAAGGGTTCCTTGACTTTACTTTCTATTGCACGATATTACAAAAACGGGTCAAGCAATTGAATCGCCGAGTTTTCTTTTTTTATTTCACTACGGCGACCTTTGCTGGATCTTTAACAGAGATCACGAATTGTAATAAGATAAAAAAAAATGTAATCACGGAGCACGATATTTCCAATGTTGTAAAAAAAAATACGACAAAATGTCTATTTTCTGCACCTGACATCCCTTTCACGTGTTTCAATATCCCAAAAGCCATAGTATACCATGTAGCTATATTGAAATACGCGAGACAAGCGTTTTAGAGTAAAATCGAAGCTGTCTCATTATACGAATACAGAATTAAAATGGACTTTTAACTTTTAGTCTCTACATAGTATAAACATTATAATACATCTAATTATTTATATTTTAATTTTGAACAAATTCGTATGACATGCTAATTTACCTAATTCCAAAATGTTACTGTTTTCATGTACCAGATTTTATATATATAAATGTTGATTTAAGAAAGACGCGTAGATCTGCGACACATAGTTGGTAGCCTCCTAAGCGAACAGATTGTTAAGCTCGAAGTCAGTTTAAACCGCAAGTTCCGCTAATTAAGTCTGGTCCTACATTGCCAGCCGGTTTATTAAGCTGACGCCAGATGCTTACTCGTAAATTCTCCTGGTAACTTCCAATTCCCAAACAGCCCGTACGCAAAGTCAAATGCAGTAGCTACCCTGTAGTAGCTTCATAGAAATGCAACTGGTGTGAGGTCCGACCAATTGGTTCACGTGGAAACCTTCAATTTCTCAGATTTCCCGTATAATTGTTCCACTAACAAGTAAACTTCCTCCACCCTTGTAAGCCTCCCTAAACTCTCGATATCAAAACCAATAGCCAACTGGAGGACGCGATAATATATCGTAGGAAGATGAAAACAATAAGGTGCCCTTAACCTAAAACCTAAATATTAATACCAAATTTCGAAAATTAGTCGTGAAATTATTTTTTCGCCTGATATTTCTACATATACATTCATTGCTAAATAAAAATATCCTACTATGGCATTGAGTGTCTATTTAAAGACACGTGGGTATCAATTTCCGATATTTTCTACGAATTTTATTCATCTTGGTTCCCCATCATTTCGTTCACTTCTCTACTTACGAATTCCATAAAGTCTTATCTATGGGTCCATATTAGAATAAGGGTCTTCGTCGCAGATGTAATTTCCATAATATGGCAATACGGCATAAGATTTCTCGGATAGCGATTGCGATATCGGGAAGCGACTTACAAAGGATATCGATGTATATATCTATAACTATAACCATATACCCCAGCTTGGAATTTATTATTTTATTTGAAAACTTGCCCGTGACGACGCCCGCAATTATCCCCTCCTGGAACGTGTCACTGGCAGGGATGCTGGGGGGTCCATGGAAATCTTGAAGTTGTCTGTCTCAAGTTGAACTTGTCCAGCCCTTAGAGGTATAAATTTTCTTAAAATCATTTTTTCATCCACCAGTCATATACGTAGCACTAGCTTGTAAATATCACGAATTCATTCAACCTCCTTGCACCATCCTCGGCATCGTGATTAAAATTCCAAAGGGTAAAGAGAAATTAATTTTTACACCAATTACATCTTATTAAAATTATTTTTACTGGTTCAATAAAAAATCGATAATTATTTTCTTAATAATTAATGTTATTGGCTCAGGGCAGACTCTTGAAATTCATTTTGTAGTATGGGGTAGGTAAAAAATATCAAGGAGCGACTATCTCTTATCTTATACATACACGTCTATATCTATATCCATGTACAGAAGGCGTTAGACTGTATCGTCTGGTCGGCATCTACTATTCACTATCTGCTATCCACAACGTTACACGTACTCACAGTGGACGCTCTTTGCTTTTATTTCGCAGTTTATGACGGAGAATGAAGATTAATGGAAGCCATTGTTTGCCCGAAGAGCCCGCGCCAGGGCCGTTAAGCTAAGCTAACTCACTTCTCTCCGCGTGAAAGATCTGCGAAACGACCTTATAAGGACGGTGGAAATACATCACGGCCGTGGGAGAGATTAAAAGGTTAGGAAGGTTCGAAGCACTCTGGATCAGTGACCAAGGTACACTGACAATGAGTAAGTCAGTAGACCGAAGCAGCCGCGGATACCTCTCGGCAAATGAACTGGGATGACAGTGAGAAAAATGTGGAAAAAAAAGGAAAAAGCAAAACGGCCGAGTGTACCCCTGGCGAAACTTTAAGGTAACCTTTTCGAATATTATGAAATTCCCTAACACCCCCATTTCACACAGGGGGTTATAATGCCTGAATTTTTCTTTGGTTTTAGAAAAGGAAAAAAAATTACGTCGACTCCACCACGAACAGAGGAGTCGAGCTGCGGGATGAATTCGGATAGAAAAAAAGGCAAGCGATAAAATTCATCTCAATTCCCAGATGGCGAATCGTTGCGAACACCACGTCTCCTGACGAATACACGCGATAAATGTTGATTAAGGTGATAAGGTGGTGTTTAGGAAATTTGAAATTTTTGTGAATACGAAAATACCTTGTAGGACGATACGTGAAACATTTGGCAGTCCACTGGAGTAATCAAGTGATTATTTTTTTTAGGTACGAATGGTGGAATCAAAATAGGAAGGATATCTTGTTTAGATCACGGTACAGAAGAAAGCAATTTAATATCTGAATAATGTTCGTTCAGTATTCAACCTGACTTCCGGTATCCGCAAACATGAATACCTATATCTACTTGGTCATAAAGAAACTTGAGAAAATCGACGCTTGGACATAAACTTTAGTTTCACTGTTTTCTACGATAATCGACCATCATCCTGTTACCCAGCTGGTAACTCAGTGAACGTACCAGCTTGGATAAGAAATATTATTTCCGAGAACACTACAGCAATGTTCTTTTTAAATTTAACCTAACCAAAACTGCTTCCTATTAATGATAGATCAGCTAAATTTTAATGAATAAGTAACCACCTACCTTTTGAGTGAAAATGAAATGATAACAATATCTGTGTACATCGAACCCTATAGAAATATTCATATCGAATACCGGTGACTGTAGATAATTTTTTTTATTATCAATGAAACAAATAATTAATTTTAATATCAAAAATTCTTACGCTAATTTTATTTAATACGGTATTCGATAAGCTTTTGGGACGCCTGTACTTTCACGAGAGTGATCGCCTTGATCGATGAATTGGAAAAGGAGCAATGGCCCCTGAATTTCGTCGTCTCCGGTATGACAGGAACATTTTTTCGTCTATAGTCCAGCGACATTGACACTTCAAAAGGTTTATTAACGTCGACGATTACACTGATTAAGGGGTCATTGAACCTTCGACGCGACTGGTAATATGCATTAAGAGACAGCTATTGATTTATCAGCAGAGAGAGAGACCCGATTAGGTGTAGCTATCGGAGCTTATGCTATTCATGCAAAATACAAGTTGACGTCATAGTCCCTGTTAAAATCGATGATCGATTAATTGAAGCCTATATCGCGATACGTATCTCCTTTTGAAGTCGCATCTGGGTATCCACAGTGATTACAGACCCCGGCCAGTGTCAGGTCCATGCTGAATTCTGTGCAATGAAAGCAGGATAGCGTCCAGTTGAGGAGGAGAAATCGACCGAAATAAATCGCTTGGAATCCCGTCCAGGGGATTAAATTAGCATTTTATGAAACACCAACAGGGCAACCCCTGAACGTTGGACCCGGTATACCCAGTGTGTACGTATAGTATATATAATGTATAGAACAGGACAGAAGTAAAGGCACACAGTGAATTCCCACACGAAGCACGTAGTCACCGGAGTAAAATAATTGAAAGCGCATAAGGACTCGCGCAAGTCCCCAGGATTTTCCGAACTTTCGTATAAAGAGAAAGAGCCTCGTGTATCCATACCGGAAGAGGGATTTGCCCAGCCTTGCGAAAATTGTCGAAAATGCGAACAAGCAAGAGAAGGGTGGTCAGTGTTCGGTTGGTACGGAAGGAATGATTTTTCATGAAAACCCAGCAGCAGGATATGGGTATGAAGGACGTCCTTGTCTGGTAGTATATATACATATACATACGCGTTATAAAGAACGAACGGACGGAGGGAAACCATTATGACAAAGGAGCATGATCAATCTGACTCTGGTCCATTGGAAGAGGATGAACACAATGAAATGCATTCTGAACTCCTTTATAGCGCAGCATCCCTCTGTAGCCAGATCCAGAGGATCTAAACTACGCGACTGGGTCAAACCGCTGTTACTTGTCGTTTACCAGGTTACCAGTTTAATCTTGTTTTTCCCCCTTTTATCTCGAATCATCCGCCCCTCGAAGATCGTATTACTTCTCCAGCATCCAATACCAACCTAACCTATTTAATAAATTTCAGAAAAGCGTCTTCGTCCCTGAACTCATTCCCGAGTAAATCAGCCAAACTAGACTCCAATCCGGTGAATCAAATTCTCGAGGAAAATTCCAAAGCGGAAGTGCATCTCACGATATTCTCCATCGTTGGATGATCTAATCGCCCTGACCGATGTTCCATGTCCACGGTACGGAAACCGTCTATTTCGAACTCTAAACGTATTCTACCGGTAAACCACGTGTGTATATTCAACCCAAGGACCTCGTATGCACTATGCATCCTATAGATACGTGAACAGGGTGGCTAACGCGAGGTTATGCGCAGTGTAAACACAGGCTGTGCCGTATACATGCACGTATGCGAGGTTCTCGCGGCGTCTAGTCAGAGAGATCAGTTGTGTGAGAGGACAAACCTGGTTGGTTTTAGAGGCCGAGAGTAGGAGTAGGAGGGAGAGAGAGAGAGAGAGAGAGAGTAGATTAGCTGTATGGAGTCTGTAGGAGACGGCAAGAGAGAAGTTGCCGACCAGAATGTAATATCCTCGCACCTCTCTCCGCATTCTGTTCTATCCTCCTCCTCCTCCCCCTCTACCTCCTCACACCTCCCAGGACTCCCCGAGGCCACATAATATCCTCCCGAGAATTGCCACTGCCACCAGCATCCCCAACCTCATCTTCGTCCTCGTCCTACCAATTCTAGCTGGTAAGCAGCAGCAGCAGCTTTACCCTCTACCGATCTCGAAAAAGTAAACCTCATCTCTACTTCAGGACGCGAGAAGACCGGAGGGTCGGTGATAGCGCAACTTAAGCCAGATCAGTATTCAGACTTGAGCCTATACACTCTTCTCTATTGCTAGAGGGAGTGCGGTGCCAGGGTGGATTTGGTATTGGTACTGATCTTGTGGTAAAAAGAAGAAAAAAAAAACAAATTTTAGACATCTTAATTCGTGACTTTTATGAAACTTTCTTTTTTCAAACTCCAAAAGACGTGACGTGGCTTTCCAATTTTTATGTTAATATATGAAAATTATTAAACCCTTTGTTGAGATAGACGTACCTTGAACTACGGGGTGATACAGAAAACGCAACTCCTAGGATTCTCCGCTTCCATGATAACGAAGTTACTTCGTTTCGAAGTAGCGACGCACGTCGCTGCACCCGATAATCGAATAGAAAGGGGAAAACCGTTAATTAGTTAGTGCCGTTTTAGCGGCTATCGGATGCAAATTGGCCGAGCGTGGATGGTTAAAAGGCAGAGGTACAGGAGCGTTTTAAGTGAACCTTATAATTATGAGAAAGGCAATTTAATGAAATACCACATACCGCGCAACGAATAGATGAAAGAATTTAATTTCACCGTAAACTCCACAACCCCTATGCAACAAAAATTAGCAGCCCTTGTTACAGATAAGTTGTAATTTACCCCAAAAAAAAAAATCGCGTCCACGGGCATCGTCCATCTCCGTGGGAAGCAAGGGTTGAAATTTCCATAAAGAGCAGAGACAGACGCGTAAAAAGGGTCAGTAGAAAGAGCAGCGAGATGCAGTGAGCGAGGGTGGGACAGGGAGGAGACGAAATGCCAAGCCCTGTGTTCGCAAAGGAGATAAAACAAGTGGAAAAAGCTTTACAGCTTTTTTTTACCCCGAAACCCACAATTTTTCAAATCTTTTTCCGCAACCCCCCATCTTCACCCCAACCCCCCTTATCCACATACGTGTATATGTCCCAATGATAAATGCACGTCGTTTCATCCTGTAGAATATTTACGATTCCACCCCCTCCCGCCCCCCAAGGATTCACTGATCGATTCTGCACCCTACTACCAACCACGTCCAGCATCCCTATGTCTTACAATTTCAAATTGACAACCCTCGTCCACTTCCGGCGAAGCGTACCGCTATACGAAGATCGTCTGACCATCATCCCTTTACGCGTCTACCCTCATACGACCAACCCCTATACTATACACACAGGGCAACGAAGATATAAGGTCACTGGACCGTACTGCCATATAGTATCACTTAGACCAGACCAGACTTTACAGTTCAACTACTTCCGCCCATACGTAACTTGGTCAATTGATCTGCAAGGGTGAAATTTTTTTTAAATTCCTCTCATTACCACCCCCAGCAAAATATACAAGCAGCTTCCCCATATGGGATAATCGCATGGGAAATTCTTCCACGCGCGACGCATGCTCACGCGCTTCATCGGCTATGAGTCTCGTGCGTGATGCGTCGAGTGCATCGAGTACTTATAATATAAATACAAGTACAATTTTTTATACAGACTGTACAGTTATAATCCCGAGGCTTTATTAATCGTGTGCGAGGGACACTTTGTGTCGTAGGTGTAAGATTCACCGACGCGTCGCTACGGGACGCGACGTTGACGCTCATGCACCGGACTAGGAAGTGCATAAATGTGCACTACTCCCCTGCGTCTAGTTGCAGTAGGGATCACGGGAGCAGCGGGGTGCGACATGTGTTTTCGAGGCTCCTCCATCATGAGAATTTATGATCCTAGCGTTGAACGGTGCTGGAACATACATGCCCGAATAACGAGAGATCGTCATGCGGTCGTATAACGCCGTAGAATTTGTTGTTAGATCGATAATAAACTTCAGCGTTTAAAATTTCATACTGAATTATTCGTTCATGGATATGTATTGTATATAAAGAAAGAGAGAGAGAATTTTATCACAATAAATATCCTTCATCCTCCACTTCGTACTTTACCTCTTTTCTTTATACGTCATCCCAAAGATTCGTCTCCTCCAGAAGATTTCTTAAGACGCGACTTCTCTTGCCGTAACTTTTCTTTCACTCGAAATTGCTACTTCCCTTCGTATACGTTATAACGATTTGTCATAGGGGTATCTCTTCCCGGAAGTTTTTACACTGGAGAAAATAAGTCGACAAATTTTAACGGTAGAGTATATAGACTCTTATGCATGTATATATGTACAGTCATTTGCCCATAGAACTTATACTAGCTGCTTGGGTAAATGCGCTATGTATATGTATACTGTATATATATGTATATGGAGATTCTATAAAGTTGCTGGATTTCAACTCGCATGGTTGAATCTGCTCGATTTTCGCGAGATTAACTATTTGCCAAACTGTACGATGTTTACCTTAAATTACAAGCACGCGGGCAAGAGTCGTCTTCTCCTCCATGATATATATATATATATATATATATTCTTTGAAGAAAAATATTTCATGGAGCCCGAACCCTCGTTTTGTTCTCTATTAAACCGCATCTCGACCGCGGGATGCTGGGACTCTCGAGATTCCTTTGGAGTTCGTCTTCGTAACGCTTCTTTTTTTCTTTCTCTTTTACTCTATTTCCCCCCCCTTTTCTTTTGTCCATTTCTTTTTCTCTCCCTTTGGCCAGAGCTATACGCACACACGACCAACACATAAACGCACGTACACATAAGCATCAAAAGCCGTGTCGAGGTTTAATATTGTGCCGGGTTTCTAAGGAAAGATTTCCTATCTGGCGCCTCGTAACGCAGTTTTATGAAACAACGTATCTTTATTTCGGTATTTCGTAAATACGTATAGCTACACTCGGTTCCCGTTTCTCTCGTGCTATACCTGAATATCATACAGGTACTGATGCCACGTGGGGAGAAAGAGAGTGAGTGAGAGAGACACAAATTAATTTCACTCAATCGCGAAAAATATAAGAATAAAATTCTTAAGGGATTGGCTCCGCACGTGATAACCGTACCCGTGGCTAATCGGTTGCTGCAATCAGTGCAGCAGATAACGCGAAACTGCAATGCAATGAGTCGAAAAGTTCAATAAAGTACGTTATCGGATAGGTTCGAGAAATCCTCACGTTTTATAGAGAAATTTATAGAAGAAATACGTAAACAGATGCTTCGGGTCAGTTATCGAATTTAATTATTTATAAAAAAAAACCTTTCACTTTTTGATTACTTTGCATACAGATAAAACGATCATTATAAAAATTCTAAGGATCCTTTCGCATCGATTGATAGATAACGTGTCTTTATGCGTATTAGGATAGCAGCTAGATGGCAAACCTAATATAATCCTAATATATTTTGAAAGTGCATATAGTGCCATCTCTGGATGTAGTATAGAAGTTAATATCTCGTATCGTAAAGATCCTGCGGTAAGAGAGTCGAGTGGCCTGCAAAGAATTGGTCCCACGAGTGTGCAAGACCAGTGGGTTGGCAGCAATGGACTCTGGAGTGGAATCGTAGAGAAATTGAAGAAGGGAAGATGGGATCGATTTTGAAAAAAAAAGTTGACTCGAAATAAAGGTAAAAAATAAGTAACGTCACGTCCATAGGAAACGAGCGGCGCATTTTCACTGGCGCTGTGCTACGTACGTGCTTAGACGCGTGGTACAATTTATTACAACTTTCTTGCGCATTAAAGCGTACACTAAACCGCATATCTAATGCTCCGTTCCCAGGAGAGACTAAATCATAAATTGTTCGAACCATCAGGTTCTTGCGCAATGTTCGGGATTGCATGTGCATCTAGGTATGGAAGAAGGAGCAGTGACTGAGGATGGGTCTTATGTGCATTTTGCGAATATATAGTAGATACGTGTATAGTGCAGGGTATATGGGAAGGATACTGTATTGGATATTATTAAAATTTTTGGTACGACTGTATTTTGAAAATTCTTTATATTTTTTAATTCATCATGGCGCGTGCATGTCTGCTGGGAAATATACGAGTGACTGGAAAATTTCTTTTGCAAGTATACGCTCAGAGCAAGTGGCTGATTTATGTGCGAACGATGTATGTAGAAGGGATGCAGATGGGGGAGAGCAAAGTTCTAATTCCGAAGCTATCGACCTTTAACCTCGATCGAATTAGCTCGCGTGACTGTCACTTCGGTTAGTTCAATGGAGAGAAGTTAGGCTTGTTTCTACCTGGGAGAGTTGTAACGTGCATGTAGCCAGTGATGCCTGAGGCATCTGTGACTTCTGGAGCATTATTAACGACCGGATCTCCTTTCGAAACTGTAATGAGACTGGTGTGGATGCGGCTTCATTCAGGGGAAATAAAATAGTTTTCGAAGCGATAGTGAGAAGGCGATGAATACATAGGCGTAGGTGGGGACGCAGACTGGTTGGAATTCATGAAATGGTAAGAATATAAAAAAAGAGGTAATAGATCGTTTTTGACGTGATCGATTCTGGACCCGTTCAATTTTCTAGAACACCAGTGAAAAATTTCATATTCGGACCATCGCAAAAATGTAAATACGGAAATGAGATTTCGGCGGAGTGAAGTGATCGGGCAAGAAATTGTACTTTTCGTTATATCGACATAAAGATCGAATCGATTTTCGTCGAACTCACCAATTTCACCGTGTCGTAGTCTCCTTTCTTCAGCAGGTCCATCAGCTTCTGATGCTCCATTTCCTCTTTGGTCACATATACCTTGCTCTCCTTGAGTCTCATTGCGTCTTGAGCGAGAATCTTGTCGTAGTCGTCGCTCAGGACGTTGTGGAAATTGAACTGCTTGGTCGGTAAAACAGGTTCGGATATTTTAGGTAAATCGATCGGTAAGTCTTGTTTGAACTTGAGAGTCTTCACTAGTATTTCACTCACTACCGGAGGCTGAAGATCGATTTTGTCTTTCACAGAAACTTCATTCTCGCGCTCCTCCAGATCACGTTCCGATTTATTTCGATTAATACGATTAGCTAATTGGACGATATCCTCCTTGCATTTTTTTTCCAATACTGATCTCGACTGATCCACAGAGATGTCGTCGACCGGTCGCGAACAGAGACGATTATCCATAACGATCTCTCGTTGCAAATCAGACTTAAGGTCCTCAAGAGGGACAGTGGAGCTTGATAGACTGCTTCCCTCCCGAGAGTGGTTCCCTAACTGTTCTCTAGTTAGCCTGAAGGTACTTCTGACCTCGTAGAGTGAGTTCCCGTCGTAGCTTTCCTGCATATCTTCAGACGGCTCGGAATTCTGCTCCCTGACCTTGCCCGAGAGTCCTTCAGACTCGTTCGTCTCGGCAGGACAGGTTCTTCGAGATTGATTAACATGATTCAGTCTGGTAGCGCTGTCCTGATGATGAGTCTGGAAGGTACTGAATGTTTTGGGTGGATCGTTCAGAATCATAGTCTGATCCCAGGGTTTCGCGTAGATCGTATCTTTCCCTGTGCTCTCGGTAAAACCGGAACTCTTAACTTTCCCATTGGTCATCTTCTGCTGGACCTTAAGACACTGGCTAAGACCAATTTCCGGGAACCTGCACTCGTCGTTGTCGCTCTTCTGATCCTCAACGATTGTCTCCAATTGTTCGAAACGAACATCTGAGATTTTCTCATAGATGTCATCATCGTCGTTCTGCCCCCGGGAGTTTCCCACGTCGTTAGCCACGTGGACTTTACGTTCGTTGGCTAATAGTTTGTCACCGTAGGCGGACGGAAGCGCGACAGGTTTTAGAATCGATTCCAGGTCGTCGGCGTGGATCACCTGCGGCTGTGGTCGCTCGTAAATCTTCTCAATGTGTTTCGGCGTAGCGTAATGAGACCTAGTTACCGACTCGTTCACTATAGTCGTAGCAAATGAGTTCTGCTCACTGGGTTGCTGAAGAGTCGCGTACATGGCATTGTTCGGTTTGAAGGTCGACACAGGATTGATGATCGTGCACTTTACATAATTCTCGTTACCGGTCTGAGATTGATCTTTCCTTGGGATGGCTGGTAGTTTCCTGCCTTCGAAAGCATTAGGACCTTGAAAGGTTCTGGGTATCGGCGGCAGCTGGGACTGGTTTTCTAGTTCTTTACTGCTAGATTCAACCTGACCATGAAGAGTCCGTAATCGGGGTGGTTCGACCGGTCCATAAATGCTATCCAGCCTCGATGAGGTCTCTATCTTGGGCTGCACTTTGCAAGACGTTCGGACAGGTACGCGTTCCTTGGCTGTTCGTTCGGGCTCCATGGAATTCGTCGTTAGTTTTTTAAGGTTCCGCTCATCGCGATACGATCCCTCCATTGGCTTCCTTGGATCGGTTTGATCGGCATCAGAGACCTGCGCCTCGCACGGGAGAAGTGGGCGCTGACTTTCTCCTTCCATATTTGGTAGGGCCGCGAGCTGGCCCGTAAGCTGGGCCTCACGTTCGCCGCTCGATGGGCCCTTCTCGCTGGACACGGTGGGCCTTGCTCGCGGGCTCCTCTCTTCCTTAATAAGCACCCCGGCACTTTGATTGACGCTCTGTGTCCGTTTGAAAGACGGACGCCTACTGGGAATGATCGTCGACGTGGCTTTCCCAGGCTCCGGGTCGGCTCGGGACTTTGTTTGGTTGGCAAGCCTGTTCTCCGTTATCTTGCTCCTCTCGCGAGTGACACGTGAGTCGAAACTACAAGCGATCTTGGATGAATCCGCAGGCTCCGTACCGAGCTCAGTCTTCTTCGATCTAAAACTCGAATTGGAGAATCCTCTCTGAGGAATTTTCGACGTTGTACCAGGACTCATGTCCCTGGTTGACCTGGTACCGTTTGACCCGCTGAACCCGTAGTCGTTCTGCTTTATTTTACTCCTACTTGCCAAGTACTCCTTGTAAGTGCCTCTACTGGTGTTCACGCCAATGCTGACCTTGTCCGCCTTGACCTCGCCCTTGTTACCTTCTCTGTTAAGATCATCGTAGCTCACAGTACCGTTCAGTTTCTCCCCAGTCTCCTCGACCGATCTCCCTTTCGAGTTAGAACTGTTCCTGTACCTGTAGTCAGCACTGCTGTTAGACCTGACTAAGACTTTGTCTTTGACGCCAACAAAGTTCTGACTCTGGGTCTGACTTAGCCACTCATCCACTCTCTTTTGCACCTCGCCCTTCCTCATCAGCAAATCAGGCACCTTGCCAACAAAATTTTTATTGCTCTCCGTGTCCACCGACGTCTTTCCTGTAGAAGCCCCTGTCGCGCCGGAAGTCTCTTCCACCGGAACGATCCTCCCAGAGTCCTTCAGTCGATCTCGCGAGCGCTGTCGCACCTGGGTCTGCTGGTTCACTTTTAAAAGAGGCTGCAATTTCTCCGACAGGGGCGGACCGGCATTTCTAGCCGCGGGCGCCATGGGGCTCCTCAGCTTTGACTTCTCTCTCTGTCTCTGCTGATCCATTACCGCCTCGAAGTTCGTCACGTTTATGCTGCCCACGTCGCTGAGGTCGGATGATCTTCTGTAGTCAAGATCCTCGTACTCGTCAAGGATGTTATTTACGGATTGCGTGTCTATCGAGCTGGTGCTCTTTGATTTGTTCCTGATCACGCTGTCGTCACTACTTGAGTATCCATAACTGTTCTCACGACTGATTTGCTTCTTTGGCGGCACTTTGATCTTCTGATACTTCAGCAAAGCGTTCTCGTATCTTTGCAACGGATTATCCGCTTCGGGTACGCAGCTATCTGTTCTGCTCTTCTTCAATGCTATTCTCGTACCAGAAACTTGCTTGTTATCGATGCCGACCTCGTTCGAGCTCGTGCGATATTTTCCAGCTACGTTACTCTCCGTGTTACTCTTAAGGATTGGATTGCGAAAGCCCGTGAAGTTGGCCACATTTCGTGAAGTAGTCTCACCACGAGGAGTCACATCCGAATATATTAATTCCTCCTTGGAGAAGATCCGTGATTGACCTCGTCCAGGAGTACTGGCGACTGTTGAGCCATCCTCGTCGGCAAACGGAATACTTCCGCTTCCGCCAGCGCTACCGCCGACCGACAAAGCTTTCAGAATGATTTCCTCGCTCATCGTTCTCCAACGCGTCGTTTAAAATCACATCTTGTTTACGAGAACCTTCGAGCGTCACAGAAAAAAAATTTCATACGATAAACTAAATTTAATGAAAAACAAATGCAGAATTCGACAGTTTATATAAATATTTCGAAATTATCACGATGGAAAATTGAATTTTTTTTAAATATAATAATACGAGTATCCTTGGTAAAATTTTATTCACAGAACCGTCACTGACACACTTGTTTAGTGAAAATTTTCACGTTTTTTTATAATCCACTTGAAATATTGTAATCACCAATTCCAGGTACTGCAATCTGAAAAAGACAAATAATTACGAATATAAAATGACGCTTGTCGAAAGTCAATAAAGTTTCACGTTCCAGCATATAAATTTTGCAATGCGATACCCATTACTGCTTATTGTTTTTGTATTATGAAAACTTAGACGTTCTAACGGCGATGAGTAATTGACTCAACGTTACGCGCGCACACACACACATTTTCACATCAATTTCATTTTGACATTAAAATACATTTTTTTCAAATCTCACGTCACGCGTAACTCAAAAGTTTCTTACGATTCAATGATTTCACACGAGCCACGCACACTGGATGTCTCCTGGCTCGAATTCTACTTTTAGTCAAACTTCGTGCGCATAGAACTTTTCACAGTATCCACCAGATTCTCGTTCAGTGAAACAGATATTGATTCGACGACTATTATAATTAACTTCATAATGATATTAATTAATTAACTGACATACATAACCAGCTGTGGCTATTAAGTACCTGCGTGAAAGTCTGTAAAATCCACACACGATACGGCCAATTACTTTTTACTTAATATTCTATTTTCCTTGTACTACACACTCGGCCGTACTTGAATTAATTACAACAGAGCTCACGAGAGCACGAGTCCCAAAAGATTTTAATCGGAACGACATAGCGACGACGATCGATACTCAAACGAGACTAATTGTTATGCATGTAAACGCGACGTTAATCAGTAAGTCACCACGCGTTTGTATATTTACACATATGACTCCACGACTTTCATGTGCCGACGTACACTACCCCGACGCATTAGGCCACTGCTAAAAATGAACCTATGATTCGTATCGATGATCGTGTGCATCAGTCAACAGATGTGTATGAATAATTCTACAAGAATGATAAAATCTTCACGTATGGCCGTGAAGTGTGGAATTCGCAACACGCGATAAAACGCGAGTGCGAAAAATTAACTTTCAACAGATCGTTTTGAATTAGAAAAAAAATTGCAAACGATGGATAAAATTAATTTTTTTAAATTGCAAAATACGTCTCGATAACATATGACGTAGTTCCGCCACGTGCTTACGCGCTTGGCTATGTATATTAAAACAAATAAAGTACCCCTATGTTATTGAGAAGAATTTTCTCTCCCTTTTTTTTCTCTCTCTCTCTCAATATCCTTCAGCTCCTTCACGACCTGCAAGAATCTCTGGGTAGTCTGGAGATGAGCCAAGAGCCAGCAGGCAACACCGGATATATATGAAAGAGTAATACAGCACTTCCTGTCAGGCCACCCTCGCAGAGTCAACCCTCCCCTTTACGAGGTGGAAGAACCAGTCAGGTAAAAGACATAATAATACAAGATAAAACGTAAAATATAAGAAGTGTAAATTCGCGTGGGCGTTTCGGCCGTGGCACGATTGTGTACTGCGAAGGCTAATTGCTAATTGGAATCTCGTAATGATCAAGAAGCGTTAGCGAACGGTTGCATCATCATGGCCAGGACCTTTGACCCGATTTAATTCAACAAAGTAACATTGAATTAGATGTATAAGGAATGTCGCCGGAAAACATCCAGACTGATGCCCGTGACGATGCATTGTGGGAATTCTTGTGTGAAAAGATAGGAGAAAGACAAGATCAGTGTTATCGGAAGATCGTGGAAAGATGATAACTGGACCACCTTGTAATTCTAAGCTATACGCCTAAAGATAATACGGCGGACATTAATCTTCTTAACAAATTAGGCTTTGCCTATCGCCAGATAACGCTGTACACCCTTCCGCCGAGTGCTCAATCACGCATACGTTCCACATATGACGCCTGCGTACGTGGGACGTTATCAGTTAACTGGACCCCCTTTACATCGAACGTGGAGATAAACAGCAGCACATAGGGACAATGAAAAATATAGGTAGATCATATATGTTCGATAATTCAGTTATGTATTTACGTAGCAGATGGATGAATGTAATTTTTTTCGTACGAGTATGTTATGCATTTTTTTTAGGCAAAAAATTCCCAGTAAAAAATATTCAGATACGTCCCACGTGTACCTGGTTCCATGTATTTTTAAGAGCAAAGGGTCATTTCCATATTTGTAAAATTCTTGAAAACTTTCGATAAAGATGCATTCACCAAAATTCCTCGTGGCTTCTATTATTCTCAGCGGTGGGTCAGGGGAACACGAGGGTTCAGTGTCTCTGCGTGGGGCCTTATTCTAGGCCTGACTTCACATGTGGGACCCTGGCGCTTCGCTCAAGTACCGATTCTTTTTTCCTCAGATCTTTTTCCACGTACACGACCGGAGGAGTCGTGCTTGACTTTTTTGCCAAAAATAAACCATGCGTCGCGACTTCCATGTTCTACTACGTTCTAGAGCCTCCTGTGGGAGAATTGACTCCCTGAGTGAAGTAATAACGTGGGTAGTTGGTTTTGGACGTAACATTTTTTGTAGAATTGTGCAAATCGTAACAGTGCTGATTGGATCTACGGGCAAAAAAGGGTTTTCTCAACAACTAAGGGATTATCGACGGCGTACTGCCGTCCTTGGGTAAACTGGCAATATTGTGCCAAGAATGACGGCGGGTGCTACCGAAAGCCGTATAAAGCGTGGCACGAGCAGCTGCTTGTCGCAGCTATTCATTTATCACGAGACTATTACGCGTCGCTTTACGTGCGCGACTTTCGAAAGTCTAACAAACATTAATTACTTTCCGTGGATTATTAAAGCTTGATGGGTTTCGAATCGACAAGACAGACACCAGCGTCGGCCACGGCTGATTTGTGTCCACAGAAACGTCCCATTGGTAATGCGACACTTTTTTAACCTTCAAACGACTCGTTCCTTTTCGTCTGTTTACATTTGTTTTTTTTTCGTCTCAACCATCCTCTTACTCTCAACCAACGACGAATTTTCACGACGGAATATCGGATGATAAATTGCGCAAGGAGGATTCTATGGTCATGACCATACAAAATGGCTGTGCTAGCACTTCGCGCGATGACAGAAAACTCCATCCGCGTAAGTAGAACGTATTTTTATTAGCTAACGTCGGAAACTGCATAGACATAAAAGTGTACACGTTTATGCATAGGTGTATGCATTTTATGAAGACTACTAAAAAATTTTTATTTTTTATAACAGATAACAAAAATCAAAAGTTCACGACAGTTTTCTTAATTCTTACTCGACCGACCCCTACGACCCTTCGGTCTTCTTTGATCTTCCTTTGGAACCGGATACATTCATTAAGTGTAGATCTTTTCAAAAGTAACCGAGCCGGACTACAAACAAGTCCATTCATACAGATAACCGGCACTGCGTCCCCGAGCTAGCACTTGCATTGTATGTGAACTCATTCAGAGTACCGATAATCGTAGAGTGAATCGTCGAGCTCGAATGGACGCTGCTTGGCTATGCCGTGATAAGAACATTCACTTTATATTATCCCTGCTCTTCCACAAAGAAATCGAGCGAGGCGTGACGTAGTTATTTTAAGTGACAGTCATTGCCATTGCGAAGTTAATTTTTATATACATCAATTTCAGATAGTGCCAATAATGTTATTGACCTTTCGTTGATCTAATTTAATACAGCGAATTCACAGTGGCTGATTTAGCACTTTTATATAACTACGATACAACCTGTGTTTTCACAATACTAGAGTCAATAATTTTACTCGTCGAATAAAACTATTGTAAATTATTATTGGTAAAATTCCAGAATACGAGACCTTCTTGAAGAGCTTCATGTAAAAAAAGAATTAAAAAATCCGCGGCTAACTTCAAGAAGGAGTTGTATTCTGCAGTTCAGTTTTATTATTTATGTATATCAAGAGAAAAAAAATAACGATACTTTACCAACAAAAATATGCTACTCCGTCTCTCTGGATGGCCTTGTAGAAGAAAAAATCACAGAAATTATCTTGGCAGTTACACCACTACGTTGGCACTGGGCAATTTCGCGTAAACGAACATTAAGGGAAACGAAGAACCGTTTTCTGGTTTGCCACGACTCCTGCTTACACCAAGATACCAACTATGGATGAGACTATCTCAACGACTTCACGCTGACACTTGGAACTGTTATTTACGAGAACGCACGTACCGTTTGATTTCTACGAATCACGTGATTTATCGGGTTTACGATGCCGTTGAACAAGCAGCGACACATAGGTACGGATTGAACTTACAGGTTAGAATACTTCTGTCACTGATACCACTGCCACCTAGGTTAGTAAAACACTGATTAAGTGGTTCGTGTGGAGCCCTTGGAGGATTGTTTTGAATTTTATAAAAATTTGTCAAACTGACTGGACTCTATAGCTAAAGCGTGGAACGAGTCAGATCTTATACGTTGAGACTCTTTTGATCCAGCATGAATAAAAAAGGTAGGACATTATAAGTTTTTGTCAGAGCCATAAATGGTATACATACGTGGGAAAGAAACGTTTCGGAACATCCACTCTGTGTATCAAGACATTTACGATTTGGAATCCGTAAGGTCGTACGAGCGTGAGATACATTTATTAAATTCTTTGGATTATATTGTTTGTCAATATAAAAAAATGCAGGAGTGACATCTAAATCGGTAAACAATACATCGCGAGTTTATTACTCGACAAAAATAAACGTGACAAACAATCCTCCATGAATATCCAAACGACCGATATCACACAAAGTTAATCACAAAACGAAAAATGTTTTAAACAAGACGAAAGAACACTCACAGCACAAAAATAACACATTGAGACTGACAAACCATCTCGATCTTTACGGTTCGATCCTCACGATCGCGTTCGCCCGTCTCGACTGAAGGTGTTCCTGGCTCGGCCGCCGCGTGGATCGCGTGGAGCGGCAGCACGATCACGATCGGATGTGGATGGACCGGTAAAAAGGCGGGCTAGGGGAAGGGCTGGAGTTAGGAGGAAAAGAGCGACAGCGGGTTGTGTGTATAGCGGCGATGGCGCTGTGGCAGGGGCAAGAGAAAGGGTAGAGGCAGAAGCCAGAAGGTAGAGAAGTAACTCGAGCCGAGTCAAGTAAGAGTCGAAGACTCATGGTCGTTCGGTTCTCTCGCGAAGAGGAAAGAGAACCAAATAGAGCAGAGGACATTAAAAGAGAATATACAGATAAAGACCGAGAGTGAGAGAAAGAGTCAGAATCCAAGACCAGGAACGACGTACCAGTCAGGGGCCCTCCGAGAAACTGAGGCTGTCCATTCCTTTACCGCTCTCTTACTCGCCCTTTCTCAGTCTCTCTCTCTCTTTCTCTCTGTCTCTCCTTCGCTCTCTCTTCCAGAGGGGCCCATAGACCCCACGTGGGCAACCGTAGCGTTGTTGTATGCGTACCAAAGCCACACGGTGCCCCTATCTTGCTCATTAACAAAGAACAGGCTGGTTCAGCCAGAGTGTAGTACGATGCACTCGCGCAACGTGCGTGCATGTGACTCAGCTGCACCAGTGAGTGCATCCTATATACTTATGCATCTGCCAATGACTAGACGACGCAGGAGCGGGATATTCGAACGAGTCAGTCCAGACACATATGTACGCGCCATTCTTACGTAGCGTCGGGGTACAGTGTGAACGGTCCTTTTTATCCCTTTGAATGCAGTCAGAACTTGAACCATCCAGTTACCCTTTTGTCAACCATCCACCCACCGGTTCACCATTCTTTGTTCACCCTCGATCATCCGTGAACGCAATGTCAGCCGAGGTTAAAGACTGTTTCGACGTTACCCAATAGAGACCTACGATACCTTTTTGCCTTTTGGAATGTCTCTTGGTACTTTTAAGTAAACACGCTAAGCCCACACAGAGTGTACCAAACAGTTTGACTATGGTGCACCGTACACTTCTTACATACGTATATGATATTTCGAACCGGTATCTCCACCATCCGTATACTCCTAACCACGTTTATTTACCTTCTTTAAACTCTCCAGAAATGCCAGCAGAAGAGGTCTCAGATAACTTTAGTATTAGAGACTGTTTCTTTAAACTGTGATTTATGCTGAATTTCCATGGCGCCCTGTATCTCCTCTGTTGAATCGCACTACCTGAAAACGGTACTGGCAGACTATACTCATGGCTTCGCGTACCGTATACCTATATACACATAGTACGAATCACCTTTGTTCATGTAATCACTATTGTACTTGGATGCAACGTTCTCCTCTCGACGCCAGATGTGCCAGCAGCAGCCTTTCCACACCATAACGTTGTACTTCACTGCTCCCTCTATTCTTCCACTCTTCTACTCCTCTAGTTCTATCCGATCCTCGATAGGGCACTGCGCACGCCATTCGCGTGTTCCTTCGTATTTATTATTCGAACGTGACTAACTTTCCGCACAGCTCTCGGATATGGAATTCCCCTCTGTGCCGCTCGCGAACTTCCTGAGACTTATCAAGTGAGTCTCATAACTTTGCGTGCAAATATCTTCGCAGTGAGAATTCACCACGATCTCCATATACAACCGAGAGAATTATTTGGTGGGGTAACGTTAGCACGAAACGAGTTTGTCGAATTTCCAAAAATTAACCGATGAAAATTTCACTGATTATTTTTGGAAAATTCAGTCAATTTTTTATTTCAGATCTAATTCAATGCTAAGCCAATGATTTCCTTTATAAAAATTCTGTAACGGATTCACTCTGACGTCACCATATCGTTCGTTACATTGTCATGTCGAGTATGAGTCGCTGCTGGCAATATTAACTAGTGACAGTAACGAATACTGAATTTTAATGTTAATTAATTAAATTATATTAGAATTAAAAATAGCGATGACACCCGATAAGAGGAGTAGAACCCAGTACCATCCCCCAAGTTCATCCAAAGAACTAAATGTATCATAGTATCGAATATTCACGTACTAACTATATTTCTCTCTGCTTCCATCGCTCGTGAATAATTTTACCAATTATTAATAAGGGTCTGTGAACGTGTATAATAATTTTATCATTGACCCAAAACCCCACTGAGAATAATAAAAACAGAAGCTGTTATCGTTTAATATAAAGTGGAGGATGTTTAATGGCTGCTAAAATTTCCGACAACGAACAAGGATTGTTGATCACAGAGAACGGATCGCTCGCACTTATAACATCAACATCCGTCGACTTGTTAGACTCGCTGCAAGTTCATACAGACTTACCTAACATCGAAGACCGTTTGTTTTGCTTGAACCCAAAGTGCCGTCTGCGCGTAGCATCCAAGAAAGTCAGGGGTGTATCTACGCAACTAGCGTAGGGAGCATGAGATCGGGTATACCTCCGTGACCGTAGAGTCTTTTCTCCTAAAGGCCGACGCGCATGTAATCATACGCATAAATATTTGCTACGTGACTGTGTGCTTGCTTACTTCTTCGGATGCTACTTTACTCGCTATGTAATTCATACTATGTGCCAGCGACTAACCGAGTGTACTGGATGCAGGAGAGAAAGCAGAAACCTACGCCTGACGTCGATCCGCTGATGGAAATACGCCTCGGGCACTTCTAGGTCGTGCACAAACGTTCCTGCCACTACGTTACTCCTGAGCATGCTGCCTCTTCAGCTAATGGCCCGTTACGTTTATGGTGCTACGTAGAATTAAGGCTATTTAAATGAATCCCTTTACCGGGAAAACGGCCGTTTCTCTTGTCATCTGCACTTTGGAGGTTAGTGTCTTTATGCAGGCTGTTTGGCCGTACGTGCGTTTCTCTTGGAAAACTTCTTAAAGGGAGTGATCTATGGGCAGCATTGTTGACCGGAAGCCGATCCGTCTTACTTTAACATATTTCATCGCAGGGGGTAGTATTTTCCGAGGAGGTCAGTTCACAAGGGATGCTGTATTTTTTTACAAACTTTTATATAACAGGTAAACTGTTGTGGGAAATTTAATTATTTATTTTGTTTTATAACCTAGATAATTTGAAAAAAATTCACCTATTATTGTTTCTGGTCGTATTTACGTAAAAAAAAATTAATAGAGGTAGAAATAACATTTTTAATGTTTTTATACCTTAACGCATAAACCGCCAGCCAATAGCAGTTTCCGAACAATTTGTATCCAGCATTCGAAAATTCTATGGTACACAATTTCAGTTCCCACGAGAACCCATAGAGAAAAAACGTACACGCTGCTTAAAGCGATATATCAAACTGTGCATAAAATTCGGGCAAAACGGCGGAAATCGAATGTAAAATTTCGGCAAACGGATGACTTTACCACCAAGATGTACACAAATTCAATGCATATATGTATATTTTCATACGGATTTATATAATATATGTATACATTTAGTAAAATATATACTCTATTAAAAGGTACACAGCATCCGGCCTACAAGATTAGAATCGCTTGAAAGGGTAACTTCTATATATTAGCGTCATCATCGACTTCCGGTAAAATAACTTATATAAATTATATCACGTGTCGATATGTGAATCCTGTAACCATATATTCATATCGTTTTCCTAAATCTGTTATATGTCATCAAGATATTGGACGTTGATACAAATTCCTCTTGGTTCCAATGAGATCTCGTTACTCTCGTAAACATCACTTGCGTCGTTAAAGGTACGCATAAAGAGATTGCTCGAATAAGTCTTCGCGGGTTTCATGGGTCTCTTCGTGCAGTTATCGATAAGCCAATGCTATGACAGAATGATTACTTAAAAAATTAAAAAAAAATATATAAAAAAATTACCAAACTATATCAGGTACCTGTTTGAACGGACATGGCGTAATAAAACTGTATTCCCCGGATTTTGAATTAAAAAAGTATCCTCGTACACTGTAAAGCGTACCGGGTGGTACAAGAAGTCCTCCAATGGGTTCAGTGAGATTTCGAAAAACTACACGTTTCTGTAACAAGTCATCGACGAAGTTTTCGGCGTTCACAGCTGTGAAAATTATTAACGCCGCCATTTTGTGACTTTTCATTGTTTTTAATAAAAATTAATTTTCTCAATTGGACTGTACTTGTCGACGTGGAATTTGGTTGGTGAATTAATTTTTCCCACGTTTCATATTATATTCCTCATGGTACTTACTCCTGTGGGATGATTTCCTGGAGGAACTTCTACTTCGACTGGTCTTCTGCAATTCAGAGAGAACGGAAAGGAAGATGGAGAACAAAGCGGAAGTAAGATTGACAATTTAAAAAAATGCTAAAGTAAAAATTATACTAAATGAGAAAAGGCCTATTCTGTCTGTATATATATATATATTTATTGTATTATATTGCGAACAATGAACTTGCATCGCGTGAAGATAATTGTAATGATATAATAACAATGTTAATTTATTATCGGCGAGCTGTCGCGCTTTCGTAGGCTGCATTATCGTTATCACTTTTTCATTCTCTAAAAAACAGACAAAATATCCCTTCTGTCGTTTTCCATACGTTGCTTCGTTCGCTCCTTTTATTTTCCTCGCAGATAACTTCACTTGCGATTTCGTAGGCCTACCTTGGGTCTCTTTGGGTCCTGCAGAGACTCCTGGGACTTCTTCAACTCGTTCATCACGTACTGCGTGTCCTCAGCTTCCATCTTCGAATTTCTGGTATCACCGTACGTGTTCACGCAGATCAACTTAGGGCAGCCAGCTTTCTCGGTGATCAGGCATGTCTATATGCAGAATTCGAAGCGTTACGCTCGACTATTTTCAGGAAGAGAGTTAAAGCTAATCGAACTTATCGGAAAACTCTTGTTCGGATAAGAGAGTCGAAGGGATAGAAGGGTACAAGAAAAAAGTAAAGTAAAAGATCGTGAGAACAATCTTGATCAGAGCCAAGGAAAATTATAACAGGTTAGATCCTGGGAATCTACTGCAACTCGAATTAAATCCTTTTTCTTTTCAATCGTTTTAATCGAAGATAGAAACGATTTTAATTGACTTTGACCGGTGGCGCCATTCGTGGAAATCAATTGAACTACACTTTGTATGTGTATTCTCATCAGGTACGTATGACTTAGTATTCTTCTTGCCAGGGTATTATTAGTGCGATTGGAATTTAAATTAGTTACCTTAGACTCGTCAGGGCAGCAGTCAGCCTGGGTTGGTGCAAAAGATCTTTTTGCATAGTTGCAGCAGATGGCGATGGGGTACGTCAGGAAGAATATGAGGTTGAGGAAGAACTCGACTTTCCTGCAAAGAGGAATAGGAAGGATTTGAATGTCCTCGAGGTGTCTTGGATCTTTATTGAAGAGTGTAAGAGAGAAAGAGAGAGAGAATTCGATTGGTTCACCTGTTGCAGATCCTCACAGTCCTTTGTCCCGTCACAGGATGAACGGGAACACCATCGTCGTCGGTAACCAGACACCTGCATTTCAGTTCAGGCTCAAAGTACTCGTCCATCTTGCTGCCCTCCAATAAATTATCCAAGCCCCATCGACCCACTGCAGGGGCAAAAATACCGATCAGCCATTTCAGCATTCCTGAAATGAGAAGGTATAGGGCAACCCTGAGAAACCTTGTCAACATGACTTCCGGTAAGGGACTTCCTGTCACTAGGGCTTCCTGTTCCCATCTGTACACTATAGGCATACTTTACTACCCTATGATGATATCAACTTTCCAAGTATATGGCGGATGTAGCATTTAAATGATATTAAAGTGGCGCCTACCTAGAAGCAGCAACAGCAATATCATTAAGGCGCTGAAGATCAGTACATCTCGAACTGTGTTCATGATCATGGACGGCTCTGTGGACGTGACAGGAACCGGTCCTTGGAACCCAGCAGCGTGGTAATGTTCTGGCGACATCGGTTGACATCCAAGTCCAGTGACGCTACCAACACAGGCGCAGAGACAGTGCCAGACGCAGAAGCAACGGTCCATTTTTTGCACCCTTATCCTCCTCATTGCGACCAGTTCACCATGATGATTCACCACCTCGACTATCAAATATCTTACGTGAGCGTTATCTGTTCATGCATAACAAGAGAGTAGGATATGGAGATTCCTACAGGAAATGCTATCTAGATTCTATCCCAGACTTCATAGTCAGGAAGTTTCTCTTGGAACTAATACTAGAACGTTCTTTCTCGTCGCCACGGTCTTACACCGACTGGTGCGTCGACTTGAGTAGCCATTTGAAAATCCACCAGGGGGATCTGGAGAATCGATTATCACTGACTTCGATTCTTGATTTGCGGTGTCGTTCAAGTGGCCCAGTTTTACCCGGATCATTATTTCGCTAGGAGTAAAGTAACTCGAGCATAGTGAAGTGCGCCGAGGTGAAGTGAACTGAAGTGGCACCGTAAACCGAGAGTCGGTTACCTCGAAGTTTATTCGATCAGAGAGACGGAAATTTCATTCGGCTTTAACGTTACGATTCAGTCTGCGTTTTATCGACGTGCAAACGTCCGTGATAACACATCGGCTGCTATTTAATCGCGAGTCCCAATTTGCAAATGTACCATACGCAAACTACGTTTCTCTTTTCATCTGTTCACCTCGATTTTGATAAACACACCGATCGATAATGCAGGAACTGGATGCAGCGCGTGGAAACGTTGCGGAACGCACTTTTTGAATAAAAATATATTTAAGCCAATGTCAATTATCATTGCGTTTAACGTGGGTTAAAGTTCATTCCAAACTGTCATGCATACGTCGTGTAGTCTGTATCACAAAAATTTATTCTTACCGGAACAATGGAAACCATTGATGTATAATTGACCATATAAATCCAATGTGACTCTTTGATCGTGCTGAGGTGGAATAACTTGTACTGTTCCTTTGGCTTTGGTCCAGGACACTGGCAATCCTGTAGGACAATCACTGATCCTCGGCTGATAGGGTGAAGATGCCAAACCCATATTGCTGATTACTATAGTCACTACAGTGTGCTCTATGGCAGTGCTATCTATATAAACTTCCGTAACACGACCAGATGATCTATAAATGATACAAGAGAATTGATCTTTCAATATTTTTTTCCCCTTATTCCCAGATATTACTTCGGTCATGGTCTCGGATAAACTAGTTGATCCGTTCAGGTATAATAAACTTACCCCACTCTGACAATAGCATTATAGTCAGCTCTGACTTCTATGTCAATTGCTGATACATGTGGCGAATGATACTCCAATCCTAAAAATTCACGACTTGCGCTTCCGCTCACGTTATATTTTATAGGATTGATCGGCACAGAAGCAAAGTTGCTCAAAAAGTAACAACCTGGTCTACCAGCTTCTCGTGCTTCCTATAAAACACGTCATGGTCAATAGTATCTTATTATAATTCATATAAGTGATATTGATCATCAAAAATTTTCTCCTGTCATCGTAGTCGATAGCAAAAAAGTTTTACCGGATGAGAAAAATTTAAGAAAGTTTACCAGTCACTCATTCTGACGTACCATGTCGTGTCGCCAATAAGCTAAAGGCTGATTCTTGAGACAGGTCCCTTTCACGTGTCCACATCTGTCTGGTTGCATTGCAAATGGAGTAAACCCAACTCCGGCTTTGTCGCATTCGTTTCCGTCTTTACTTATGGCATTTGCACCAACTACCAAGTACTCTCCAGATCCACCTGCGAATTTCGAATTGATCCATGTATGATAAAATTATATTGAAAAAATTATTGCTAATAAAATGTCAATAATTGTTATATATGATTGTAGAATTACCTTTCAGTGCTGGATATTTTTGTACTTTTTCCGGTGCCACTGGCGACGGCACTAATAGACGCTCTTTGCTTGGATTCAAATTATGCGCGCGTTTTTGCGGTGCAATTCTTGCACCGCTGTACGTAAACACTATTGTGGGTACACTGTCCCTTTGATGTCTGATGAACGTTCCCAGTCTGATAAATGTAATTAATTTTTTTAGACATTAAGCAAGAGTCGACTAATTATAATTTGGTATTAATCGATCATTTACTAATCTGATGATACTTGGTAATTGGTAATCGTCCATCATTACCTAACCATTGATCCTTGAGTAAGATCGTCCCAGTGAGTAGTCCCGTCGGGCAAAGTATGCTTTTCGTAGAGCTGCAGGTACACAGTGTGCTCCATTATTGGATTTTCCAGCTCATATACCGAGTACCTGAAGAATCACGATCAGTTTTTATTTTCAATATAATTTCTTAGGGTTTGTAACCGTTACTTACCATATATCACTGAAACGCAGACAATGAGCAGATTCTAAATATTTGGCAGGGTTTACATTAGACGGATGTCGCCGGTCCATGCAATCTTGACCACCGCGAACTTGAGCACCTCCAGCACGGATTTGTCTTTTTTTTCGAATGGCACTTTTTTTCTTTTTTCTTTTTTTTCTCTGGCGAACACCGCTGTCCACGACATCAGTTATTGTCCCGGACGCAGTATCGGGTGCTTCAAAATTATTAATGATGAAACGAATATCCTGATCTTCCGGAACGTTTAACAAGTTTCTCTTGAAGGGCCACCATTTTTTCTTCTTGGAACCTTTCTTCTTCTTCTTGTGCTTTTTTTTCTTACGGTGTCGTCTTTTCTTCTTTTTTTTTCTAAAAGCCGCCGCTTTCGATTTTGAACGCCGCGCGTGCTTTGGCCTCCCATAGGTAGGATCCCTACCGGAAGGAAGTTCCTTAGTGATATATATCTGTTTATTCACTTCACGTTTTTCATTTTGAATGTTTTCAGCTTGTCCTTCAACATCTTTTCTCCTTTCACCGTTTGACAGCATTTTCATGTCCTCCCTTCCCGTCAGTTCAGATTCAAATTCCCGCGCTTTATTCAAACCTAAAGGTCCATCCATATCTGAAGCCTGAGAGTCATCCGAATTTATAGCGTATCCAGAATTCTTATAGGCATTTTGGTCGTCTTGTAATTCTTTGTCTTCTTCCTTCGTCAACGTGTAATCAACAGGTACCGATAACAAATCCAATACCTTGCCACTTTTAATCGAATCGTCAATTAATTTTTCGTAGCCTCGATCCCTTATCGATTTTCCATTTTCTTCTCGAATCAAACTCGCTAACGAGTGATGGTTATTTACATTGGAAACGTCCATCAGGTCGCTGGCTCTGTGATTATTATTTTCCTGAAGGACCGATGGTATCGGTGGTTGCAAATTGGTAAGATCGGTTTTCGTTTGACTCGATTTCTCCTTCAGATTTTCATCCTCCAGATCGTGCAATCTGTCGTTTATCTTCTTTTGTACAACGTACAACAGTTCCTTCTCTCTTTTAACACTTTCCTCTCGAAGTTTCTGAAACTCTGCGAGTTCCTTACCGAGTTCGAGGTTCTTAAGATTGTGTTTGGAATCGGTCTGCTTCTGGGTTTCACCGCCACCGGAAGTCGAAGTGCTCTGTAAATCGTCCCTGATTCCTTCCCACTCGGACAACTTTTTCGCCATCATTTCCTTCTTCAGCTTCTCATGAACTCGCATATTGTAACTCTCCGCGTCCTCATCCTCCGACTCTTTGTCCTCCGCGCTATCGTTGTTCAAAGAGTCGTTTGACATTCTTTGTACGTCCGACTCGTTCCCAAAAATTTTAAATTCCATGTCCGGATCTGACGTCATCAACTTTGAGGAATTCATGACCGTGGTCGCTGGTTGCATATTCGCGGAATTCTTGGTAACGTTGAGCTTCTCGGGGACGCCATTTTTGTTTCCGTCCAACTTAATGCTTTCTTCGGAGAATAATTCGAAATTTTCTAATTTAGGTGCTTGACTTATTATACTTTTCATTTCCGGTGGATTATTGTCCACGTTCGTTGCTTGAAGAGGATCTAGATCTAGATCCGAATATTTACTACGTGAGTTAAGGTGGGATGATCGTCCTTTAACTTTTTTAATTGTTGGCTCAAAATCTTCAATAAATTTTAAATTGTCCATTCGATTTTTTATTTTAGATTCATTGATCTTACGTCCCGATGAAATGTTATAGATTTTTTTGGATTTTAAAATGCTTGGTCTATGTTGTTGTCTGTAAAATAAAAATGATTTGTCGTTTCCATTGTTGATACCGGAAGCTAATTTATTTGAAATTGACGGTGGTTTCTCGCGATTAGAATTATTCACATTTTCGGGTAGTTCAAATATGTTATTTAAATTTTCTTTGAATTTTGGATTTTCAGTTCTATCCGTTTCGTCGTGCTTTACTCCTTCGCCCATCATTATTATGTGATCAGTGACTATCTGTACTTCGCCATCGTCATTGAGCTCAGGCTGCGATTGATTTTCGGGAACGAGGACCACTCTTTCCAGCTGTATGACTGATCCGTCATTTTTTTTATTTTGCTCGCGCTGATTATCTCCACTTATCATATTTTTTACTTTTTTCATGAATTCCATAATCGCCAACATATTTTCAACTTGAGCCGTTTTTTTACCATTATTCATAACATTATTCGTGTTATCATCAGGCCTCAATGTTGTCGTACACCATGGACTCGAATTACCTTCGTTCGAATCACAGAGTTCTGGTACTTTTATTTTCGAATCCAATCTACTATCACCTGCATCGAGCTTATCTTGTACCCTGTTTCCACTTTCGAGATTAGTAAAATTCAATTTCGATCGCAGATCCGATTTTACGTTTCCTTCACGATTTCCCGGCTGGTTGTGATTCAATTCAAATTGCCGTTTTTCAGAATCAGAATTTCCAAAGCTTTTCTCTTCGTTTTCTCTTCGACCTCCGTGAGCTTTTCCAAGCCAATTTTTATAGTTGAATTCATCGAAAGACAATGGCCAGTTCTTTTGATTTGGTCCAGCGTGAATTTCTTCTACCATCGTATGATTGAAATTTGGAAATTTGGAAATTTTATCAGTATTGTATTTCTCATCATTATTACTCATTGAACCGGATGCTGAGCTTGAAATCATTTTCATAGATCCACTTTTGGGCTTAACGGTAGCAGTTTTTATAAATTTCTGACCAGATACAGGAAATTCATTCTGTTTCGAATTATGCTGATTATCTCCACATTGATTAGAATCTTGATTACATTGATTATATTGATTAGATTCCGTGGTTACATTTAAGTGCAATTGCAGTAATACAGTTTTCTCATCAATTAAAGGTTCATCTATCTTTTTCTGAGTGATCTTTACTCGGATCAGAGGAAGCACGTCAAAATCTTTGGATTTATCTTTCTTTGATATATTCGTTCCACAAGATTTCGGATCTTCATCAAGCATCTCATAGTCAGTTTGATTTAAATTTGGTTTTTTCATTCCGATAAGTCCCATAAATTTAACATTTACCGATGGATGATCAGTGGAACTGTGATTTTCATCAAGAGAATTTTTTAATCCATTTTTATACAATCCTAATCTATGATTAGATAACTTATTGCAGTTTTCACTGGAATCTGACTTATATCTCCAATCATTCTTATCAGTGACCATAAGTAAGTCCGATTCGTCTTCGTTCTCTCGTACATCAGACGGCTCTATTTTTCCTGCCATTTTTGTAACCGAAAATGTTACTTCCTCTGATTTTGGCATTTCTGAAGTAACCAGTCTACTTTTTTGCTCTCTATCTAAATTTGATATATTTTCTGGAGTATATCCTGGTACAGGATGCGTAGTTGGTCCTGCAAACTGAACTGGTATTATTTTGACAATTTTGACAGGTGAATCTGGAACTATATCACCGTGATCTAATTCATTATTGATGAACCCTGTAAACTTTAGACTAGGATGATGCGCAGTATTTTTTTTCATTCGTTCGCTACGTTTCCGTGACACGCGACGAGGAAGAATAAATGTTTTTCCAACGATCGAGGAAACCGGATGTATCCTCGAGGGAGATTCTTGGTCGACCTCAGCGGACCAGGACGTGTCTAACTTAGCGCCGTTGCCAAAGTTTTTGACCAGTGACGTTTTCGCGAATTTCGAATACCGATTATCGACAGCCGAAGGATTTTTTCCATGAATTTTACTTCCCCTTTTGAAAATTTTTCCCACATTTTTTGTGTCTCCTTTTTGTGACCTTTTCGATTCTCTAAATTGATCGACGAATCTGTCATCTCTCGTAATCGAATTTGTATCAAGAGGGATGAAAAGTTTGTCCCGATCTTTTACAAATTTTTTTCGATTTTTTTTCGATTTTTCTACCTTTTCAAAGTGATTATCACGCAATTGCTTTTGTAAGATATTGCCACTTCCGGTTTGCGCATTTACATTGGCTGATTCAGGTGCAGCGTCGATACTTATAGATAATGGCTGACCGTTAGTTCCGCCATTGATGTGAATTTTTCCATTGAGGGAAATTTGAAAATCGCTATCGTTTTCATCGGCGACTGAAAATCTTTTGTTTCCGGTTGAATTCCTTGGTTTGACATCCTTTTTATCGATCGTCCTATCTTCGCTAGAAATGTTTGACGATTCTGGGATTTTTCGTTTAGAACTTTTCAAGCTATCTGGCTCGCGGTCAACTTCCATGAACGGATAAAGTCTTCTGCTACTTATGGAAATTTTTCCTCCTGGAAATTCTTCCAATTTTTTCCTCAATATCATACGACGTTCTGCAGGAGTATCATTAACGTCTTCGTCAAGGACCACTTCCTCCTCTACCTCAGAATCGTCCTTAGATCCATCCACATCCTGTTCCCGGAAATTTCTATTTGATCCATTAATAATTTCATTAAGGTCTTCATCATTATCAGTCGAGTCGTCCCTTACTTTGATATACTTATCAGTGCTCCAATTTTTATAATCTTTTAATTGCTTTTCAGAATCATCTTGATCTTCAAAGTTATGCATGTTACTATAGTGACTTATCTTCTTGGCCATTTGATTAATATATTTATCAGCGTCATAAAAATGTAATCTTTCCATATTACTCCTATTGACGCCCAATGGCATATCTTTATCATTATCATTAACGTTATCATGCACTTTTCGTTTTTCAAAACTAGGTTCCTTAATCATGATTTTATTCTCCGAAACGTCCCAATTTTCTTTCATTTTTTCACGCTCGTTTCTCCTATCAGGACTGTCTAAGTAGTTATTATTCTCAGAATCTTCGTTTGATCCAGCATCTTCATCTTCTGCGATTAAATCATCTGCATCAACGACCTCACTCTTTCCGTCCCACTGTGCGTAATCTTGATCCGTGATATCTTTAGAGTATTTTATTTTTTTTGATTTCTGAATAGCCAAAATTGTTCTACCATTTCGTCTGAAGTTTTTCTTCTCCTGTCTCTCATTAAGTGGATTCCGAATTTGATCTTGATTATTTCCCAATGACTCTGGAACTTCGGAAGGTATCTCCTTCTCATAGATCTTGTACATCTCTGGCAATTTCTGATCGTGCTTGATTACCTTTTCGTCTCTCGTGCGATCCTTTTCGATCAATGATATAATGACGGCGTCGTTATCGATATCATATGAATTTTTTATCAAGCCCTTTTCATGTTTAATATTTTGTAAATTAGACGACGGCAATTTATCATTATCCATGGAATCCATAAATCTCCTCTTTTCTTGAACATCCAGTGTATCCGCATCTGGCAAAATAATCCGCTCTTTGTCTTCCGCTAATCCGTGTGCTTTTGCTCCTCTCACATTAGCATCGAGGTAATTATTTTTTGTACCGGCAAAAAATTTGATATTTTCAGGTAAAATTGATGACCTGCTGGAGAAATGATTATTGAAATTAATTTTGTCCTTTTTGCTCTCATTATCATCAAACGAATTTCCTTCGATAAATAATTCCGTCGTTCCATTTCTCGTGGTATCCTGATTGTAAAGGATCTCAAGAAGAAACGGAAGTGACGTAATGTCCGAAGAATTGTATTGATTGTTACTTCTGTATGTCAGTGAATTCTCATGATCCTGAGCTTCGGTGGAATCTTCCGACTTCACCAAAAACCGAGTATTCTCACCGACCCAACGGTGCTCGTGATTTCTTTTATTTTTGAGCTGCAAACTCCCAGAATCAAGTTTCTCACTTATTGGGGATTCAAAGCGATTTGTCTGATGCGTCGCGACGCCGAGCGTCACTAACTTTTCCGAGGATTCAACTTTCTTACCACTGTTCTGAACTCCCACGCCTTTCTTCGCAAGAGAATATCTGTCCTCGTCCAAACCGCCATCTTTATTCTTGAAGATCATCGCTTCTTCCGGAATTTCATATCGATCCTCGTACTTTCCCTTTCCGGTTCCACAAGCCGGTAATATCTTTCCGGTAGAGCATTCGTTATCGTAGCCGGAAGCTGGCGTTTTTGTTTCCTCAAGATATTTTGAGGTCGTTTCCAGTTTTTGAGATGAAAAATGATTCAATGATTTTTCAAATACACTGACCTCTATGGTAGTATTTTCAAAGTTACGATTTTCAAAAGATTTTTTATTTTTTACCTCGTCATTCGATATCGTCCTCAATGTATTTGAAATATCGATGCCAATCCCACTCGGGGAATTTGCTGGAAGAATTGCAAAATTTATTTTAATTCCACTAGACGATTTTATACCATTCAGCGAATCACTTCCGTTCCTGATTACACTATCCTCATCATCACCAGATATCTTTTCCTCGTTCAAGGCAATATCCGTTGGAAGTAAATACTCCGGTGTAACAATATCGTGACTCCAGTTCAAATATTCTTTAAGGGTATCCGCATGTTTTTTTAATTTCAATAATTCCATCTTTGCCTTCCACTTTTCATTATTTACGTGCTTCATGAATTTAGAGTGACACGAGTCAATGCATCGCTTAACAATTTTCCGACCATTATTTCCATGCGACTTCATAGGATAATACAAATTTGTATTTCCATCGTTGAATATAATTTTTGAAAATTCTTTACTCGGATCAAAATTAATATTAATTTTTTCATCGTCCCTGCGAGTCTCGCCTATATTTCTCTTTTTAATATTTAAAATCTCCTTTCCCCCTCGTTCAAATTCTATTATCTCACCAGCCTCGGTACCCATCAAATTTGAAATTCCATCATCCGTAGTCCCAGTTGTCTTTATCGATGATTTAAATTCTCGCTTTAAATTTTCACGATTTTCATTTCTCCTTCCGCTCCGGTCCCCGGAATTTTCCCATTCGTCTTTCTCTAATTCTAATTTATAGTCAGCCTCGGTACCAACCAAGTTCGACACTCCATCATCAGTTGTCACGATCGTCTCTCCCATCGAGCTCGACTTCCTTTCGGCGATCATAGATTCCTCGAACTTCTTTTTATACAGTGAACCTACTTCCTGGGGATAGTAATCGTAATCGTAAAACGTTAATGCACCGTTCCTGGTCTTATTACCGAGTGCTTTTCTACCGAGTAATAAAAACCGCTTCCTTAATCTTTCGAAATCAAGTCCTTGGTTCCTTGCGTGTATCCCACCTAAATTACCAAGAATGGTTTCAGGAGAATTCGGATCATTATTCCCAGAAAGAGAGTACTCAGCATCCCGATAAGCGCGAGAATGTACCACATGGTTTTTCTTATGACCATTATCTTTTTTCCCAAAATTAGCCCCTCGACGGGAGTGCGTACGTCGCTTAGAAGATTTTCTTGGAACCTGATAAGCTTGCAAAAATCTTCTTGTTTTTATACCGAGACTCCCGACATTCTGGCTCATCCTGCCGACGACCTCAGGAGCGCCGTTGGTCTCGTCCCTGAGAAACACCGGATGTTCCTCAACGGATACGACAGGGTCGTCCATTCCGTTGAAAATATTCGAAATGGACGTAGTAAAAATGGCTGAGAGAATTTTTGCATTTTTTTTTGCCTTTGTGTCCGTTTCCATGGAATTTCCAAAATTGTCATATCTCTTAAGGCGAGGAGCGTCAAAACTTTCTTGGACGTCAGTTACGGGTTTAATTATCGCTGTAGCGTATTGCTGGGTCTCCCTAAGCTGTGGGTCTTCGTTAATGGCACGTCCCTTCTCGTTAGAAATTCTGATAACAGGAAGACGTAGATAACTCGTTTGTGAAATTGGACGATGATCTGGAGAATTCTGATAAGACGTATCTTTGTAATCTTCCAGGACGTTATTATTTATATTATCGTAATTCAAAATTGGCATTTGAGTACCAACCGATCTCTTAAGACGTTTAAAATTTGTATAGTTTTTCAGTATAACAAAATCCGAATCGTCAGCATCTTCCAAACTGTTGATATCAATGATTGCGTCGTGATTGCTTTTCTTCGGATTAAAATATTGCGCAAACACATCGCTCGATTCGAGCTTCTCGGCAAGTGCTTTCCTGACTGCTTGCGGAAATTTATATTTTCTTAAGTAAACGTTTGGATCCTCCATGTTACCGGAAGCTGTAGCAATCCTGATACTTTCCGGAAACGAGCTACCGTTGCTGATCTTCAGATTTTCCGAATCGACCGCATTCAGTTCCGCTCTCTGATTACACATATCGACCGAATAATACGATTCCGTATGAGGAAAGCTGCGTTTCCATGGTGCTTCAGGTTGAATGTGCGATGGAATCCGAGGCGAAAACTTTTTCAGAAAATTTTTCGCGGTCCCGATGAAAACTTCAGGACTCGTCATTCGCGTCGTTGTAAGCGTCGGAATTTCAGGACTTGTCGAGTAAAGAATTTCTTTAGTAATACTTGAACCCGACTGGCTACCGGCATACGTGCTGGACGTTTTCATTCCAGGATCAAGAAATCCGGGCTTGGCTACTCTCGACCAAGTTAATCCCTCTTTCGTGTCCTCCCTCCGTTGGCTAACAGTATCTGTTAGCTTATTTTCAACGTTGGGATTGCTGACCTTCTGTCCACTATGAACAAAGTTACTAGGGTTGACTGACTCGTCCGCCATCTTGGATTTTAAAAACCCTAGGTAACCTAGGGCAGGTAGATCGTTCTTTGTGAACGAACCCTTAAACTCTGAACCAGTTTCTCCCTCTTGGAACTCTTCGTCATCCACTTTGAATCGTTCAGGTTTTATATAGAACGGCGAACGTTCTATGACGATTTTATCGTCCTCTATTTCCGGTTGTCGTGTCTCAAAATTACTCTCGCTATGAATGTTTGGATCAGCATCGATTTCTCGATAGATTAACCCATCCCTATTGGCTATAGGGAAAAACGTTTCATGCGATTTATCACTAGGATACGAAAGTAAAGAATCTAGTGACTTTAAGTTCAACGCATTTTCGCCTGACTTCTTTATCAATTCGTTTGATAGTTCTGGCATTAATTTAATACCAGAAGACTGGTCCACGAGCATGATCTTGATACCCAAAGATCCGCTATCAATTTTTTCAGTTTCAATAAAATTTTCTGTCCGCGACTCAATAGTAGAAGAGGGACTGCTATGACGTATACGTAAATCTTGATTGTGAATAGATCCTGTTTTTTCTCTCGATTCGATATCAATAATATCCTTAGACTTTATCATATCTTCATTATTCAAACCAGCCATTGTCGAAATACTCATTTTTTCAGGTAACGTACTCTCTGATACAGTGTATCGAACAGTATCCTTCTGACCAGGTACGGAAGTCAATAAAGGCCTAGTAACATTCCATACGTTAGAATCGTTCCTTATTTCAGATTTAGTAACTAGATCGCTAGTAACATTTTGTTTTAAAATTATCTCCTTCGGAAGTAACGATCCTTCCGGCTGATCGATATCCACCAATTGAGGTATAATTGCCGAGGAACATTTGTTGTAAGCGAAAGTGTCATCTTTTTTACGATCAATTTTACTAGTACCTTCCATAGTTATATTTCTCGCTGCTTCCATGTCGTTGGCATTACTGTTTTTCTTGTTCATGAAAAATGTACTTGACTCCGTAGCACGTACGTTATGGCGATCGTTATATTTCCTGCCCGCGTCAGGAATATCTAACGTTATTCGCGATTTAAGCGCTGGGGATGTGAATAAAGTGCTATCCATTTTTTGCGAAGCTCCATTCAAATAGAATGACGGACTTTCTGTAATTTGCCTAATTGTCGGTTCCATTGAGTTTACATTAAACGTCACGCTGGGCCGGATGAGGGTTTTGTAGCTTCGTGTTTTCGTGCCTGAAAATGTCGGCACCGAAAGCTGCGCTTCCGTTGAACTCGCAATTCTTGCATTAAGGTTTACGATCGATGGAGAAATTGCCTGGTTTGAATTCGCGTGCAAGAAAAACGGCTTCGTTTTCTTCTGTACTTTTTCCGAAAGCGGCACGTAATGTATTCGGTATCCATCAGAGGGATAAGAGATGAGATCAACCCTTCGACCTGATTCTAATTTTCGAAAATTTGAATGAACTTTGGCTGGCTTGTTGGATCTTTGAAAATTATTTACATTGGGTATTCTGTTTAAAGCTATAGCGAAATTTCGAAATACCGAATTATCGTTTTTCGAAATTTTCTTATTTTCATTCTGATTTTTTAACTTTACGTCGTTCGATGCTTCCTTAAGGGCTTTTGAAATTTCCACAAATTTTTCATCGATCTTTCTATCGATTTTCATCTCGCTCTCGTCATCTTTGCTATCCAATGGATTCTCGTAATTTACCGAACGAAAATTACGTTTTGAATATCCGTCGACTCTCTGAACCTTGTGAAAATTTTTCTTCGAATTCTTGTACAGATTCATACCGTGCGCACTCTTCTGCTTATTTTCCTGATCCTCTTTGGCTTCCATTTTCTCTACAGATCCTTTAAGATATTTTCGAAGTGCCTGTTCACGAATGCCATTGTGCTGCTCCTCCAATCTCGGTTCAGTCGCGGCGCGTTCTCTTCCATTTTCATCCAGGAAAATGTAATCCTGCTCAGTAAACATGCTCGGCACTTCAAGGCGATGTTCGTTTATAACAGTAGCCGATTGGTCCTCGTAGCGAAGATTACCTTTTACCAAATCGAAACCACCCGATAGAACAGTAAAGGATTCTTCGGAGTGTCTATCGCTCGTTTTACCTGGTACCACATATCCTTTATCAATAGCAACACTTTCCACGTCCGGATCTCTGAGGTCATCAACGTAGCTACGACTTTCATGACGTTTCGCTTTCTCAGACCACAGAGACCTTTTTCTTGGACTTTTTGGCCAATCCTCCAGAGTCCCAAGATCAACGTAACTTTCCAAGTTAGTCTCTACTAAAGTGTCCCTGTAACGTTCCCTCTTGCTCTCCCCCCTTGAATTCACTTTGGTCTTATCTCTTTGCTCCTTACAAGATAACTTTTCCACGGTGGGAACCTTCGAATGACCTTCTACGCTCAAACGAACCGTTTCAGCCGGTCCTGAGACGAGTCCTGAGGTTGTTCCCGAATATACCAATCGACCGAGTGCACTTTGCCCGTGGTTTTCAATTTGGGTAATTCGATCAGTAAATTCGACTTCCGTTTTGACTGGTTCTAATATTTGTATTGGATGTACATCTGTTTGGTCGACGCTTTCAAGCTGTTTGCTGAAAACTTGAAAATTTCTAGTGACTCCCGAGGGACTTTCGTTATGGGTGATGTCGCGCGAAATATTCTTAAGAGTTTCTGAAGATTTCGCTAAACTTTTCTCACTGCACTCGCTGAGCTCTTGAGCCGATGAATTCGAAGAGCCTTTTTGATTGGATTCTTGAAAATGTCCATTTGTCCTTGCGGTTATTAAACTTGAGTCATTAAATTTCGCAAGCAACGGATCCTTCATAACTCTCTGATCCTTCCAAGTAACTTTTAACACGTTCTTCGGAGCTATGGATTCTTCGTTCCCGATCCATTCTGTACCTGACGGCAAGAATTTTGAAAACGCTGCATTCGTGGAGTAACCGGTTTGAAATAATTCGAATTTCCCGCCCTCGTATTTCTTCCAATAATTACTTACTTCATTCGCTCTTTGTGATACTGTACCTTCATTTCCAGATTTTTCCTGTTCGAATGATTCTCTCTCGTTTAACGCCATTCTCAGTAAATTTTCAATCAATTCATCTTGATCGTCCAAAAAGCTTTCGCTAATTTTTTCATCACTCTTTCCAACTTTGTAATCAATATTTTTCGACGATTCATAATTAGAGGAGTCATTGGATTTTTTAATTCCATCATCAGACTCTATGATCCTTTCAAGCACGCCCATCACATCCTCGTGCAATTTCTTATCTGTTTCCTTTTTGGATTTATTGACTCTTTGAAAATTGTCAGTTCCATTCGTCTCGGTCACGTTGTTCATCGACACAGGGTATAGCGTGTCGTTGACAAGTTCCTGCCTCAAAATTAATGGTCTTTCCAGATTCGCATTTCGTTTGGATTGCATAAGGAACGTCGACGAAGGTTTGACTGTTGAATTCAAAGAATTCAGTTCCACGTCTTGGACTGCGAAAGACCCCAAAGCGCTGAAAGTGGCCTTCGCCGGTACGTCAATTGTGATTTCGGAAAGTCGAGTGCTGGATTCGATTTCGTCAGACTTGGCTGATCTGTCCATATTCCAAGAATACAATTGCGTAGTAGCTTTTCCAACGTTGGATCCGATACGGTAGGAATTTCTTCCAGAGATGGGAACTTTGATTCTAATCGAAGGAACCTTCGTCGAGATACTCAAAGAGTTACTCGAAGCGTCTTGTTGTCTTTGAGAATTCCGGAGCACGCGAGATCCCAAAGGAATCCTTCCAGAATCTTTGGCTGCAACCCTGTCAGACATCTCATCGCTTCTCAATGTAGACGATACACCAGGAACTTTATCCCCCGATAAAACATCAAATTGCCCCTGCGCATCTACCTCAGGACTTGATAACGAACTGTAAGAATTTTCAAATTTCCCGCCTTTAGAATCACTCCTTGGGCTGTCGTACCGAGTCACTTTCATAAAGTGCTCCTTTACAAATGGCTGTTTCTTTACTTTCGAATACCTTTGAACGCCATTCGTTACCTCAGCCAAAGATTTTGCATTATTTTCCGATATCGAATGGAGCCCGTATCCTTCACCTTCATCTTCTGGACCAGCTTTTCTTCTGCTCATCTTTTTGAAAGCTTCGTATTCCTCTTCAAGCTTCAGTAACTCTGACGTTACGTTAACGTTTTCCGAACTGATCAAAGGCTTTTTGTACATCACCTCTTCCGTGATTGGTCTATGATTCAGGAAGGAGTCTTTGTCTGATTTTTTAAATTCCCCAATGATATCCCGATCTATGTCCTTACTTTCTGTTCCATCTGGACTGATGCTTTTCTTCTTGTTTCGCCGTTTTGAATATACCGATCTCTCGCGTAATGCTTGTCTGGACACTGCATCCATGTACGGCTCGATTTTACCCTTCGTCCCGAAATTACCCATAAGAGCACTTTGTAAGATCGGTGACATAACTTCATTCGAGTATTCAGAACTACCCTTATCTCTGGCTACTCTGTACTCTCGAAGAGGATCTTCGTCTTGGAAGTCATTCGAGAAGGATCGCACACTTAATGTCGGACCTACCACGCCCTTGAACTTTACTCGATCTTTCTCAAGAATCGGAGTGCTTTCGTTCTTCACTGACTCGGTTTCTCCGTAGATCTTCTCTACGATGTCTTTTTCACCTCTGCCTTTACGACTTTGACTTCCAATAAATTTACTTATATATCTGTCAGCGTCCTTTGATATACTTTCTGCTGACGATAAGTTATCTTCTAATCTTTGTTTCTCCGATCCTCTTAACGATCTTTCATCTTCGATTGTATTGTCGAATACACTTCGCACGTTTATATTGTCATGACCTTTTGACCGCACTTTATTACAGGGTGGCTTCATGCTCGAAAATGATTTTTCAGGTGAATGATTCAATTTTGGGGATGGCTGTCGCGCGGCGTTCACTTCCGGATCGCAGGAACAACAAAAGCCCTGCTCGTGCAAACAGGATCCGTGCATTAAGTAATTACCACGAAGCCACGTTGTTACTGAAGGAGTAACTTACAATATATTAGTTACGTAATTACCTGACTGTATGGAATGGGATTGCCGTGAAATAACATCTGGCCACAGGTCGGTTCCTTCAGACCGTTATCACATCCTGTGTAATTTGCTTGTTTCTTATTTATCACCTCTTCCTTGGCTTCGCCATTGACCACCTTCGTTAATCAAATTAATAATCATCATTGACACTTGCCAGCATATGCTCTATTTTTATGAATATTCTATTATCGTTTTACATAACCAAAAAAAGATACTCGGCAGAAAAATTTCAAATCAATATTGCAGTGTGACTGTCGAGATATTACCGACGTTGGGTTATACAGTATTTCACGGAAGGTAAATATCATGGGATTTTGTGCCTCACTACTATACCAACATATGGTAAAGCAGATCGTATGATCGATCAATAGTAGATTACGATTATCAGCATCGACTTCAAGTTACGAATTGATTATCATAAAGCTCATAAACTTTCATGAATCTTTGAAAGTCACAAAGTACATTGAACTGTCCGTAATCCTACTTACACTTTGAAATTTTAAACCATAAAGCTGCAGTACGGGTTCCTGCCTGACTTTGACCACAAAAGGATTCAATAAACGTGCCTTGTGCATAGTCACAGGATCCAATACGTGATCAATAACGACAAACTCTTCCTGCGTTTTAGTCTATAATCAAAGATCAATTGATATCGAATCACGCATCCTATTTAATGACAATACCTTGCCAATATTATTAAACTTCATAGTGACAATGAGTTTCCGTCGACAGTCACGAACTTCAGAGTGATGAGCTGGCTCGTCTCTATCGAATCCATGAAATTCAAGAATATCTTGACTACGTCCAGCCGTGATATTGTAACTGTTTCCACGCATAGGAACTTCGATTCTAAGAGTAAAAGAAATTCTATTCTTTATCACGCGACCCATTGAAACCAATTCAAATGATATGTACGTCTCTTCGTGTGATTTTGGACAGCGAACGAGAACTGCTCTGATCTCGATGGACGGCTCCTGTCCGACCGGAAGTCCTTCCTCGGGTGAACGACGATGATTCCAAGATCCGTTGGCACGTGGATCACCCTCGTCCTTGTCTACGTCATGCCTCCATCTTGTAGGACATTTGGGATTTCGCGAGGGATGATAATCTGGAGCGTACGTGAACTCCGATACGTAAGGTGTAAAGCGAGCCATGGTTTCAACGGGATACGGTCCAGCCAATGCGACCAGCATCTATATCAATCATGAAGGATCAGGGGTGACCTATTGATTATCCTTCGAAAATTCAGTGTAGGGCGCATAAGGCTTTAGAGGATAATCCAGGATATAGGGTAGGTCTCGTGTAAGACCTTTAACGGCCATTGGGCTTTTTATCCTGAAGGACATGGATAGGATATCGGGATAACATTGTTCGTGGTATAGAAAAATGATAGTATTGATATTGAAATGGAAATTGATAAGGATAATGGATATCCTTGCGTTTCGTTTTGAATGTACCTGCAAAGTTATCCAAAGGACTCGAAAGAGACAGCAGTCACACGGTGACATGTTAAGCCATCTGACAGGACATCGGAGTCAGTCACTCGAATCATTTCCGGATCAGATGAATATTCAGCCTCCCAGGACCACGCAAATTGTACAGGACGACGAGCATATGGACCAGCGGGATATCAAACGATTTTTCTGGCTAAGTCTGACTATCCTGCTCGATGCAGGATTCCTCTTATTAAATATGACTGTCTTGGTACTTAGTATTGTACGTTAACTCGACGAATGATTCAATTATTGTAAGATCTCATAAAATAATGAATTAAAATATACAGTAAGAATCGTAGTAAAGGAAAACTTGACGCGATGAAAAATCGCTAACATGACAACGCACCCGAATATTCGATATTACGCTGTTATTGGCACGTAACTGTCATTCAGATATTTCTTTAGCGAATTTCGAAGTAAAATAACCGAAGACTATTTCCATGGAGATTAGAAGTAGTATATATATATTATTTTTGTATAAATCATATTTATTTGCCATATGAGTCATCAATCAGCAATGAACATTTACAACGGTGTTTCAATAATGAGTTTATGCTTTCGATTTTAATGAAGCGCATTCAGCCCCGTTCGCAGCAACAACGTGTTACGATTAAGAAGGAACAATTTTGAGAATCGCTAATTGTTTCGTGAAATTCGAAGAAAAATGAAAATTTTGCATGGCAAAAAGTGGTCACTGCGAGCGGGGAAGTGGTCGCCCGGATGCGTATGCATTAAGAATATCACAGTTCGCGATTTTTTGCCTCGAAACTATAGTCATAAAAGTTGTTTCACTAGCCGACAGCTTATAACGTTTAATCGAGGTTATCACTACGATTTCTTATGTAATCTTACGCGCCACATGTGGTGACTAATTTGCTGTAATTAAATATAATAATTTTAATTTCGCACTAATTGCTCTCGGTAGAATCACCAAAGAAAATTTCACCTCACATTTTATCTAAAAATCTGCAGCTGAACTTTTAAGCGCTCTACACTTATTTATTGCTCTCTCCCCCTTCGTTACAGGCCTTTTATCATTTTTAGCACTTACGAGCACGCACGCACACACGCATCCTCACACACACGGACAACACGCCATACGTCTAATTATCTTCATTCGTCTCACTTTTGTTCCTCTTTCTTCTCTCTCTCTCTCTCTCGTTCTCACTCACTTTCTCTATGAAATTCTAAAATTCTTCTAAAGCCTCGTAAATTGTATTAACGTTATGTCGATGGGACAACATGTCGAATAAATTGTATCCGGTACAATCTTACATCCGTTAGACTTTGAAAAACACTAACAAGCATAGACTTATCACAATTCGCGAATCGCACGTTCGCGTTCTCTAACAATAATGGTAAAACTTGAACTAACGTTCACTCCTCGCTGTCATTTTCAACTGTTTCTGTCACGTGATAGGCATTTAGCTCGCGATACTAAACATAACAGAATTCCACTTCGAAATGACGATTCCTCGGGCAATTGCTTTCTCGCCATTGAAATTTCCAGGTTTTACTAACCTGAAATATTAATACTTCATTTTATGTTTTGTCAGGCAATTGTCATTGATTAACGACTCACCTGCTTCGATTGACTTGGTGGCTGAAGAATTTCATTAAAATTTTATCCATTCTATATCGATGACGAAGACACGTTCACTTCAAGCAGCGTCAATGGCAAACTGGTACTCGTTACTCTTTCTATGGAATAAATTTTTTTTTCATTTTTTTTCTTCTTTTCTATTATTTTTCTTCTCATCACCAGGTACTGCACTTTTCTGGTGGATTCATCCTGGTATTCGCCCGGCATCGGAATGCTTCGGTGAACGCTTCTGAGTTCATCATTATACCATTGACCCTGAAGCATTACGCGACATAGGGATTGTATCGATTATATTACCACGGACAATCAATCAATATGGATTACCTTTCTGGATGAGGTGTGTGATAGTCCAGTTCAACGGAGAGGATATACGCCTCGGCAGTCATATTAGAGCAGTATGTCTAAGGGATTATAATTACGAGTAATAAATTTATAGAAACTTTGAAAATTATTATATTCTTTCGTATACTCACTTGGGCAGCGCTTATAAAGAATAACTGATTTGGCCGCAGTGCTTCCAAACCAGGCAAAGTACGGTCCTTTCCATTTGTCAAAGTTTGCCATGTTTCATGAGCAATCTGCAAAGCTCCTATGTCCGCCACGTTTTCATTTCTTGTCACGTTCCAATCGAACTACACAGGGACGTATGCAATTTGTCCAGGGGATATACGTTTTTTGTGATTCTACTATATATTTTTCAGATTTCATTAAATCATTCATATATTTTATTTTCCATGTACCTGTACGTCCACATTGTTACCAAAGAACTTGACTTTGCGCCAAAAGCTCCGGGCGTAGAGCTTCGCCACGCACTCGATTCTTGCCTCTAATCTTCTCCACGTTTTTGGCGTCAGCCAAATCAATTGATCGGTATCGAGAGATTGTCCACGGCGATGGAGATCAAACGCGTGCAAAATTTCGTGACCAATGATTGATCCAAGAGTGGCGTGAGCCGCGTATGCTGGTCCACCATCCCAAGACCAGGACCAGGCTGTCATCATGGCGATCGGTATGACTGGAAATAAAAAATATATTTATAATACAATTATTAAAATAATCCGATACCGATGTATCTTACCGATTGAATTTGTAGACAACTCGTAGTAGGCATTGACCGCGTATGGATGACGGAACCTGTCAAGAAGAAATGAAAATAATTCCACATTCGGTAGAGCTAATAAATAATTTTATTTTCTTCTACTGTCTCACCTCTCGCTAGCATTTCTTTGAAAAACTGCGCCACTGACAGAGCGAATCTGTCGAAATCGTCTCATCACGGTAGAAAAGAAATCATCGGTATCGATCGTCACCTTTGAGTATGATGAACGTCAAGGATAATGAATAAAAAATAATTATAATAAAACTGACGAATGTCATTGAAATGATATAATAATTAATTAAAAAATATACCTCAGCCATTTCACGAGCTACAAAACTCTCATTATGAAAACCAGGCCATACGTGAAACTTTCCTGTCAATGCTGATAACTTGAGCAAAGCTTGCATCCTTGTTTCTTCATCCAACCACGTCTTCACCAGGATCCGCTCGGCAAGCGTCTCTTTGATCCGTTCGAATAGTATTTCCACCTTTATATTTATTATTATAGTCAAAAACAATTGTATGAAAAAAAAATACACCAGACCTACGAAAACTAGCAAAATATATACAGGGTGTCAAACAATTCTCACCCTGTTGGCAATAGTATCCAAATACTGAGGGTTGTATTGCTGCACGTAAAGTGCCCCAACCGCGAAGCTAAACATGCTCTTGGCCATATTGCTGCACGAGACGTTCCAATTCTTGCTTGCAGTCACGTTCACAACGTCATGCAACGTGTCCGCGGCGTAAAGTAGCAATAGTCCGTTGTGCACGACTCTGAAAGGGATATAAAATTGTTGGGAATATTATTTTTTATTGAATTTTGAACTTTCCTTCGATTTGACGCAAGCAATTAAATTGATATGAAAAATGATGGCATAGTATAAACGGTACAGTAAAGATATATAGGGTGACCCAATATTGATTTAATCGAGCCGAATGTGTCCCGCGGCCAGATTGTAGCCTGTTATTACATCCTATAACTCACGCGTTATATTATAATGTCCATTAGGTGTTAAGGGCATAAATTCATAAATCCATCCAAGAGGATATTACGTAGATAACAATGATTTGGACATTAAATTAATGCATTACGTTCACCCTGAAGTTATTTCCTATCAGATTATCTCCTTCGCTTCCTATAGCATCATACAAGATGACCACCGATCCGAATCTTTAGGAATATTCGATTAACTGCCATAAAAAAATATAGCCCTAATCAGTAAAAAAAATATTTTTACCTTAAACATCAAAATGTTTGATCGCACTAATTAGATTATATTATTGTAAGCATAGACGACGGGCGTCGAGACGCTGCAAAGTGCAATTCCAACGTATCAAAAGTGGTACGGCGTATCGGAAAATGTAATGCCCCACGTTGCATATTAATTACTAGGTTACGTTTTGCGAGCGTTGGCAAACGTTGATATGACGTACAAGTATGATAACGGCAGTAAGTTATCAGACTATTGCCAAGAGTGGCATTTGGCTGTAGCGTTATAGGTTACATGGCCATATCGTTAACCATTTTAATTTTGTGCTATCAAGTAACCGGCTGATCGAGCACGAATTTCTAATGTGAAGGAATTCAAAGGGAAGGCTTCGAATTCTTGGCATTTGCAAAGCGAATTCCGGAAGTTACAAAGCCGCAAAGCGTCTCAGCTCCGACGCAGACGGAATCTACGTCTTGGACATTCTTTTCATAGTTTCTATCTAGAAATTGAAATTGGATCTGGGACCCTTGTGCATCTAGGTAACCGTCATTAAAGTGTGTCATAAACTTATACTAGAATGTACGCGACTTAATTTTAAACTTTCAAAATGTCCAACTTGTTCCATAATACTAGAATGCCATAACAGTTCTGAAAATACATTGTAGATGGCACGTATTGACCAGTATCGCGGACATATCATGAACAGGATCTAACTCAATACCGGAAGTCAGGAGACCAACTAACTCGATGTAACAGCTTTCTCGTGTAATCTATATTCGAATTTCGGATGCCGGTTAAGAAACTCGTGGAAAGTTCGAGAAGTCATAAATCGCAAATGGGAGTGCCTTGTGACATAATTGTTTTTGTTGATTTGCAAGCTCTTACTGACCCATCGAAAGTCCCTTAAGTTCGAATACTTTGGACTCTTTTATCGACATAGTTCTAGTTAATTACGGACATTCTTCACGCAAGTCTAGTTTTATAGGTTAACATGAAAATTCGTCCTGAGGTAGTTCGGCGACTCTTAGGTCTGTTCGTTTTTTCGACGTGTGTACCACAGGGAATGACGTAACTAATAGCGAATTAATTCGCATTACGGTTCGTACGAAATTATCGGACGAATGCTTTATCGCAACGAGCAGACGCACGGTTGTTGCACTGTATGAACAAATGAATGAAGGCTTGTTGATTACTGCCGGTAGTTTTGATTCGGAGGGTTAAACCCGTTTCCATGAAAATTAGTTTCGCATCAAGGCGACAGGCGACGTATTTTCATTGGAAATGTAAACGACGTCACGGGCAGAGGCGATAATTGCAGTTCGTTTTTAACTAACATTAAAAGAGCAATGAAAATAGAGAGCGCAGCTCGGCGAAATATGCACTGCCAATTAGGGGAAAACAATGGAGGAAAAGTTATATTGATTACCAGAAGCTTCTATATCTATATATACATACGGATAAAGTTAACGGGTCGTATGGCTTCAGAGAATAATAATAGAAAAAAAATCATTAGGAAATTTTGACCAATCCTATACATTCTATATTTTAATTGATATTAATCTACCAAGTAATACTAATTATTTGAGGATTTAATTAACTAGTCAACCATCCTGATTCAAAATACTAGACCTCAATTCCCTGGTACCATGTGTGCATAGGCAGTACCTATATAGTGCAGCAGGGATGGTCCTTCTGTAATTACTACGTTCTGCCAGGAACTTAATCATCCTCATTTGACATCTTGCAGAATAGTTCGAGTGCCATGCCTCGAGATTTATTCTTCCTCTGTGTATGGATCGACGATCGTCCTAAAATTCACGAGGATCTCTATCGGAACTGACGTGCATTAGCGTGTGGGGAGATCTGGCTAATGTGAAATTCTGCTGGGCCACGCATCCGATTAAACTTTGCGAATTCGTCTGGTTATAAATTTGAGTTTGAATTTCGCGCGACAACGGGGCGCCATGTGGATCGTTCAATTTACATAGTAAATCGTGGAGCAGAGAGTGGCAACCTTGCAATGCCCGAGCAGTTATTTTTCTTCGCGTTTATAAAGTACCAACCAAATTTCGTAGTACTGTACGCTAGTGAAAAAGCAGTGCGTTCCATTTCGGTGATACGTTTGGTACGAGATGAGTTTTAGCTAAGTCGAGGATATTTCTGTGGGCTAAAAAGACAAAGTGAAAATATATGAAAAAATAAAGGAAGTACAATGAATAAAAAATTTGTACGTAACACGTCACTCAGGGATATCCTTATTTAACTTGACTGAGAAAACTTTGCTGAGCAATTTCGTAGAGCCTTTAATGTCCTTCGCGAAGGAAATATCCATTTTTCGAAAAAGAAGAAAATACGTGACTCTGCATACGCATAGGAAGGACGAGCACGTCGAATTGATAACCTTGCCGAGGATATAAAGCCTCCGAGGAAGCTTTCCATCAAGCGTATCAATATTTTGCTCCGGACAACTCAAGGGGAACCCACGTCACGGAAGATATGAATTTATATTGAGATCCGTAGCGCAGCATCCATAGGATCCTGATACTTGCATCTAAAAAAAATATCCTAACAGCTGGTGAGCTATAGGATACTCACCGTCGTGAAAACCGATTCAGCAATTTTCCAAGTTCGTGAAAGTAGTGAGGAGCCGTCACGTAAACGCAGAGAAATCGATCGTCGCCCAATAGAAGATTTTGATCTTGTACGTCCCGATGATGAGTTTTATTATACGAATTTGGCGTTCCAGCTCCCAGGGTGGCGTTCAGCAGCGTCTCCCACCTTATCTAACCGAGCATCGTGTCCGTTACGTCGATAGTTATCAGCCATTTGATAGAAACCTGCGAGAACTTACATAACCAAATTCTTCTTGAAGATGAGACAGGTTGTAAGGTACGTATACGCGCTGGTCCACGTCCATCCAATTGTAAAGATCCTTGTGTCGTGGATAAATCTGAAAATGCAGAAAAAAAATGTTTACAAAAGCCATACGAGACCGTGCCTCAAGAATGATTTTGTTTGGCAATAAATCCTTGAGCTAATCCAACAAGTTTTCCCGAGAGGCGAAAAACTTTTAACACGAAGCTGAAGAAGTCCAGGATCGAGGACGCTCATAGCTTGAGATTCGTTACGAACACTTCATACGTATAGAAATTTGAACTTTAGTCGTGATGAATGTAAACTTTTTTTTATACCTTTAGGACGCACATGTACCTTGCTCAGGGCTGTGCAAAATTGCAAAAGCTGTTCGGTCTCTATTGCCTTGTCCTTGTCGTTCATTTTCTTGGGTAGCAGACCGTCGATGACCTTCAGGATCCTTTGCGATCTTTTCTCTTCCATGTTATTCTAGATGTAACAATAAGTTGAGTCCAATTTATATTCAATGAAGATAACAGCGAGTTACATGGACGATTTATTTTTTACTTAGACAAAATTTCTGGCGTCCTGCCAACCCTTCATTCATGTGGCTCGAGTTAATAACAGGTCGTGGGTCAAACTTTTCCTTTAGGCTCGATTAAAGCTGGGACTAAAAAAGACTAAAGTTGGAAGACGCGGGGTAGCAGGGGAGAAAAAATGTGAAGCAGGTAGACAGAGTCACTCTCCGTGTCGTAACTTCCTTTGGAAGGAGTCACAGTCCATTCGAAATGAATCGAAGCGAGAAAGATGTCCCTGCATGGTGGCTTTTCAAACTTTACCTCGGGCGATAATGAAATCAGGGAAAAAGTTGTCAGGGATTCCAAAGGAAACGGACAACGCTAGTACGATATTAAACTAAGAAAAGACACAAATTAATAATATTTCCCCTCGACGGTAAAATTTCATCGAGATTCTCCAAGATGTCGCCACGTGACAAAGAGGAATAATTAAAAATTATTAAAGAAAAGACAGTAAATCAAGAGAAAGGAAAGACAATTTCGTAAAACTTTCAAATAAACAAGGACGCAGATAATGCTCCACTTCTCCGTCCTACTATAAACATTAGTATCCTACCGACTCCGCAGAAGCCTTAGCTTCGGTATGTTTTACCCACGAAATGGCCATTTTCACGAGCTACCCAACTATATCGCTGAGTAAAATCGCGCCGTACCTCAAAGTTTTCCTCGCTATGCGCTTTCAGCACTTTCAAGTAACTCGATCGCGATACGTTTCTTCGTGTTTTTCAACAAACGAGACGGGTAGAGAACTCCATTCTAGACAGCGCATCGAGCAGTGAGCAAAACGTAACCTGTACATTTTCCAGCAGGAGGTAAAGCATTTGGCATAAAGCCTCGATTACGTGAAGGCCCGTAAATCGTATACCAAACAATGCGAAGCGTCTTGTCGTCCTTTCGAAGCGACGGAGTCGTCCTAACCTAAAAATATTTCAGCAGCGACCCAGTTAAATTCTCCAAATCCATCGTCACTGGCCACATTAAACTGCACCATAACGAGAATGAATTTCAAAACTTTCCTCGTCAATATTCCTTCGTTTCTTTTACAGATATTTAAGCCACCACTGTTCCAGGTACGTTTAAATGCACTTTTGTCTGCATACGGCAATTGACAAATTCCACGAGCGACGTTACCGACCGAGCTTCGAGTTATTCGAATCAATTACTCGCCCATGCTTCCTTGATAAATAAATTAAATCAAAGACCGTAGAACACAGCATAAATAGGTAATAAATGTCAAAAGGGTCTATGTTGAAGTTAGATAAATACATAGGAAGGTGGATAGACGCAGGCGAAAGGTTGAATGTATGGTAACGAAAGCAATATCTGTTCGATGAACCAAGCATGTTTTATTGACGAAAGGCGGAAAGCGCGTCGGGACGCCCGAATTTCGCAATCTCGTAAGCCCTTACGACTTATACATCCATTCCGACCTACTTACGTTTCATTGTCCAGCCTATACATGATTTAAGCAGTAAGATAGTCCTTTCGTTATTTTTATAGAAATTACGTGTTCGGTCATACGTTTTAGCGCCAAATGGTAAACTGTACGTATATGACTAATTCATACTGCATATATCTATATTACGTATGACGTCATCATCTGCATATATGTCATAAGTAACGAATATGCTAACATTATGGTCGGACAAGACTCTCTGGCAAAAACTTCATCTTGCACTAATTAACTGCAATGCAGCGTAACGCGTAACCAAAATGGATACTGGAATTAACGCAAAGCTGATTAACGCGATGAGATAAATAATGGGAAATTAACCAATGATAGCTCGCTTCGCGGTCGAGCACTGCGTACAATGCACGTAACGTCGAATGCAAATGCTTTAACGCGAGTAATAGCCTCATGATAATACAGGATGGATAAAGTGAATGGCGTCCGGTACGTCGCCCATTCTACATTGTATACGAAACCGACGATCCGGAGGGGCACGTTTATAATTCGAAATTAAACAGATTTTATCGAACCTCATGGAAATTTGGTTTAACCGCGATTGGATATATTTTATTTAAAAGCACTTAACGTTGAGCAATAATTTTTCGAAGATAATTTTTTTATATCCTGACATAAATTAGCCATGCACGCTCACCGAATACGAAATCCATTGTAATTGCACATTATCTTCTTCTACTGTAGTCAATTATTGTGCAATTTAGGTAAATCAACATTTTTACGTATGTTTCTGCGTGACGTCGTCAAGATTAAGGGATAATCAATATTATTAGAAACTACGTAGAGGGATGAGCGAATAAAATTGTTGGTTACAAGGGGGGAGCAGGGGGGGTCTAGTCAAATATAAAAATAGATTAGAAAGTCCGATACTCTTATTACGAGCAATTCTGTGCGACCTCCATCAACCCTGACCCCAGTAACTGTCCTTTTTAGAATGCCCTCGCTGCTTAATGGATACACATCGGTCCATTCAAATATCTGGGACGCTGGTATACCCTTTAGGAATGCTGCGTTCAATAACACATAATATCGGGGATGCTCGTGCCGCGTGCGGAAAGTTTTCCACGCTTATCAGAATCTTTGGGAACATACATTCATTTATCTTGAACCACTTTTATCTACGTACAAATGCATATATATATATATATATATGCATTTATATATATACGCATATAGTCTTACGACAGATTGCTCTTCCTGTATTTTAGCCTTGAAGTGACGCGCATCATTAATTCTTAAAAAAAAGTACGTAAAACTGTAGAAACGAAATTGAATTAACATCAGCTGTAAAATTCCACGAAGAAAATGTACGCTCGCCGTTTTTCCTTTAGTCGTGATAATTTTTCATGCGGTTTTGTGTCGCTTGGTGCTAACGCGCTTAGCCGAGTTGGTTAAAAGCACAACTAGATGAGCACGCTGATGCGCTTTTTTCCCATTTTTGTATAATTTTTTTTAACTTTCTTCCACCAGATTAATACTCTGCGAAATCTCTATTTTTACGCTCCACTCAGCGAGAGATCTCGATACGAAAATAATCTTTCTTTTTCCCTACGGGGACTTGGTAAATGCGATTTTAAATTAAAATTTTTCGTCAGCTTTCCTTGCCAGGCACATCGCTTGGAAGCTTAACGACGAATGAGCTTCTGGATAGAAGGTCCCGTGGCTATGTTTGTAAGACTATACCATGGTACAGTCACTACAGAGAACCCAAAAGCTGAATCGGACGGAGCCTATAGGAACTTTTGTGGAGTTGACTGGTTTACCAAAAAGTTTTCATGGATACTTTCCAAATGATAAGTATCCCAGGTTATCCCGTCGTTATCCGATATTTATGGTTGACAAGAAACTCCCCATCGGAAATCCTGCCAAGGCTCCTTTTGGTTGCATCGAATAATTTTCGGTCGTGGCATTTGTGCCACTGAATTTGTGCATTGAATTTTACGTGGGGAATTTTTTTTGTTGATAATTAATTAGCTTTGCCCGGAAGAGATTACAGGTCGTAAAAGTAGTATGCTACCACGTGTGCACTAGGGCGCGTTTCCAACGGCAGTCTTCCGTGTTTGTAGGTGTAGCGAAGACAGGTAATAAAGAGTCGACTCGAAATAGGTACAACAAGCTGCTAGCTTATTTCAGTGCCGGCATTATCCCCAGGAAACTTCCCAATAAAATTCCCTAGTATTTCGCTGAATGCGCAGAAATACTCGACGTTGATGCTGGCGCGATAATTTCGCGATATTAAAATTCAAATTTTTATATTAAACTTCCAAGTTTTTCAAGGTTATCTTTCTTTTTTAAATTACACCTGAATATATTCGTTATCACAGTCGCTCTGTAAATTACATCTGCATCTTTTTTTCTCAAGGTAAATCACAGAAATCATACCTCGTCTATCCGTCTCGCGTTCCTTCATTTTATACGCAATCAGGATCCACGTATAGCAACAGAGAATTTACTCCTCGCACGATGGAGTATATATGTGCGCCATCAAGAAGCGAGTAACTGAAGTTCGTTTCTCTTGAATGTCCAATTCGAGAGTAAAAATGGCAGGCATTGAAAACCAACCCCCTTGAGGAGAGTAAAGCCAAAATTTCTCTTTAAGAGTAGAAATCACCGTAGCGAAATGTGAGGTCTTCCTGAGGTCGTGACAAGTAGGTCAAGAACGCATAATGCTCACGATTTCAGGCTGGTTCGGGTAAATGCAAATTTCGTGGAAATTGGAAAATTTATAGGTAAGGGATGCTACGGGTGACTGCCGTTAGTTCATATTGATGATATACCACCTATCTATCGTATATACATATATACACAGAGACTATACAGAAGAAAGAGAAATAACGGGTCTATCTGGTTGAACGACTTTTTTATCTATTCTCTTTATAAAAGATCAGTCACCATGCCAGTTTGGTGTCTGGATATTTTAAAAAAACTAGGCGACCCACTCCCGCAGTATTAGTAGCTGCAAGGGTCTGGATTTATAGCCAAATATAAAGCGGTGAGTTGCGTCAGTAAGTATATGTATATAAGCCAGGGAAATGGGAAAACTGGAGACACCGGGTCCCTTGAGATCGTAAACCAACCACAGAAAGGAAAAATCTAGAAAGATAAACCTCGTAGAGAAGCTTAAAGATTTGAGAGTAAAAAAAAGTTTTTTTCGCCAGCATGGAAACTTGCCTTTATGAACGTATACGCTCGGCTCTCCGCAGTGCTGGATGATCTCCTTTCCCTGGTATGTTCATCCGTAAACGATATAGCTCTTCTCCATCGTGGACCATCGTCCTTCTGTAAAACGAAAGTAAACCAGATAGTGTGAATTCATCGAATTCCTAAAATTTCGCAATATCGGGTGTCAGCGGGTAAATTTTTTCGCGATTTCCCCGACACTGGACGACAGTCGCGATCTCATGTAGCACAGATGCCGGGAGTTCGGTACTTGGCAGATAGTATCTGGAACTCGCGTATAATAGTGAAAGAATCATAGAAAGAGACAGGGTGGCAAATAAGTAAGCAAGGCTTGCCACCATTTGGCAAACAATGCCAGAGCGTGCCAAGTATCGGGTTGGGCTGTGTTGTACTTTTGGTATGGGATCTGTGTATCACTGTATATATCATACTTATGAGATGTATATACATTTGTACATAAGGGTAGCCAGCATAAAGGCAGCTACGTAGATACTTTATACCGGCAAGAATTTCGCAATGCAGAATCGTGCGGAGAAGAAACCACCGGAAACGTCGGCTGGAGATTCTTTGGGTCCCAGGAGATACCAAAGTGAAAGAATATCCTTGCCGATGGACCGCAAGATTAATGGGAGCGGTCAATGAAGAGAGATAAAAATCGGCTAACCGAAATGATCCTCGAGATGACCGAGAGCCAAGGTCCTGCGATAGGAACTGCTAACTCGATCCGGCCATAAAGCAAGCGTGGAAAATTAGAAAGATTCGCACAGTCTCGACTTCGCGTATTTTGGCCAGTAGCCAACCCGATCCTCGTCCCCTAAAACCTCTCCGAGAGCCTTCCCTTGGCTCCAGTCTGTCCTACTGTTATCTAACTGGCCAACCTACGAACCAACCAACCGAACAAGTAGGAAGCAACTGTGCTTGCAGTTCCTTTAATTTCCTTGAAGCCTCAGACCGGAAACCGATTCGGTCTTCTAGCTTTATCTATAGATAGTCATTTATCTCGTTATCCACTGTCATTACGCCACTTTACTTACGTAACGTGTCTATATCATAATATGGCTTCTACTTGCTTTTTTTTCAGATTATAGAATTTCAGATTATTACGAAACCACTTAAACGGAGCCGTCGTCGAGTAAACCAACCGCGAAATAACTTGGCAGACTACACGTGATTATAACCATAGAGCGCGCAAGCGAGTGCGTCGTCCTGAATACCCACTTTAGGATGACCCATATAAAAAAAAAAAGGTAACACTTTAACCTGCTGTCACGAGAATATATTCATTCGTATTTATCGCATGTACGATAGTATATCTACATGAAAGTAATATGATGGGGATTGGGATACACGATAACTCGGTGTATCACATGTTCTCCCATGTCGCATCAATTTTTTAAAGCTCCGGTAGACCTTCGTTACTCTCACGTGTCATCGGGTCTATAACGAGGACCGATATCAGGTTTCTTTAAATAAGATTCAGCGAGCTAAGGGTAACCGTGCATCAGGTTCTTTTCGCTCGTTCCACTGAACGAGCCGACAGGCAGCGACGAAGTGCCGCGCAAGAGTCATCTCTTTGTAGAGCTTAACTATTTCAGAAGTCCTTCCGGCTTTAGGTAGGCCCATCAGAGTCGGGAGAAGCCTCGCAAACAAAGAGCCTAAAATGTCAAGATGGGTTTGTGTACACTTGGCGTTTAACGACATTTGGCCTCGGGCAGAACGAGCTCTTTTGCACGGATTACCTGAGACCGGGCTAGAGCTTTCCGATCGAAATTTTCAAAGAGGATATATGCTGCGAAACTTTTTTTTCTTTTGAATTTTTCACACACGTTTCAGGAGACGAGATAGGAACTTCAGGGTTACGAGGTATGAGGATTGAATCAATATATCAATAGAAATTCGCCCATTGGATGCATAATAAGGGAGAATGTTGGGCAAAGGAAAATTTCCTGATATAATTTTCATTCTATAAACGAATGGAAGACCTATGGGGGTTGAATCTGCGTTGAGGTGGGGTCTAAGGGTAGCGATTACACTAAAAAGCGATTACCCTCTTAAATGTAGCGCATCCAGTACGGCTTTGACCTTTGCCCTTCCGAGCAACCCTCTCTCCCACTACCACTTTTCTTTCATTCCGACACTACCCTTTCTTCTCTTATTCTATCGTTCTCTCTATACCACCCTTAGCTCTCTCTCTCTCTCTTTCTCCATTCTCTTCGGTCTTCACCGACGCTCTTCCCTTTTAACTACGCAGCCTCTTCTCGACAGCCGGTAAAATCTCATTTCCTCTCTCATCACGCGAATCCCAGGCATTCACGTTCCCTACGCACTTTACGACGTAAGCACCGAATAAAGCCTCACGCACAATGCCAACGACTGGCTCGGCTATCAATATGCGAACGAGACGAAGAGTCTTGGCGAGCAGACATTCGCTCACCGACAATCCTAAAAGCATCAGGGGTACCGACCTACCTATACTTGCCTAGCGTTTCTACCAGCCTACCTTAAGGGGAGACGCTGAATCTCAAATCCAGCCCCTTTTTCATAACCAACATCCATGTGTCTGCTTAATGTTCACCACCCCTTAGCATCTCCCGAAGTACCATGCTCTTTTGTTTGGGAGTTAGCGAAATTTCGACAATAGCCTTATATAAGTAATTCGATACAAGGAATTTCTGGCTTTTCATTGCCGCCACTGCGAAAGAGCAACGAAGTTACACGGGAGCGGAACCAGCAATTTACGTAACACTATAATCAGGCACATAAAGGGAGTTGAAAAAAATTCGCTTTTCGCACTCTGCAAGAATTTTTCATTCGCTCCAATTAAATCACGAGGACAGTGCAATTTCGATCGTGCATAGATGCCAGGTATACTGTAATTAAATCTTCAGATTCGAGTTGTAATTAAAGTTTTCCCCTCTCCGATGATACCGGCCGAAAATTTATTCCGCACGAATGTAGCCGGTAAGATTTTACAAATAGTTGTATTCTTTTCTCGCTTAAACTTCTTCTTCCTTCATCTCACTTACTCTCTCTCTCTCTCTTTCTCTCTCGCTCGTTAGCCTCTTTCACCCCACCGTTCTTCTCTCTCTCAGCCGGTATCTTCGTTTGCATCATATTTCCTACTGCATAAATTATGCATCGCACTGTCTCGTAAATCGGGAAAAGCAGCTACCGCAAATTTGCTCAACTTCAGGTAATCCGAGAACCGTGGCTGTCGCGAAAATATTAGTTAAGGTTGGGTAAATGGGAAAACACATATATCCCACAGAGCCATATACAACCCGAGCCAGAGCAACCCTATACAGGCATCCTTGTACACATCCCTATCTATCTTCGGCGTATAAGATAGCGAGAGTCAGGTAATTTTCCTGACGGCAACCGGGTATCCCGTTATCTCCCACGGGATGAAATTTCGCGCCAGGAACTAAACGATAATTAATAATTGGGAAGGAACCTTTATACGTCCAAAATAACCTGGAATTTACCTCAGGAAGTAGCCACTCGCTCACCGTCGGTCTGATTACGAACGATCGTTATCTACTTGCTCCCTTCCGACTGCCTCGCTGGTCTGGTACGTCCCTGATATGGCCTAAGACCGTACGGGACCCTTACAGTCACTTCGAATACGTGTTTCTCCTCCCCTATTACTGCTTGGTCACGTAACAGATGAGTCTCTTGATTTTTCGAACAGTCCCGGTGGACTTTGATCAAGCAATGGCCTATCTCCGTGGAGACCCAAAAGTTCCGAACATATATCCCTTCGAAGATTTGGCTCCATTGGGATTCGTAAAATTCCAGACGAATCTTATCATCGTCGATTTGACGCTATTTGCTTTAAACGATCGTCCGTGTTTACCTGATTTTCCGAAAAAAACGTATCTGCTCGATACTTCATCGGGAGATCTAGAAATACAGATGACCTCGTCCGGTCGTAAAGGTCCACGTCGACGTAGACGTCGAATAGGGGTGCCCCGTTCAACCTCAACAGTTCTGAGACCAATGGGGTGACGTCCACTGGCGCCAGACTCTTTGGTGGTAGATAACCGCCCAGCTCATCGAGGAGTCGATACACTGAAAATAGAAACAGCGTAACTGCGCCTTCGTCGAAACAACGTAAATCATTAGTATGAAGTGTCGCTATACACTGCAGTGGCTGCAGAGAAGGAGGAATGAGTTGGGTATCGATCTGGTAACCTGGAAAAATATAAATTTATAGCGACGCCATTTCCGAAATAGATAACATGTGATACGTCAAGGAGACGTCGGAAGCCGTGCAGAAATAGAGTGGTAGCTAAACAGCGTAAAGAAATAATATAAAAAATTAATTTTTATAAGAATCCTATACAAAATATTTTTACTATACATCCCCATACAGGGTTTCCATTGATTCTTACCTAAACTAACATAAATCTCGTCCGCCAGTCATCCCAGAATTGAAATTCGCGAACGTCTCGAGAAGGTGGACAAGGGACAGTCGCGTTAATTAATCATGCAAATTAGTTCGAGAAAACGTCCGAGCGCTATCCTGGACTTACTACCCATATAAATCATACTCTCCAGACTTTCCCTCGATATACGATTTTCTACCCAATTTCCTATCCTCCGTCCTGAAGTAGACCTACGGAATCTTACTGACCATGTGCATGTAACACAGACCCAGACCAAATTACGTACAATGGATTTCCCATTTTCTCCACGACCCTTGCGTGTCTTCGAGTGATGCGATTCGGAAGCGTCAATCGAAACTACGATTAGATATAATCATGCGGGTCCAACCCTTTCATATAACAAGAATGGGTTTGATGCAAACCCACAACACCGGCTGTCGGGGTATACAACGATGCCACCGGAATAGATTCGATCGTTATCTTGAATTCCAACCTTCCTCCGTCGGCTTATTTGTAGATCCCATTTGCCGAGGCCAAACTATCCCCCCTTTTCTGTTCCTCCTATGTAGAAACTGAGAAATTGCTAATTGCTCTCCTGAACACTCAAAGCCATTTCAGGAAGCATCCCGCCTTTACACGAACACTCGAGATACGCGGGATATCACATGTAATATATACACAGTGATAAATTCATATAAGGACGTTACCTATAGTAACATCAGCAAAGCTTAAAGTGGCCATCGTATAAAAATCGTACGAATCCAAATTCGAGTAATCAAGAATATTTAATTTTATAATATAACCTCGAATCCCCTATACGGACTGATGCGCACCTATCAAAAGAAAGCTCGCTTTGGATCGTATATTCAAATTGCATTGGGCATTGGAAAACTTCAATAGATACGTTAATGGTTGTCGGAACGCATAAACAAGACGGAGTCGATGGTATCGAAAGCGCGGAGCTAACTTCGCGCGATACAAATCGCGCAAGCTCTGACTTAAGAAAACGGAAGTTCCATTTCCGTATGACGGGAGTGTTCTACCATATATATATGTATATACAGGAAGCGTGTAGCGTTAAATCTAAATTCGTTCGATATCAAATATCTCGAGTCTAGTAAATCCAACCTAACCTTCCGAAGATCCGATCGGATGACTTGCTCTCTCGGCGGGCAGAGACTGTTTCAAAGCTCACGGATTAAAGCTCACGGACTTGGCCTCGTGCTTACGTCCCAAATGCCTCTCATCGATTTTCTAATGATCGCAACACTCCTACCGCCGCTCGGCTCTTATATATACCGAGAAAAATCGTTGTATCCTGAAAGCTCCCTGATAATGGCGCTGGTCTATCCATAGAGCTTTCCTTTTTATCAAAGCTCGACCTTGCCACTAACGCAGAAGTAATTCCCTGGTTTCTCAAACGTAAAAAAAAAAAAGAAGTACACGACCCTGAGGCAGATTCGTGAAGTCGGTCGCGACTTCGAATTTTCGTGCAGAATCGTGGATTGAAGAAATATTATAAAATCTAGATACAAAAAAATTAGAAAAAAAATGCCATACGGAAATTCTGACAGCTCTCACGTGCGTCGTCAAATCTGAGCTTTAATCGGCATTGAAATGGGGGTCAGCTAAGATATCCCTGCTCAAGCAGTTATTATCTAACGATCGGAAGGAACGCGCGTAAGTTTACGAGCACGAAAGCGTCGACCTTCAAAAAGTAACCGCTTCCACCCCCTCGCCTCCCCCGCGCCGACCAAGTGTAAATTTCAGAATTACAATTCGTTAAGGACTCGTTAAAACTAGGTCAGATCAGTATAAGTCGATGCACGCGACTTGGCGATTATCAAAGAGCCAAGAAAGCACGAATAGAAAGGGTCTGGTATATATTTATCAAAATACAAGCAACGATTTCACTTCCCCCGACGGAACGGAACTGAGCTCGGATGTTTGATTTATCGCTGTACTCGGCCGACGAATCGACGACTGCCTCTCGCGCATCGGAAGCCACTAAAAGTATCCAGGAAATGTATAATCTAGGAATCAATGCGGTAAATATTATGTCACGCGTACTATAGCTCGTCGGAATCGATTAGGAAGTAGGGATAATAATTTCCCATTAGCGGTATCCATAACCTGTAATATCGTCATCGTTATCGACGGAACCGGAGCCAATCAGCCGTTTCGAAACGAACTGGGTAACGGTCGTATATACGCAGCTTCGTTCCGAACTCTGTGAACGCGACCTACCCTCGGTATTGTCCACAGTAATATCCTGTAATGTCCTGTAATTACCCCGGTGCAATTTGTACGTGTCTACTGTGACTGGTTGATCCAAGATTCTGTGTGTGTTCTGGGATGCGCGAATTCGTAAGCAGGTCTGGTGTACAGGATGAGACTGAAGGATCAAGGAAGGGGCCGGGTACCGGATGATCCTAAGGGTGTAGGGTTAACCTGAGGAAGTGGGCAAGAAGGTGGAGATGCAACACTGTGAGAGAAACGTTGATTCGAGGGTCGGTTTGTTATCTGATTTCGCAGATAACTTTAGCAGCGGGGTTAATACGCCGGTCGACGGTCCGGCCAGGAATAGAGTTCGTTGTAAATTGCTAGGAAAAAAGTCGGCGACCTCGTTCGAATGGACGTCACGGAATGCAAATCTCCTTGACAAAAAGTCTACGGACTATATCTATACGGATTTTACTACTCTTATAGAGCAATGCATGGATTCGCTAGTTACGAGACACGGACTATAGTGCCTTGCTTTTTTGAGAGTGGCAACAACTTTTTTATCCATATATATATGTATATCGGTTCCCTTTACTATTTTGTTGCTACATTCGTTATTGCTGAATGCCCACTGTTGCTCGCCGCTACCTCAGCATTTTCAAGTGCTTTCAAAGTAAAACTCTTAGAGCGTGGCCACGCCGTGCGGTCCAAGCTTATTGATCCACGCTGGTCGATAACACGCGTTCTTGACTTTGAAGCCATTTTTTTTCCTTCGCTTCATCCGCGCATCTACATATGCACTCTGGGCTTTTGCCGTAGCCACATGTGTACTGCGGGCAATGGAATTTGAGATTTGCGAGGTTCGCCCGGCGGACGAGGAGATCGTTCGCACGTGGTACGTAGATGTAGTTGCGTAAATGACAGGGCTCACGGGATGGAAGTAGATGAAATAAAAAGATAATTTTACCTGGAAGAGCGTTGCGGCAATGTTGAATTGAACTATGAAAAATGCAAGACGGCTGCGCCGGTTTGCTTTATGAAAAGTACGAAATGGAACGGCGCTTGTAAGTTATGCATACGCGAAATCGATTACTCGATACGGTACAGGGTCTTGAGTTACCTGAAACGGACTGTAGTCTGGAGAAACGTTATTGCGAATTTACTTTTGAATTTTCATTGCTATCTTCGTTTCTCACTCGCTCCCTCTCCTCCCTCTCTCTCTCACACACACACCCCTCTCTCGGTCTGTCTTTTTCTCGAAGCTTTTATCGTATCCACAGACTCCCTCTTTACTCTTGTCGTTCCCGTCCGTCAGATTCGCAAAGACGAGTATTTCCCGTCGTTCTACTTTCAGTTTCGCGGAAACCGCGCGAGCGCAGCCTTTTAAACGGGCGACAATGACGCACGAATTCTTAAGGGTTGTATTATTGGATGAATGTGTAACATCCTTAATTTCCGGTACAAACGTGTCGAGGACACGATGAAATTATATAAATTTCAATGGAAATAAACATATATTCGTCCGTCGGTATCCACGTAATGGAAATAAAAAAATTCAAAGTGAAAAAGTAATATTACAAACGGCGATTTCTTCGTCGAAGCAATTCACTAGGAAAAGAAACAAGTCGAGTAATATAAAAAATAGCCAGGTGAGTATCGATCCGGCATGAGGATTGACCGCGTATATATTAACCAATGAGATGAACGAAGCTACGATCGATCCGAGTAAAGTGAGAGATACAGGGGACACTTCGTTATTAAAAATCTATAAGAAAGTGACCCCCTGAAAAACATCGTATTCGTTGACAGACTATATATATTGCCGTAACGAAGTATTTCTAGACTGGGCAAAGCTTGCGCGACTGTCGAGCGAAACGGCGGGAAAATTTAAAAAAGTAATCACACGTATTCTTCCTACTGCACGAAGGAGCTGTAAGACAATGGGGTGTAGATCGATGAGCTGGTAATCAAGAAATGGCAAGTCCAACTACTGCTACTATTTCTCCTAAGGCCGTTTCACTTCGGTAAATTAGAGTCCGAATCGGTAATGACATAAAATCGAGTGTGAAATCGATGGTAACATATATATATATATATATATATATATATATATATATATATATATATACACGTCCCTCATCACCTCCTTGAAAAAGCTATTCTCACAGAAAAGTTATAATATATTTAAATATATCATATAGAAGGAACAATGCGTTCCTATAGATTTTCCATCGAAGTGTTATTTTTACTAATTCTAGTTAGTTCTAGGGAGTTTCTTTTTCCCTAGACAAGAAACTCGCGAATTTGAACTCGGATACGGTTGAGCTATATACGTAACCGGGTCTATTTTAAGTGCGATTCTTTCTGCCTTGGGCAAGAATATAAGCTAAGGCTGGGTAGGATAGGATAAGTTAAGGTAAGGTTAGGTTGGGATACCTTAGCCAAGGTAAGACATGGCGCGCGCAAGAACGGCTCTCTTTTCTCCGAGGGCAAAGTTCGCGACTCGTAGCGTAACTTCCTATAGAACGTTAACGCTTAACGTCCCTGGAACATGCCACGTACGCTACCTACCCCTAAGCCCCCTTACCAACCCTTAACCGCCTTACCAAACCATACCCATGTATAACTGTATATAGTGCACGGTTTCCTTTCCTTTCTTTGCTCCTCTTACTCCCTATAATCTCTTCCCTCAGTCCCGGCTCCATTCTCTTTTTCCCACTCTTTCAACCCTTTCCTGTCTGTCTCCACCCCTCTTCCCCACCGCCCACGAGGTCCCATTAGCGTTCCACCTCCTTCCAAGTTTCCATTTCAGCCCAAGGCCTCTGTACCGATGTGCCCTCTGCATCGTTAAATGCCCACCCCCAACCCTTACAATAAAACAAGTAAAGTCACGTGCCAGTGAAAAACCACCCCTTAGTCGTTCCTGCGGTCTCCCGCAAAGGGAGTTTATATCGCCAACCCTTTATATCCTACCCACACTTGCCCATGTACATCAATTACTGTCACGTGTATACGTATCTGCTTCTAATTTTCATCCCTTAACCAGCAAAGCCCACGCGCCACTTTTCTCTAGAGCCAAACCCTCCCCCCCCCTTAGATGGTCGCGATAAAACGTCAAATAATCGTAAAAGCCAAGAATACCAATCCCGTCGATGGTCGCAGGGTATCGTCACAATGTCTTTCAGGATTTCGGAACGTCGAAGGAGATCGGGATGAAGGAGGGGTTGAGGGGGGTCGATCCGGCCGGAAAAGGAAAGTGATGCGGGTTACAGGAGGTAGGGAAGAAAATTGCTAACGGAAACCATCTTCTCTGGTACGGAAGTCCCTTAAGCGATTCGAACTGATTTGTCAGCGTCTCGATAACGTAGGGGTTGTTGCAACGGGAGGGGGTGGCCCGTGCGGCGGTGCTACTTAGATCCGTGTACATGTACAGTTTCAGGGATTTTCCCGTATGAATAATTGATCGGACGGCGGAAATATCTCGCAGGCAAAAAGCGAGCTGGAGCATATGCGCCAGATGCATATATGAATGAAATCCCACCCCTATCGTTATACCACCATTGGACGTATACATTGGCTGTAACGTGTATCTGGAACCGGGATTACCGGCGTAAACATACTTTGCCATTGATATCTCGCAAAGGGATGATACGAATATGCCGGATGCAGCGGGATATATATATATATATATATATATATATATATATATTTATACATTCTCACAAACGAGTATCTAAACGGCGCACAACGCGTCTCAGTAAAAAACAGCCTCGTTAGCAGCTTCGCTGAAATAACGTCGAGGCTGTGGCTGAAAATGTCAGTGCTTTTTTATTCTCTCTTTTTTTTTAACTTTTTTTTTACATGTATCTACCAATAAACGCGCGATATTTTTTTTCAACAGCCACCGCTCGATATTTCTATCAGACCCGTTTGTTTTTGTCACACGGACCATGTATATTAGAGAGATTAATAATTTATGGGAAAACTGTATACGATTGGCGAACTGACACTATCTCCAGGAGAAAATATTTTTATTCTCAAGGATGATTAAGAATAATTATTTTCTATGATCAATTCAGCGCGTCTTACCTGGAGTAAAGTTCACTGGTTTATCCTTGAAGTCAATGCAGGTCTCGTAGAATTGGCCCAATTTGTAAAAAGCTCCGGTCATCTTGCCAGAAGCGTTCGCCAGCATGTCTGAAAAGAATATGAAAGAAGTATATATATATACACATATGTATAAGGTCCACCAAGGAAATCGTTGCCAAGGTATGCACTTGAATTCGATTGAATGTCCGTAGGGTTTTTAAAATTTTTTCGCTATTTAAAAAAAAGAACAGTTTTTCATAAGATTTATAATTTCGTAATTTCCGTCGAAAATTTTTCAGACACTGTTCCCAGAACTATTAGTACCGTATGTGGAACAGCGAAGTCGTAGGGCAACGTGCATACTATACTTCCATGTGCATATATCGATTAACGTGAATTATTTATAGTCCAGCTTCGACCGTAGTAACCCACTACTCGATACGTGTCTATCCACCTGACCGTATGTGGATTTCTCTTCCTCTTTCGATTCTTCCCCTACTCTTGCCGGCCAAAAAGTCACCTCCGAACACCGTGCCAGTTGATTACTCCAACGCACGTGAAGCGCACTGCACATTGCTTTATGCATTTTCCTATAGCGTCCAGCTGTATAGAAATATGCACAAGAGAATCCGACTTGAAGAATTATACGCTACAGGAAACTTGGCTTCGACCAAACTTCCTGGAGACTTCAATATTCCCTATGTAAAAAGTGAATATATCGATTGCGTCCAGCTGGGTAATATGGGTGAAAGGCTGCGTGAAATTTTTTCAATACGCTGACTTACTTCAGGAAATGCATTTTCATAGGAATTACAGTAACGCGTGATATTTTTTTTAACAGTCTATAAGATGATTAAAATTTTATAGGTCGTAGCAATTCCGACTTCCCCTTCCGTAACGTGTTCGGATTAACTGATCGTCGTATCATTTTTTTCAATACCGCTGTATTCATTCGCGCGTGCTTTCATCCGTGTGCAGAAAATAAAGCAAATTTCGACTTCGCGGCGCAGAAAAAGCCTTTACCACGATTGGCGAATGTCGAAGCTCGCTCGCAGCCTTCAAAGACTCCGTACAGCGATTTCTCTGCCGTAGAATCGGGCGAAGCTGGCAGGAAATTAAAGAATGGCTGAAAAGTTTTTCATGGCTAACCCCTTCTCACCCCCCGTCTCCCCCCTGTACGCCTGCCGCCCAGAACAAAAATATCCTGCGAGCTGAGACGACCAGAGTGAAAGTCTAACTTTTCGGGCCCGGAGTTCCGGGTCTTCGTTGAGTTTCGATCCAACGACACAGACCTCGTCCCAGCCACTTTTCCAGCAGCGAATAAAAACTACCCCCTCCCCATCCCACTACCCTTTTATGAAAACCGAAACTGGAAGACGCGACGAATATAGCCAAAAGTTCCAAGTTTGACCCCCTCACCTTCCACCCCCTCACCCTGGGGTGATCTTTTATGCTTTCTCACCCTAACCATAAGCGACGTCCTGTGCAACCCTTAGTCAATCTCTACATCCGTATCCGACGTAAACCTTCACCTCGTGATAGGAAAAATGGACGTAGATGAGAATAAAAAAATCACGTATCTACTAAATATTAAAAAAAATTTTTTTGTTTGAGGTAACAATCGTCCTTCGAACGTATCTGGATCCGTTTAATCATCCTAATCATCTTTTCGGTATGGTAGATGCACGATCTCTGCATATTACGTAACCGTCGATATAACGTGTGTCGGTAACTTTCTAAGTCCTGAGAGCATCCCGATACCAAAGAGACGTCGAGGGAGTTACGACAAACGTACCATGGGCTTAGGACGTCGTTTCACGATGTTATTCTCCCATGCATCACGGTAACATCTACACTGACATGGGACAACGATTCGGCTTATGTATTCCGCCAACCAGATATACATATACATGTACATAGTTATAGTACGTCGAATGGCGCCGTCGGTTACTCCCCATTGGCTATCGAGCTAACCGAATAATTTTCGAATGTCACACGGCCAATTTATCACTCGAAAATATTCCGATCTTCGTACGTTAACAAATTTTACTCGATCCCGTCGATCCACACTGCGCGTTTGCAAAGAGAATTAGGACTTTTCGAAAAATATATATAAGCGCACATGCATCACTTTGCGTAAAATACGAAAAATTAATTTTCTCCAAAAAAATTTAATTTTCACTCTCAAAATATACTCACAATGAATCCCAATGACACGTCCAAAATAATTTTAATGCCGAAATATCGAGTGGTGTCCGTGTCATGGGTTCAATGTAATTGAGCGTTGTAAGCTAAAAAAATTCTGTAATTAACCGATCTGAACTGAGTGCCGTGTCAAGAGTAAATGATGAATGGGACGAAAAAGATGATAGCCAAAGAGCCTATACTTTTTATTTGACGCAGGAAAAGGGAATTAAAAAAAACAAGACGCTTGGGCTTAATTGGGGTCCAACATGTAACAATGGCGTATCCTCGTTACCTTAATGAACGTGACAGTCGGCTGTTTCAGTTTTCAAATTTGATGCTATTGTTCCCTAGCAAGCTCAGTGCATTAAGTTTCTCATTACATATTATTATTATTATGAGCCGTGCTACACGAGCTATGAGATTGCAGTCGGACAGCCTAACACCAGTCCGACATTAAGCTCCTTGGTGAAATATAAAAAGTCCAGTAGATTTTTGTATCACGCGCATCCTTACTTCTCTCGGTCTAAGATGAACTTGACCCATTAAAAATCAACGGATTAATCAAGTTTGCATAAAACGCTTCTAACCCGTTTTCCTTCTTACGTAAATCTCGTCGTCTAAGGCTTCGCGAGTACTCTTACCAAAGAAGACAGCCAGACACGACGATTAACCCTAGCTTAACCAGGCATGCTTGTGCCTAGGTCCGAGTAACATACGTCGGAATCCAGTCGTGAAAATAGAATTAAAAAATTGACCTGAATCGAAAAAATACCCTCTTTCCACCCCTCCAACAAAGCGGGTCACCCACCAAAAGAAGCCTTTAATTACTTACTCAAGCCTCCTTCATCCCTTTTTTTTCAGTCAAAACGATAAATTTAAACCGGTCTCCTAACGAGATGGGAATGAGCTCATGAGGCGTGGACGAGAAAAGATCCCCCTACTGGAACTAGGTGACCGGGGGGGAAAGGGGGAGTTACCTTCTGGTTATCCATTGGAGGGACGACGATGGCCCGAGCAACGGATGCCAAGGACGATAGGATCAAAGAGAACGCAGTGCAAGGAAGGACGATCAAGCCACAGTAGATTAGAGTGATGAACGAGAGGAGGCATAGGTGGCATTGGGAGTCCTGCTTTTCTCTACTTTGAAAAATAACTTGACTTTATGAGTACGTACAAAAAATCCTGGCGCCAACTGTCTGTCGGTCCCGTGCGTCTTGCATCTCTGTCTGTCCGACACTGTCGAGCCAAGGGGAGCAAAGGAAGGAAAGGAGAACTCGAGCGTAGGAGGGTGCTTTTATCCCCGTGCCAACCTTTCTGAATTTCTCTGTCCACTAGCCTTTCTTTTTGCCATGATACATGTATATGTACATAGTACTCCCTCGCGTCTATAAGGAAATATCCAGACCTCATTCCCATCCCTTAACCCACTCAGCCAAGAGTGGATCTTAACTGAATTCCTAAGAATAACATCCGATCCGAACATAGAATCGACGACGTCGCTGCGAATCAATTAGCCAGCGATTCAAAGTTCAAGACGGTTTTGGTTAACCGAATGAGGATCCTGAAGAGCACGGATCTTGATTGCGTCTAGCATTGTCAAGAATACAGTGTGGAGGGGCTTTAGATGTTTATGTCTCGGGATTAAGTATATATGGTATATAGTATGTATATACGTATATAAGTACATGAAATATGAATTATGACGATGGGTTTATGAGAAACAGGAAACAATTCTCCAGTGTCCCACTAATAATTTTATTAATGAGTTTATGGATTACATATATACTCACTCTGAATCTGATCATCCACCTGGGCCTGTAAGGTGCCGAAGCTCGAGCTGGGTTGATAAGGTTGTCGATCGCGGAAACCACCGCATGCAAACTGATAAAAATCTTCACAGGGATCGACGCCTCTCTTAAGGAACGCCAGCATTCGTCGCGACGCCTCGTGACAAGCCCTCGTCTCGCAGACGCCTTCCTGTCCATCTCGTTCTCTGATACAAGCCTCGTCCTGTAATAAAAATGAGAATTTACCTCAAGACCTTGTAACTCGACCATACTTAATTGTTATTCATCTTGGATATCGTCCCGAACTACAGGACAGTCTATTTTCATCGAAGTACCCTGCGCCGTAATCTTCCTCTTGATCCGCCATCTGAGATCGTTTATCGGTAGCTTGAAAAGCTAACTTGCTCGTAGGAAAGACTGATTGGTCCCGTGTGTATATCAAACTTTCCTAGGACGTTCGAACTTTGGTCGAGTAAGCCCTATACTAGTAGATACGTATGTAGACAGTAGCAGAGCCAACCGGAAGTGTTTTTGCCTTATGTATTCTTTTTATACTTCAGCAATATGTGTATTGGGTTCGAAGCCCGGAGGCCGGAAGAATCTACATACGTTCGATTTATCACTGACAAATGATATTGATCTTTGAATCGATCGACTTTACTGTGCTTCTGTAATCTGCGTCAGTGGCGCCTTTTGCGAAATTAGCGCGAACTAAAACAAAGGTTAGGATGAAGGACAAGGCCCTGACCCGAAGTAAGGTTGACATTTGCCTCGAAACCTTACCTTCGTAGTACGGCTTCCATTTGCTTGCACGTGTATACTGCAACTACGCAATCCTCTGTGAGAATACACGTTCTTTAGAAGGATGATAACGTAAAGACTACGCCGAGGCAGGATCAGTAATGGACGCCGCACTAATCCTCTGAGCAGTTAGGAAGGTACTAGGGGATTCCAAGTAATTGGTATGATAACCGTTATGCTAAGGGATGGCTAATTTTATGAATATTCTTTATTTTCCCTTTTTTTATTCAGAAGGAACATAACAGTAAAGACTGTGCCGCATTTTAAAACGCAGGTGACCCTGTTAATTGGAGTAAACTTTAATTGGTACGAATATTTCTGTAAAATTATTTATTATTGGCTAGGGATATAACGTGGGTGCATACATATAGGAATTCTGTTATTTAAGAAGACTGGTTTTCGCGATTTTCCCCCTTTTTTTCGTTTTGACGATTCATCTTTTACTGATGGACAGAGTAAATATTTTTCACGAGATAAATTGACGCTACGGTTTTATGTATTCTCGTGCTGCTTCTGTATAACGCGATTACTATTAATACCTTCGCTCTTATTTGTTATGCTATATGCTTACTGGTTGGTATACAAGCTTAAATAATACAACGTATTTCAGTGTGTATAAAACACGGCAGTACGTAAACTGTCCAAATATACAATGCAGCAGCCGAACCGGGCGAATTACGAGGTACAATTTCACTTGACTGCAGTCAGTATTCCGTGGATGGGTAACGTCTGGTATACTTTTTCATTTCCATCGCCATACTTTGTTAATTTAATACTTCAGTGGTCTCAAACGGTACGTGAATTCTTGCAATATAAAACTAAAGGTGGAATAAATACAAAAAATTGATACATAGAAAAAAAAGTAAATCCAAAGTAACTTTACCATGCCATAGTGGATAGTGAATAGCGGCCTTTTATCTATATATTTCGGCGATATATTTATGAGTAGCACTTGGAAATTCGATTGTGAAGGAGGTTATCAATCACATTCACTAAGCGTCATGACGTGCTTGTTATCGAAAAGATGCTAGACAAATACCTCTTGCCGCTTCTCACAGAAAAAGTATATAGACCCACTCAACGGTTATCATGCAAATGATTGGCGAATTGTTCAAGCAAAGTTGACCCGTGTATAAAGAGCGTAGAATTAATCGCTTAAAAGTGCTACTATAACATTACACACAGTTAAGTTTATACGAGTATAAAAAGCCCCTGTATTTTTTGTACGAGCCTCGCACTCTGTAGCAAACTCGTTCAAATGGGCGCGGATATGGCCGTATAAGAATGACGACGCCATAATAAATACAGCGAGTAGTCTAGTTAAGAGTTTTACTCACCAGAGGCGCGCAGTCTCGCGGTTGATCTCCCTCGGGTAGAGTCGTAATGAGAAAGAGTACAGGACTGGTGACAAGTAGACTCGTCACAAGAAGCATAGCGAAGGTCAGCAGAGCTTTGTGAACAGCCTTGCTTCTTCTCAGCCAATAACAGGGCACACAGCATATCCAGGTGCCAGCTTGAGGTGGCCTTTCCACGTGTACCATGGCCTCTTCCGGCATCGGGCTGTCTTCACCGGCCATACCAGAAACCGGCGGCGCGCCCGTGTGTTGACTTTGAGCTTGAGAATGGGCCCCATGAGGCCCAGGGGCCCCGGGGGCACACAGTGTACGCGGACTTAAAGGTAGTCGCACGCTTGCTTCGCCACGGGTACGACCTCCTCGTGCCCCCCGGCCACCATAACCTCGGCTCACCGTGCACAGAGCCACATTTGCGGGAGATACGCGATCTTGCGGCCAATCACGTGGCCACCTTTAGGATCGGTGACGAATTACGTGAATTTATCACTCAGCGGGAGCGACAAGTACCGTGAAAAATGGCATTGTATATTTATTAGAAACTCGCACGAATGAGTTTTTCCAATTTTTAATACTTTGACAGGTCGAATAATTTGATATGTGATTCGTATCCGTGCTATGGAAACGTTCCCTGAGCTATTCTACCAGCTCTAGCAGATAGTGTCGGAGACAAGTGAAACGTCGTGGAAACGTACGGATTTCTATGGACTGCCGCGACGATTGTTCCACTGCTGGATTGTTATCTCCGATGCAAATGGAATTGGTCTGGTCGTGAGATGGATATAAATTTCATAGAGAGACAGCAGGAACGGAATGACGTTATGGATGCAGACAATCACAAACCGTGGAAGTGAATTCTACAGGGACAAAGGGTTCATTAGAAATAGATCGTTTATCGGATCTGTCAGTGAGTGATGTGTATGACGATGTTCGAGTTCTTTGTCACCCAGAGAAAATTTCCACGTATAATTTCAACACTGAATACTGGTAGCTATGTGAATGCCATCGAAAGTACTCGTATCGCGCATAAAGATCAGGCAATTATCACCAATTGTATCAGGCCGCGTAAGTAGAGCTCGTGAATTAAATATGATGCCGGACGATGACGTACATTATGAAATGATTTGGTCGATATGATAACTCCTTTCCTACGTTCACAATTGATAGATCTTCTTGATCCAAGGATCAATCTAGATGGTGCACGATTCTTACTTCCTTCTTAGATTCGATTTTCTTATTCACTGAGGTTCTTAACTTTCTTCCGGTTCAATCGACAGGATGAATTTACCGCTTAGTCTTGCACACTGTGTTCAGAAAAACTCCTTCGACTCAATATATTCAATTGAAATTTTTATTATAGCCATACTCAAAACTGTTGATAATCTTTTGTTACGCCCCGCTAACGAATTCAATCAATTACGGAAATTGTAACTGAGATTCACGATATACTAGAGCGGAAGGGCGTCCCTGCTTCACGGCTGAGGGTAACACGCGGACTGTGGACTGGACTCAACCACCAAGGCGCCTTACACTTCTCTTTCTCCCACTCACTTATCCACCCATATTCCCAGCCCTCTACTTTTCCCTCCCCTAACCCTTTCCAAACCTCCCACAACGCGCAAACTCTCAATATTCAAACCTCCAACCTCGTGAAAATACACTGCACGCCGACGGCCACCTGAAACTTTAGCAAAGTGCATTGACAAATGCATTAACGTCGGATGAACATTCTAAAATCTTCCCAGTGGTGCATGTATAAGCTGCCATAAATTATAGTTAAAGAAAAGACAAAATTTTCGTATTTCCAAAATATTCACAGCTACATAGTTAACGATGCTATTTGATAAGGAAAAAAAAGGTATAAGCAATCATTTGTGAGAGATGTAAATATTCATTTTCTCGCTGCGCTATCGGTATCAGTGATTTACAAATTGGATTATCCATGGGCCTATCTATCGAATTTGGATTTGCGCAATGTATCAGGAGAAGAATGCTTCAGCGAATTTTTATAGTGTAACCAAGAGCCTATATTCTTATGCCAAATAAATTTTTATTAAAACGCGGGTTGGCAGTTAATAGCGAAATCCTATAATTTTACCAGGCTCGTATTAATCAATTGTAAATATCCATTTCTTATGGGAAACTAATAGATCAGAGCGCCTCAATTGAATGGCAGTATTTCCTTCGAAGATATAGGTCGGGATAATGAAACTGCTTGCCAAAGATATTTTCTGCTAGAATACACACTTTATTCGCCTTATCGTACCTTTCTCCCATTAGATATCTATATATAGTTATACTTCCGTATATATTAATAAATAGTCTCCATTAGATATAGTGCATATTTTTATTCATATATGTATGTCTCTCTTTATATATATATTCATATTTAAATATTTATATAGTATTTATACCGTCGCTAAGTATTATACCTGTCACAGCTTATGAATTCACTATTATATCTATATCGAGCAACGTAACATAGAACGTTGCGAAGAATACGTTGTGCGTCGTCCATTTCTTTTGTATTACATATATTTACGTATAGGGTGTATCGGTTTATTTAAGAAAGATTATATATCACAAAATTGCAACATTGATGATTCCGTTAAAATTTGAAACTGCTTTTCCCGTACTGTCGGATCAAATAAATCAATAGATAATCGATACCCAAGCCCCTCTAGACAAAAACAGCCCTCCAGTTGGTTTGTAGCGTTAACCCTATAAAGCTTTGGCTTTACATGTAGCAGCTCCATTTTTCTCGTGCCAATTTTAATTTTTTGCTAGTGTAAAACGTCGACGGAGGCCTGGCAATTTTCGTCCGGTGAAAATCCTGAGGGGTAAATAATGCAGGATGGCAAAACAACCCCTAAAATTACGTCGCGCAACTGCGACACTCTCGTTACTCAGCATTAAGGTCGATCCACAAGGTTTTATTAGTGTAGCAAAGAGCTAACAAGCGAAAGAGAGTCGGAGAAGGAGGGTTCGCGCTTTGTAAAGGGAGTTGGTGAATTTATACGATTACGAATATCGTCTACGGAACACATAATCCAACATCGATGCGATTATGCAAACTCGCCCTGCTAGTCCTAAGAAAACGGCGATGTCATTCTTGCAGGGGTGTCGGTAATAATCGGTCACACAAGTAAAATCGGTGAATATGGAGGGCGAGACGAATTTTGTGTTGTTTGTGGGCTAAGCATCGTTATGGAAATTTAGCAAAAAAAAAACAGGAAACTCCATGGAAATGTTGAGGGGTGGAAATGCTCAAAAAAAAAGTTATATTTCTATGGTAAAGCGGCAGCGGACTGACTGAGGACGTGGGCATGAGATTCATAAAAAACTTCGAGTAAGGTGGAGAGGTGTAATTTTTTATCGTTTTTTTTTCAAAAATAAAAAATTACGTGCGTTGGCTCGGAAATGAATGGTGTGCTGTGTCTCCATTTTTTAAAATATTGTATTCTACCAACTTTTATTTTTCGTTGAATTTCTTTAACTGAATCTCCTTCCCCTAGAGGGCGCTGTTGTCGCGGATCTAGAAAAAAAAGGGGTGGTTCGATATCCCACGGTGAGTTCCAGTAGTACAATTTCGACGAGCGATAAATCCTTTCTGTTTTTTTCCCTTGACACCCTTTTTTTATTTCACGTTGCGATGTAATTACCCAAAGGGGGTAGGTGGTCCAGTATTCTCAGAGTCGAGAGGTTCGTTGGTATCCTATGGGTGAAAGGGCAATGGGTACCAGTGGGGAGAGTAAGGGTAACTTTTGGCTCACATTTGTGCAACTTCGCACGCTATTTTTTCACCCCAAGTGTCGACCCTCTGTCCATGGCTCCAGAACAAGCCCGGGATTATCCCCAGCGTAAGATTTATAGTCTTCAATTTCTTTCATTTTTCTACCCCGTGACTAATCGGTCAAGGCCAATTCAGAATCTCGATCGGCCGATCGATCACTCGCGTCTTATGTACGATCAATCTGTTCACCATCATAAGAGTTTCGTTCGAGCGTGCGAAGTCGAAAATCCTTAATGAAAGAAAACCCATCGAAGCAACTAATACAACGAGTCTCGGATTCATGCCAGATTTAATTTTTCATATGAATCAAAGTCATTGAAAAGACATGCAGAAAAAACGATTAACGTCTTATCAGTAATAAAAAAAAACATTTAATAAAAAAAATGTTTACCAAAAACTATACCAAAATTTTTCGACAACAAAAATTGGCTGTTAGAATGAATTAGGGCGATTCCACAATTGAATGGACAGACCCCAGTAAGTTGACGCACTTACATAAATTCTATCTATATATAGTGATTTTAACACGAGTAACCATTGACTGGAATCGTTTCTAAAAGTATTGTTTTACTGGTGAATTTACTCTAATAAAAAAATCTTTTTTAAGATCAAACTCAAAATCGCGTACTCTTCCATAGAAATAAATAAATAATTTATTCCAAGTATCACAGTCGAAAACAAAAAAAATCAAATTCGAAATCACATGACGTAATGGCTTTAATATCCTGTAAGTATGCAATAATATTTTAAGCTATGTTCCCATACATCTTTCCCTTAGTCTAAGGATACTCGTAGTAGATGTAGAATAACTAGACAGACGTATTGGAATTAGAATCAAAGGACTTGACAGGTACAATTTAACATAGAAATTCGAAGCTTCACTATAATCCTACGATAACATGACAGCCATCTTCCTCCTTTTCTTCCTCTATTCATCAAATTTAGCCATCTCTCTTTTTCTTTCACCCAGTCGTGTTAACTCCCACCCCCACCTTTCAACCCCTCGGAAGGTCAACAGTCAATCTAAACTACTTGCAGGATGGATAAGATAGGTCTAGACGAGGAGTCAAAGAATTTTTTTGTTAAAAATCCTTGAAAATACACCAAGTCCTCCTTAAATAGTGTAATAATTTCCTAAAAATTCTATCAACTATATAGCTATATGTCAGTGGACGCTATTATCTTGCGATGATAAATAGTAATGATAATAAAATTGCCATTAAAATTAACGTACGATAAGTCTGATATACGCTGATACAGATATCAATCAAATATTCAATATAACGATATTCGAGACTACTACCCCTGTACTAATCCCATTCCGAGATTACCCGAGAATTGAATATTCGATTTATCTCTCACCCTTAGTTCCATCCTACCCCTTTACGCCGTCTCTGTCTTCGCAGATTCGAACGCTTCGTCAAATTATTATATTTCACCGGCATTACTGTGATATATATAGAATAAAATACTGAAAAAACTCTCAGCCAGGGTATACCTTTTTTGCCCCTAAAATTTTACCCGGTTTCTTATATCCGCACCCCATAACGGGTTCGGGTAGCATTAAATTGCCAATTTAAATAATATCCAACCCTAAGAGGGAAAATTTTCATTGCCAATCACCTCCCCTCCTTTGTCCAAAAACGTGTTTAGCTTCCCTGTTAAAATATTTATTTTATTCTCACTGTCAATTTTATTAATTTCTTCATTATTTTCTGCTTGATAATTAAAAGCTAGAGAGTTTTCTCTTTCCTGCTTATATCGAAAAATTACAATGTTGGCAACGATACAAACTAAATGTACGTATGCATACGCAAAGCGATTCTGGGCATATAGGATTTATGCAGCTCGAGTATGTAACATATGTATCTTTGTTTCTCCCTAGATTAACGTTGACGTATCGATTACAATTTTTTGGTCTCCCCTTAGTCAACCTTATTTTGTAACAGATCGCATTTTGGATTTTTTTTCTTTTCATCGACAGTTCACTTTTCACGGTTACGATCAATCAATTAGAGATACGCGCATTGGCGATAACGAGGAACATGAAAACTTTGGCGAGATAATCAAAAGGGATTAAGAGAAAATCTATTTGAGAATGAATGAAGGTACACCATATAAAAACGATGCAGGCCAAAAAAATAAAGATTTTATTTACCCACGTACATCGTACAGAATAAGGTTGATTAAATTCAGTTCAACTGTATAGCTATATATATATATATATATATGCATTTATATATATATATTTAATTTCAAATCTTGATCGCTACATCTCTAGAGTATCTACACAAGTTACGCAATTTCTCTCGCATCCAACTCAACGTATCTCTGCTATTCTTCCATATCTCATTTTCTCTTTTCTATCCCATAAACTTCGTTCCACTCGATGAAAATAAACTTTTATCTGTCTCAACATTGTACGTTTCGAGGTCGAGCCCTCGCGTGCACCTCAACATAACAAATACGATCGACACGATAATTACGTCATAAATTTTTCCTTATTTTCTTATTATATGTTTCATTATATATTTTTCCTTTTATTTTTCTTCGTCTTCTATTGGACCTTCTTTTAATGTATTTAGGTGTGTATTACAATAATAACTCCGTCCCATCTCCCTCGTACTGAGAAGCAGTTTTGGTTCGAATTCTGATTCTCTATAATAGGTTATTACAGGTATGATCTGTATAATCGGATGACTAGTAATTTCCATAGAATAATCGATCGGCTTTGTGTGGTTGCGTGTATATATTTATTCATACATATATAATATATAAATTATATATATATATATGTGTAAATATTCTCGATCGGCTTCGTGTTCCCTGTCTATATAATAGCAACAACAATAATAATAATAATCATGTAGTACAGAGTGGGTGCAAATTTATATACTTCGGGAAGGTCCGTAACAAAACCGGGAGTCCAACCTCTAACACTTGCACCCCGGTTTTTTGATAAAACCACCGTCATTCCTCTGATATCATATAAGATAATCGTAACGGCATTAAAGGACTAAACATAAATAAGATAAAGGTAATGAAATTGGCTATAGCCTTAATACTGATAGTTACTCTTGTGACGTATTAAGGGCGGTTTTACTTAAGATTCTGATAAAATAGAAACGTCGAATCAGTGTTAACTAACTTCGAACCTATTTGTTTTCTGCACGAGAGCACGTGACGTTAGGATCATCGAATTAGCAGAGAATTATCGAGATAACTTTCTTAACGAGGATACTGTTTCGCGGTAGAGTATAACAGAGCAAATTTAATTAATAGGGTATAACTTTAAAGATTCCATATTGAATGAGGGCATCGTAAACGGATTCAGGTAAGAAGGGCGGACGTATTTTTAATCCTGAAATTACACCGTCGACTCGTCCTTGATTTGTAAATACCATGGCAAGAGAATGGTAAGTTTTACTTAAAATTAAGAAACTTCTTGTTGATTAGCCAATATCTTTTAGTTTGGTCAGAGTATCTGATAAGTAATCAGAACAGGATGCTTCCATTGTGGCAATACATAGATAATAACGCAAGAGGCTTTAAGATTTCTTGAAAAGTGGATAGAATCGACGCAGCCAATTTCAGTCCCAACGTGCGCGTGTCGGGTGTTGCAATTGTTGCTGTTGGTGGTTTTTATTAATTCGGCGTTTACATTGCAGTGGAACGTTCCTCGTGGGCCTTCTTAACAATGGCGAGTTTCGAATGGGGATCGGCTGCTGGCAATCCTGTGTAAGGCGCTTCCCGTGTACCGTGCAACATCAGCGTCCATTCCTTGATCCAGCCGTGCTGAGGAGTTTGGGAATTGAAGCTGACCTGAGAAGGAGGAAAGTTCATGAGGCTTTGAGTGAAAAGATAAACTCAAGATAGAGGACGTCAAGTAAAAAATACTGAATATTGATGAGCGTTTTGAACGAGATTTTCTAACCTCAAAATTTAAAGACTATGCTACTATATCTCGGTGATTGATTAACGCTCGAGATTATTAATTGAGATTTTGGAGTATGGTTCGATGATGAATTTATCTTATGAACTTTTTGGATAACTTAGATTACAGAATGAAGCTGACATACCTCAAGCAACCATACTCCTTGGGGATATTCGCCCCAGGTGTGAGTCGTCATGAACGGCCATTTTGTAAAGCCATCTCTATGATCGTCATCGTTCACTCTTCTGCTTAGGATCATGGATCTGTAAGGTTAAATTATATGGTTAAAACGTCTACTTTAACTTAACTTTTTTCATCAACGTTATTTCTCGTTAGTTCACAGGGATTCACTTACCTCGTTCCCATGGGGGACGTAAGGAAAAGTTCCACGTCGCCGCGACGCGTCGCATTCACCGAAATGACCGCTTGAACGTGTTCCAAGTAGTTCACGGCGTAATCCGTGCCGGCACAGGCGTCTGTCTTGATCTTCAGTAGAATGGAGCGGTCGCTAGGCACTTCCCTGGAAAAGCATTACACCTGAATGGAATGGGCTGACCTACATTGGTTTATTCTTTCGACATTTTATCTCATACTGGTTAGGCTATGGCGTGTCGAGCCTTTTTTTGTTATATCCAAAAGAAGAAGACAAGATGGCGATATGTGTACCGCAGTGACATTGACCGTTTTGTTATTAGGTACCAAAAAGGGTCACACGGATAAAATCGACTGGCAAAATTTAAAAAAAAATATAGATTCATTTGAATACAGTATAACGGTATGGAGATATAAAAATTGTATATATTGGACAAGATAAGACACACGAATGAAATATACTGAGTCTTAACAAGATTGACGCCCACCGTTTTCTTCGACGCGGTTCACTGCATAAACTCGGTTTAACTGTGCTATTAGCCAATCGGGAATTTGTTTTTTAAGATAAACGGTGCTTATGCATTGAACCGCGTTGAAGAGAACGGACCTGAATCTCTGGTATACCTTGGATCGATAAGATACATTCACTCCTAATAATAATGCAATTAATCTCGAACCCCCTCGCGGGGAATTTATTACAGAATTATATAAATTCGTTTAAATGAAAAGATCATAAGGTATCGTCCGAATCGAATTGACATATAATTAAATTTCAAATTTCCCATGACGCAGTATATCCATGGGGTGATCCAAAAATACACTATGTATATTTTACTCTTTTTTTTTCTATAGCAATAAGTAACACGATAGTACGACACTTTTTTATCCATTTTATGACTTACTGTGTCTGCAAAACAGAACCAGCTTCGCAGTGATATCGTGGCGGCACAGTTTTCCAATTCCTAGCCAAGGCCACCATGGCGCCAGCATCCAGGACGCCATAACCGAACAGATGATTGAACTCCAGACCGACCCCATTCATAGTCCAGTGAAATCGTCCCTTAGCGTCAAACAAGGAATTCCTCTTGGACGTCAGAACCGTCAAGTGCTGAATGTCCCTCCAAGTCAATTGAGGACTAAAAAATTATGAGAGAAAATAATATGTAAGTCCTTGCATCATAATTCATCGTTATCAATTTCCATCTAACGTTATATTACATGGATATTTTTCCAACTCATCAGCACCCCCTCTCAATCTGTCATCTTAAAGATGATTCAAATTACCATGAAATAATAATAAACGCCTCTTCGAAGTGATTCGACAACCATTTCCCTTCCATTAGGCGAGTCTCTTCTACCTCCATCCGTAATCGTGTTATCAAGCCTTGTCTATACCAGTGACAACACAATTATCGATAACCTGCTAATGCAACTATAAAGATTAATCTCCACGTCAGACGCAGTCGACGTCTTAAAAATTAATTCCGAAGGACATGAACTTTTGACCTAATTTACCCGCAGAACTCGAGGGAGCATTATTTTCGAGAATTATATAAAGAAACAGCACCCTTGCGCAATCCCATCTCTGGCAAGAGATTCAAAGTTAAAGTCATCAGACGGAAATAGATAGTACCAATGAGAATACTAAAACGGGAGAAAAGACAAGGATAAAAGTAAAGAGAAAATACATTTGGACTCCACATTATACGATCCCTTCAATCTTTCCACAGAGAGATGACCTTCTAAGAAAAGGACGGAGGGAGAGAGGGGCGGGGTCTATCGAGCCGAGAGCTTTTGGGGGGCGTGTGAGATATCAATCTCAAGAAGGGTTTCAAACCCAAGGGTTTTCTTTCTATCCTCTTTCCTTTATCTTTCTTTCTCTTTCACTCTTTCTTTGCACCAACAGTCAATACCCCATCGATATCTCCTGAAAAGCTTCAAAGGGCGGTTCAACGAGTACCCTTAGCATTTATTCAAAAGGAATAAGATACTCCGCCTAAAAGAATACATCAAGTGGGCCGACGTTTATACTTGAATTCGTAATTTTCAAAAGTATATATATACATATATACTTCAAGACTTTCTGAACACAAGTGATACTCGACTTAAGCATAGTATCCAATTAATGTATAAGGATCGAGTCTAGCAAGAAGTTAAATAAGTGCAGCAAGAATATGCAAATACGGTGAATTCAGCTGAAGTAGATAACATTGAAACTGTATACGTGCTGGAATTTCTTGAAGAATGGCGAACAAGTGCCGTCATTCGAAGAGGAGACATGATAAAGAAAAATGGACAAGTATCCAACGACGAGGAATTGCTTTGAATCGAGCAACGACATTCTCGTTAAAAGCTTCGCTGCACTTTATCACCCTCGTAATTCAATATTCTTGCACGTAACGCATTGTCATCCTCTCGACCATAAAAATAGAAGCAGACTGCCATATGCTTCGTATGTTTCAATACGTAGATTGTATTTAATATGTATATATATATACATCTTTTTTTGCTTTGATATATATTACATACATACTATATGTATATATCGAACGACACTCTTGACGCGACGGAATCTTTAAACTGGTAGACACTACTCACTTGGCTTCAAGGGCAAGAGCGAACACTCCAGCGGCTTCCGGTGCGGCGGCGGAAGTTCCGCTATGCGTCGTAGTGCATTTTCCATAAAGATCTGTGGTAGCCTGGAAGGAAAATACAATCTTATATAGAACTGCGTTACGCGTAGAATTAAAAATGTGGTTAATCTTGTTTTTCTGGGAAACAATTTATTTTCCGTTACGTAAGGACCTTTTGCAATGAAAACGTCGACGTGGGATTTTGCATATTTCATGAATATTCAACGTATATCTATATCTTCTTCGGATATGCACACGGATCGTTATCCTTTATAAAATGGATAGATTTGATACTGGAATATCCATGATACAAAGGAAATTACGTAAAGGTGTATATAGTAATAATATATTTCAATGGATACTTGGAGTAATAGACAAAAACGTATCTTTGTGTGTCTCGTTGAACGGAATAGGTTGCAGGCATTAGAGTTAATAAATTGTACGATAGGCGATTTGAAAAGTCTTAAAAAAATAATGGAGAATAAAGAGGCACTTGGTTTTTTTTTTACAAAATTTACCAAAGATATTATCCACCTTTGCAAGAATTGAATAGTACTCCAAATAGGAACTTCGTGTTCGGCAGAGATAAAGTTCTGAGAGCGACAAGCTCCTCCAAGTATACCATAAATTCCACGTAAACGGGAACACAAATGTTCTTTGGACGATCGAGTCTTTTACGACGTGATATACATACGTGTATACCAAGGGTAGAAATACGAGATTATACAAAGAGCGTAATAGGAATTCGACGAATGCGTGAGCGATAAAATAAAATAAAAGCCAAAAACAAAGCTCGGTTAACTCGAACTTTGTACATTACCATGTTAAAAAGGCACACGAAGAATAATCGCGCATTGTCCACATATCATTTACACGTGACTGCCATAAAAGTTCATGTGCGTTTTATGCGTCGTTAAATAAAGTAAAGAAAGTCGATAGCAATCTTTCATCGAAAAAAGATACCATAGACACGCAGGCAAGCTCAAATAGGTACTACGTACAACATAAAAGTTTTAGATGGTGCTCAAAAGTAATCTGAATTCTTCTGAACTTATATTGCATACCCCATCAAAGGTAACACGATTAGCATAAAAACGGTGAAAGTAATGGATGTAAATAGCAATGATAAACGCTGCTACAATAGACATAAAAAAGCGACAGCGACACTTGTTACGACAAACATGGTATTTTTTGCTCAAGTTTAAATTTTAATTAACTGTAATAAAGTAAAAGTTAAAGCCGCCTACGTGCACCATCACTTATAATAGAACAGGGATTTAACCCCAATGAGCTTGCAGAACGTGATAATGCAAATTCGCACAAAGTACCGGCCGCAGTTTGTATCCTTGAGATCCTAACATTCTCACGTTATTTTCGTAACGACTACACTAAGACTATTTCGCGATGGCGAATAATAAAGCGACGCTGCATGGGGTGGATTTCATTTCAACCCCTTGGCGCGACATAGCTATAGGCACTCGCTTATATACAGATATACGTGTACGGTATTCTTGTCGTCGTAGGAGTCGCCGGTACCACCCCCTTAAACACCCTGTTCAGAATTAATAAGAGACTAAAGCTACCCCTCGACTCCGGTGTACTGTTCTCATTTGCTCTTCGTCATGACCAGTTCCACCCTGACCTTTATATTCGAAGTGTCATCCCCAGATAGTCATTTCAGATATTCCTGTAGATTGTCATCAGCCAGACTCCGATTGAACCCTTTTTCAAGAAGATCTCTTGTACCAGGGTGTAAAGTACTCTTCGTGAAATATCAGAGAGAGCTTTGAGGAGCTTTCGCCACTTTATACGAAATTCTCATTATCCTTGGCGCCACGTGTACCGATGTCACGACAAACTTGAGATTGCTCGGTGCAGGGGGTCCTTCCTTAGTCAAAATTAATAGATGGCGACACCACCTGAGATAAAGCTGCCATCGAGATAATCAACCCTTCAGCTCAGGATTGCGTCCTTCTAGTATGTCGCGTAAATGACATGAAACTCTCATCCAGGTTAGTTTTCACGTGACGAAATATTGAGTCTCGCGACAGTCTTATAACAGACCATTAATTACCTCAGATAGAATTATCCGAGCTGACGTCGTTACTTGAAAACAGTTCCTTGTAATCCTAGGAGATTGAGACGTATCGGGTGACTAAAAGCAAAAGGGCGTATGCTTACTGAAAATCCTATGTTTATACATCCGTTTGGCTTTTAGTCATGTGATATGTGAAGTCATTGGCATCGTAAGGGATGATATCTATTATTTTTAACGAACCAGGAGTGATACCAGCATCTTCCTGTACAAAAAATATCTATCCAATGATCCAGTAAAAATTCAAGAGTCTAAATGAACAACGAATGGTTAAGAAATTCTGCATTAAAAAATAAATGCGTTACCTGGCTGTGCCGTTTTCTAATTAAATTTTACGTTGCATTCGCCATCGACATTACATCAAGATCCAATTTAGTTTCTAGGTGGATTTACCTTGAGAACGTAAGCCTCCTACGTGTCCTACCAATTCCGTGTACGAATGTGATATCAAGAGGGTCTAGGATGACAATAAAAGGTCTAAGAACAAAAATTAAAGAAAGGGTGCGGTTGAAGGACGAACTAAGGGTGGCTAAAATAAGGAATAAATGGAATAGAGGTTATGCGACTATTTGTAAAATTAGATTAGTATAATAATAACATTCCAGTCTTACCACCCCTGTATTTGGATCCTTGGCCCCGTTGCTGAAAGTAGAAGCCAGGGTGCTGGAGCAGCTCTCATCGTAATGAGCATTCTGGCCATCGTTAATAGCACTGTTTATGCTAACAGTCCACATGCTGGCAGCATACCCATCGCAATTGCAGTCATCTTCTTCTCCGCCGTCACCGGATGCCCAAACGTAGATGTTGCCCAGGCCGTTTCTACCCTGTGATCAGAAGAAAAGAAGATATTCAAGACGTCTTATGGAATTTTCTAAAAAATATAACAATTTCCAATAATGGACTCTACGAGCAAATGTCGTTGGCGTGAAGGGTTCTGAATTATTAAGGAGTGACGCAAGTTTACCAAAACGTCCTTTCCCATTAGGGGCTTCCACTTGCGTGGGTGGATTCCTAATGACATGCCGGGAGACACGTTACCTCGAGAAAATTATATTAAATTTTCAAAACTACACTGAACCAATAAGTACATCTATAGTCTTGTGTCGTCAATGAGTATTATAAAAAGTAAACGCCCGGAGACTGTTGGATATAAAGAATAAAAGGAACATTTTGAGGATTCGTCGTTAGCGAAGCGAAATAAGCTATAAAGGGAGAAAAGAAAAGACGAAAATAAAGAGAGAAAAGTAACGGCTCTATTTTCCTCTTAAATCATGCCACTCCTGGAGCGTACACGGATCCATGATGCTCCATTGGAGCTTGTATAACGCGTGGATGGTGATCGGGACTGGCTGTTATCGCATCCCTTGCTTTCGACAGTTGTTCCATGATTTGGCAGGTCTACACATCAACCGTATAGGATTTCGTGGAAAAATTCAACCTCGTGCGAGTTAGACCATCGAAAGACTAAGGGTACAAGTAGCCTCGTGAAAAATATGTGGGAGTAATTTTCTAAATAGTATCTTTCGTATTCAACTTTATAGCCATACTGCGAAGCTGAATTCGTAATGTGATTGTGAAAATTCCAATGAAATACGTAAAGGAGTGTTTATTAATTAAACATGAAGCGGGTCCGCCCACGTCCAAAGCATGAGATGAGACTCAGCATCTTCTACTGGATCGTGCAACCGCGATTTGATTATGAAAATTTATGAGCTATGAATTTTGTAGAAAAAAAAATTAAGATTGCCTCAAAAAAGACATTTCCGTGAACTGACGATGATGGAAATTAATTTTCTATCAGCCGAAGAAAGCGTCGGTAATGAAAGTTAGGTTAGGTAGACGAGTCATCGATTGGATAATTTCGTCGGACATACCCTCTGGTTTTCCACCTCCTTTCTATGTAGGCCAATTTCTTCGCGTGAGCGTCGAATGGAAGTAGAATGGACTTGATTGAGAACACGGGACACTGATACCCGGGTCTGCTATCGGTAAACTTTGGTATTTGCCAAGAAAAAGAAGTCAAAGTGAATGAGAAAAGCTTCGGGTGAAAAAAGTTTCCTTCTTCGCCATCCTGTCTTGGCTTTATTTTATGAGACAGCCCCAAAGCACAGTGGTCCAAGACATAGCACGTCATTAGCCACATGTTGCGAGATTGGCCAGAGGCAGAGAAAAAAAAAATAAATGGTAACCACCTAAATTTGTTCTGCCATTTCTCCTTTCGTTTCGCGTTTATTGCGCAACTCTCTCTTCCTTATCAAGGATCCGTGCGATTTCGTGTACACAGCAGCGGGTAAACGCGAATGGACAGAAACGTGAAGGTTTTCTCAAATAATCATTCAACCGGCATACGATCCTTGTCCCCCCACGTGAAATTAAAAAAATTACACACACGGATCTACCCTTAATTATTTTCGAAGGTCGCGGCAGCTCGGGTCACGCAGGTCAAACTTCGCAATTCCATTCGCGAAACGACTCACTTCATGAGCTACGTGTATTTCTTGCCTGGCAAATGAAATTCCACCGCGTGACAAATTACCAAGTGGAACGGCGAACTGTACCTCGTTGACGCCACGAACGATAGCTCTCATTGTTGCATTTCTGGGACCGTCGACTGTCTTCCCGTCATCGGTTGGGCCCCAGGAGGCGCTGTAGATGTCTATAAGATCAGGCTCATGTCCCATGCTGTTGGCTTCAATCAGATCCGTCATATAAGGCTGATCCAACATACGAATCCCAGCGATTTTCGAGTCGTAAGCTACGCCGACGCCGCAGACTCCATTGTCTCGAGCAGCTGCCACTTCTCCGGCACATCTGGTCCCGTGACTGAGAAGAAGAAAAATAATCTAGAGTCAATAATAGGAAAACGAATGATCCAATCTGAACGTTTCGCAGCAATACGGCACCCCTGCTATACTACTTGTTTACATCGTTTAGATTGTCAATTATATGAATTAACGAGTGAAGAATTTCAGGCCGAGTACTGTCCGAAAAATTTATCAATTTCTGTTGAAATATTAAATTCGTCTAATAATCCATAAGCTTGTCCCGGCGACGTCACGGAATTGTTTTCTACTAGGAATGAAAATCTGCACGGGACGCGAGTAACGAATAGATAACGGGATAGAAATAAATGAATTTATTTCAACAATAGCTCCAAGCATATACCATATATACGTATGTAGTTGCTACGTGGTATAGAGCTTTGGCAAAGCAATAGCATCACGCAGGACGCTACAAAAAAAAATTTATTACATTATACAATCTTATTACCCCGTGGAAAAACCTTAATCAATTCACGTACAGTCGTTTCAGGAATTTCATTGGAATATATGAAATGGTACTGCGCGAATATAAATGCTCTGCCACGTGGCTTTAATCCGTTCACTCGTCATTTGATATCTATAGTGAGTAGACTATGTGTAATTGTATACTATGTATAATACCGCTATTGCGAGACTGGATTACAAACTTGATGGACTGCTCCATTGAAAATCCATTGTGTGATATATTCTGTAATAAAACTTTCACCTAGGAAATATAAGTCTCGACGTCTGGTACAGTCTTAAAAATAAATCTGATATTTTTCCAAAATATGCATTTTCGAAATTTCCACCTCAGAAGATCACAGCGGATATTAGTCTACAGCAGGTACAGTTTTCTCGTAGTCGATCTCACTGATGAGTGACGTAAAAAAAAAATGAGAGAGATGATTAATGATACACAGGAACGTCATGGCTTAGTAATACAATAGTTGGTGTTTTGGTCCATAGTCGAAATTTGAGATGTACGTCATAGTACATAGTACGTCATACGTGAACTTCCGGTTAAATTGTTCCATACGAATTTTCATCGTGATGGAAAATTTCGTTTGGTCAACCTCGTTGCTTTATACGTGTCAGTAGTAGTTTCGCGTGTCTCGGTATAATATTACGTAACAGCTCATTAGGTACGATAAGCAATACTTTGCGCAATTGATAAGCGTAAAATGGGACGTGTCGTGTTACGTGAAAATGGTTTAATTGCAATTAATCTAATAAAAAAAATTAATTTTAAATTCGTTATCACGTAATGCTAACTTATCGATCGTCGATACGATTTTAAAAATCCAATTGACGGAGATCGATTGCCAATCGCGGGGGATGAGCCATACGAGAAAACGATTGATGCATCGAATCGGTGATTTTTTAAATTGAGTAACGTATATGTCAGGCTATTGTGAGTCTCTTTTACTGGCGAGAGAATGAAGCTGACAAAGATACGATTACGGCCGCGTATCTACTATGTAGGGACGATGAGAGCGCATTAAATATTAAAAGGCATGAAAGTCTACCATTTGATAAAAGAGATATTTTATCGGGAACCAGCTAACACCAGCTGCTCACCGCGAGCAGTTGGAACGAGCTGAGGTTATTGAAGGCTGAAAGCCTGAAACGAGCCGATATCGAGGAGCGAGACAACAGCGAGTTATTTACTAAGCCAATGAGAATCCACGTGAAATAATTTTCATTTGAAACAGACAAAGAAAAAAAATAGTATAAAAATTATTGTGATAAAAAATCTTAATTCATGGATAGATCCATTCTAATAAAAAAAATTTTATTTCACATTTACGTTAACCAATAGACCAAAATGAGCCAATCTGCCAAGGTTTACGTTTAATCGGTAGCTGACTGCTCGGAGCAATCTCCTCCCAGTAATAACCTCTAACCAACTCAGCTACTAATTACGATGGGTTAATGAATGATTAGAAGAGGATTACGTGATTATAAATTTATCAGAGTTTCTGGAATATACGAGTATACCAGTAGGATGCTAGCCAAACGTATAAAGTATGAAAGACAAATAAACTCTTGATGCACATATATATATATTTATTTAAATATAATCCAAAACCGGAAGTTGCCGTTGATAGGACTCACCTGTTGAACCAATCGTCGGTGTATCGTGGATACGGGTAAGGGTCGTTGCTACTGAAGTCATAAGATGCCTTGGCGTTCTGAAAATAGAAGAGATGTCCCCCAATTGATTTCAAGAAGAAAAAGTTGGTTCGAGCGAAAGTAATTTCCGTCTCCTTAAATCGAATATGTTGAGGATCCAGACACTCGTCGTGCCGACCTTGCCAATAATTGCGAGGAGGGATCATCCGAGACGGGACCGTAGAGGATTCCGTGGTAGCAACGAGCCACGAGAAAAACGAGTATCAGGGATTTTCGAGACTCTTTACGACGTTATTCCGCAGCAGAGCCCTCAGTTTACCCACGGGAAAAGTACCGCTAGCTCGTTAACTTCGACCTTTTTACTTTCGCCAAGTCGCCGTTTTAACGAACGCCAGATCGAGTTTACAAGCGTTCAAGAAACCAGGTTTCCTACGATTCCTACGGACCAACTGATCAGAGTAATCTTAATCGAAATAAAATATCTCAAAATTCATAAGATATTATAATTCCATGAAAAGGATCCTACGACCTCGCAGTTTCTTTTTGCGAGTTAACCTAATTAAATTAGTTATTGCGTAATCTCACGAGTCGTTATACCACGTATATTATTAAGGCTACCTAAATTTATTATTTCAAATTCAATTGTTTAATTTACTCATCTTCCAGATGAATATAATATCTTTTTACGCTTATTAATCTTTATTCGCGGGGATCGAGGGATAATTGACATAGCATCTCTCTCTTTACTGAGAATCTCATTCAAAACTCTATGAATTGTCTTTGCGGTGTCTGTTCGTCTTTCACAATTTTCGTGGCTCGTCTTCATTTATATCCCTTGGTTGAATTTCACTGTCATCCAACTTCGAAAAGCTTCAACAACCCCTAAGTCGATAAAGTGTGAGTAAGGAGTAACGTCAGAGTGGGTTTTCGTTTGCACGTTCAATTTAATTCGCGAGGATTCTCAATCCTGATTTATCCCATGCAAATTTACACCCACCTCGGGATCTCGCCAATTAGACGTTTGCTTGGTTGATAACGACGCGCAAAATAATTTTTCTCGCTGCAGATAAGGATAATGGCATTTAGCTGTGAGTTTTAAATTCATCGGCGATATTATTTCAGGGGTCCAGAGGAGATGACTGGAAATTTAAAAAATTGCGATACGAAGGCTTCCATTAGGTTTCAGTGTACACGACACATACACGACGCACATATATATATATATATATATATATATATCATGGACCCTTTTGACAGCACATTGCTTTAAGTAATCCGTCGACACATCAATGGGAAATTTTCCTTTATGGAAGTACGAATATAGGCAAAGTCCATTTCCAAAAGGTTGGTTCGTATTTATTAGAGACTCCTCTTTCTAGCTCATTGATTAAGTGGAACTGCGGGTGACAAGCTCGTGTCGTAATGCGTCGAGTTGCGTTAACCTGTTATCGTTCGCGCTCGAAGAGGTCACGGTTATACGCAATTTAAATTTCATAGCGGATATTATGCTAATACGTAACGCAAACGGGTAACAAACCAAGCCGGTGCAACATGCAGAGGTATATCACAGGATAGAAGGAGGAACGTAAAATGAGTTATAAGAGGTTGAGAAAGAGAGGGAGAAGAATTTACAGTGAGTGAGAAAGAGAAAAAAAATGTTTTTCAAAGACTGTATCCAACTGCGTCCAGAATTACTCACGTAATTGTACTTGAGATCCGGATGCATGTAGTCGACACCTGAAAAAAAAGAAGGCAAAACTATAGAGGATGAATGGAATTTTCTATGGGGAAATAAAAAATAGTACACTGTGTACAGTCTACAGTGAATATCCGTCTGAGCAGAGAATCATCACGTTATAATAAATCCTTATTTTACAAACCTAAACCCGAATGAATCCCTATGCGGGGTGCGTTCGTGTCAATGATTAACGAGGTGATCGATTTGCCGATCAGCAATCGGATTTCGATAAATCCAATACTCACCGTCATCCATAATGGCTGTGGTCACGTTCTTCCCTGTGACTCCCTGCGCCCAGGCTGCTTCCACGTTTAAATCGAGTTTCGGTTTACCGCCATTCTGACCAGTGTTCTTCAAGTACCATTGGTATTGAAAGAACGGATCCGTCGGGTCCCTGCTTCCTGGATTTCCAGGGTTTCTCATCTGATGCAATGGTATTAGATTATCGACACTCAGTGGCTTGTAGCCTCTTTTAACCCTTTTGAATCCAGCCTGCTGAACCGCCGTGTGAACCTGCAACAGTCGGATGGATTATAATTTTAACGTTGGTATAAAAAGCATTATTTTTCATTAGACTTAAAATCTTTCGCAGAAATTATTATTGCCCACTCTTTATGAACTTGACTTTATTACCTCTTTTCTGTATAATGGGCCAAAGAAGTAACTCGAGTGGGAGACTAATGAACGTCGGGAACGAAATTGATGATGGTTTAATGAACTTGAATAGTCGTCCATCATTTACTTATAACGTGTAAACGCAATAAAAAATTATGAAAATTTATTATACTTATTACGATTTTAAAAGTCGACGTTTTAAATGTTCTTACGAGAGTCAAACTTTCGGTAATTACGAGATGTGGGTATAAAGTAACAATTTCGCAATCCCATAAAAGAAAATACTTTCTCGATAACACACATCTTTTGGCCAATTTTTATACTCTTCTATGGTTTTTTGATGAAATGACCGTGCGACGATAATTCAACAAGATAGACGTCCAAATACAATAAAGGAATTGTCTACCGTATTTATACGCTGATCAATCGACTGTCGTCTTTCCTTAATGGTATATATAAATATATATAAATATATATATATATATTTATGTGTATCAAAATGCCTTATGAATATATATTCACATTTACCCATGAACTTCTATTTATATTTATTATTCAGCTCCAGCACCGTCAGAGGCCGTAATGCTTATTCGACTTGCGACATTGAGAAATTTGATGGATTCACGAGTAATGTAAAATTCGGCTGAGATGGAAGTAAAGAAAAAAAATAAATAAATAAATGGTGCCAAACGAAACTTTTCACTTACCAGAGGATCCACCTTCAATCTCCTTGTGTGTGGTACGGATCTCTTACTTCTAGCGTGAGGAAGGGCCCTGTGCACGAAGTGATATTCCGTCTGGCTGCCCAGGACCTTTAAAGAGAAGGAAAATTAAATGGAATCTTCTGTAATCGCATTTCGCAAAAGTTGAACGCTGGAAAATTGTCCAATAGTTACATCATTTATTACGCCTTACAAACGTAAAGCTTTTATACCAGAGCGCCAAGATAAAACGTTAATGTAATTTTCGGCAAGACTTGAGGGGATAAAACTCGGAGAGTAAAATTTCTTGGTAACCGCCCGATGCTGCCACTCAAATTATTCGGTACGTTTCAACGGTAAATGTACCAGAAATATAACGTAGACGGCCATTATCACTATTTATAGACTACGCGTTCTTCTTGCCTTATTTGCAGTCCTCGTACGGTAGACAAGCTCAGGGAATTTATCCAGATAGAACATTTTCTGTAGTAAAGATTTTCAACAGCATTTCGTTATAGTATGTTCGTATATAAGATGATTTCGTCAAACTCTTCGTTATAGTATATTCATAGTATATAGTATATAGTATTTCGTATATATAAGTATAGTCACGTACTATTCAAAAAATCAGATGTCAGGATATCCTCACTGAAATCTCAAACACAATTAGTCCATTCACTAGCGACTAATTATCTAACTATTAATCCAATTTCCTTTGAAATTCACAGCAGCTTTCGAATACGACTAATCTTTGATTTTGTAAACGAATTTTATTGTAAACAAATCGATTATTAAACCAATAATAATACCCGTAATTGGATGACAGTTTAAAGTAACGAACTTATACGTCAATTAATTAATTTTTATAGTTACACAAAAAATGTATATTTCATTATCTCTCAAAACGAACTATTCAAAAATATTCATGAGATTTCACGTCCCGCATAAATATTGTTTCAACCAATCGAAGGGATCGTAAGTTATTTTTTGTGGCGGCATATTTTATTTTTATTCAAAAAAGTTCAGTTTTGCCGAGTCGCTGTCGGCTTATCGGATTACCCAAGATTTATTCCTAATTAAACCGAAAAACTAATCGTTTCTTGAAATCGAGTAATTTAGGTTGATTTATATTCCCTACAAGCAACCAAGATAACGAGTAGGCAGAATTTCCATGTAGAAAGGTTCAAAGTCTCGTCTTTAACAGAGACTATTGTACAGGTAATTTGTTAATTCCAGTTTACCCTTAAATGGTTATGATAATTCTTTGAATTTTTCAAAGCAGATAAACTCTTTCGGACTGGTCCAAAGAGAGGAGCTCGTGAAAATTTATCCTTAATAAAAAATCTCCCTCACTCACCGTGATCTCTTTGAAAGATAAAATTTTCTCTTAAACAAGACCTCAAGGAAAAAGTATAAAATTCCAGAAATTCGATCGATTCTCAGTATACCCCTCGTATCAATAATTTATTTATGCGTGCCTGACATAATTTCGGAATTGATTTCCAGACGAAAAAAAAAACCAGCACTCAACCATAGATTCAAAGGAAAATAATATACTTAGTAATGTGTTTTCACGAGTAAAATAAATAGGATATAAACGAGAAACTTAGATAGCACGAGGGGAAAGAAATAAAATTATAAATGAATTAATAAATAAGGAATAAGTCTAGGAAGTGATGACTGATAATATCATGATGATATATAGCGAAATATTAAATCAATTATTATTAATATTCTATCGTATAGTCTTCATACACTTGCTCCTAACTTCTAGTAGGTATTTATCAAGCAACAGTATGGATGACAGCCTACCAACATTTAAATGAACATGCCTTTATTTTCTGTGTTCAGGAGATACTCATAAAATGGGAAGCACAAAAGGAAAAGTGATACTGTTGAGAGATATCGTTAGACATAACGAAAAGAAGAAATAGCAGTCGATGAAGCAGACCCATAATTTCCAAAAAAAATAATAGCTGAAATTTATCTGTAGATATATAATATTACAGTCAACGATTTGGATATAATAATGTCGTGAAAAAAAAATCAGAGTTCGTGACGAAGTCGAAATTCAACTACTTTAATAAAAACACGTTTCCCCCACGAAAGTTAATTAAAATAAATGTCCTGCTTGGTTTTCCGAACTTATCGTAAAAATATTGCCAGTGCAGGTTATGTATTAAAATATTATATAAATACGCGTGTCCTGAAAGCTTTTTTCAACCATGAAAGCCTTTTGATACGTGGACCATACGCAGATATGGATACTAGCATATAGAATATTCTCTGAAATTCTCATGAGAAGCTTTAACATGAAAAACCAATATAACCTGACAGACATAACCCACCACGAATATGGTATTTTGCGAAAGTGCCACAATATTCGATATCAAACGATCATTGTCGGCGTAAAAGTAAACGTAAACTGGAAAAGGCTTCCAAGCAACATTTTTTCCCATAGCACAACATCGCGTTACGACTCATTGTACATACAATAGTCAGCCCCACGTAGTGTCTAGCCATCGCTCATGGGTTCGAAAACGAAAGAACGCAAACGGAATATTTTTCACGTGAAACATCAGAAAGTCTCTTGTTACAGTCAAAATTGTATAAATTGTAAAAAAAAAAATTTCACAGAACTGTATAAATTTTCCGAATTCATAAAGATTTTTTGAAGAAATAAAAAATGTTTACACGTACATTATATACAGAATAAGTATAAAACATGAGTTCTTAGAACGTCCCACGCAAGTCTAACAAAAATTTTGCAATTACTTGGATCGCTAAAGCTATATAGATATAACAATATGAAAACTTTCCTTAACTTTTCATGACTCTCCTGGGATCTGACGAATCCCACAGTACACTTGTGACAATACCCTGAGTGAATTGTAGCGTAATTTTTTTTATAACGCACCTTCTCAAGAGTTAAGAAAAAGTGGTTGAATAGGTAAAGCAGATAAGGACTACAGACGGAGTACTCGAAGGTCCCTTAATACATAGAGCCATGTATTTTTATCCTTTTTAATTCAGAATGCCTTTGATACCATAATAAAATTCATCTCACGATGTCTTTGATCAACTACTAACTAGAATTTATTCTCTCATCCTCCGCTCAAGCCTAGTACCTGCTCAATCATTCGTTTGCATACCAAACAAGACCCTAAATCCTTTTGGTCCCGCCCGACTAACGTAATCCAATTAGCCAATATATGCAAAATACGCGGCGTAACCAGTGCTGCGAATGATCCAAAGTAAGTTTATTGTCCCTGATGCCGCAGCTGATGTGTCTTTGCATAAACAGTATCTACCATACACGTATACATGGTTATTCAGAACTATTGTACCGCTTGAAGATAACGTATCCAGGTGATTTAAATCGATGCCTATAATAGAAGAATCTACAGGTTGTGGAATAGTTTGAAGAACCATGTATATATACATATACTATATTGACGCACGGAAGTTTATTTGCAAAATCATTTTTACGAAAAAAAAATAAGAAAAAATAAAACTTCCAACCTTTTTTTTCAGCAATCCTCAACAAGAAATACCTACACCCTCTCATCGTGTCTAGGGGGACGATGAAACGTCTCTTTCATTCTTTGGGGCATTTAGGATGATAAGTTTATGAGGATGGACACAAAAAATTATCATTCACGAATGCGCCTTAGGTACTAAGGAGAATCAACAAGTCAATACGTAAGTCAGGCACGTTTAAATTCACTTGTTAAATGACGATTCAGTGTATTATGTATCACTGAGTAAACTTTCTCATTACCCCAAATACATAACGGACCGAGCAGCGACCCGTAGATTTCCATTGCGTTATATAAACCGCGAGCAGGTGCTCGAACAGAGGCATGCGGGTCGTTACCCTGATTATCAGTAAGTCATTAATGACAGAATTCCCAGGGCGTTACTGGGCTTCGTAAACTCCCTATTGAACTATTAGTCGGATACTCAGAGACATCGGAACATTAATTTCTATTACGTATGAAACAATGAAATGGCCATTATAGTCGAGCGCTGCTTAAGTCATTCAGTAATAGGGAATTAAATAATTAAAACGTAATTTATTAAGGAATCAGCATCGAAGCTAAACTGGCTATACTTTGTTAAACTTCTCTAGGTGAATTATTACGTGGTCACAATTAAATACATGCTTTGACTCGAGATCAAACTTTTGCTACGAAATTTTCGCACGTGCGAAGAATCCCTTTAGGGCATTAAACTCAAGCTTCTTATTAGAGTATAGTCTGGCGCAGTGCTAGATGAGCTTTTCTCATTTAATTTCTATTCAGCGTACATATATAGCTAATTAACAAGGATCCAATCGCGTAGAGTCAATCGAATCGAAGCTGATGGCAATAGACGTAAATTAAATTCGATTAAGGTGCCATTCTCGGCACGGAATCCAATGGTAGAGTTCCAAATTATATTTATAGTTTATAAATTCGTGATCGACTTTTACCATTTCTTTTGTTCAAAATATTTCGACTCAACAATTTCAAAGTTTCTTCCAAGCAGGTCTCAGTCGTTTCGTCAAATACAATTTGAGGAAAATTTTCTAAAGGTATGAGGTGGCAGGAAGCGAGATTACCTTGAAATTATTTTTCTTAGAAATAAGGGCTTTACTTTATCCTCTCTTTCAGGAAAGCTAGACGGCCCTTACTTCGATCATTCGTATTTATACGCTCTGACAACTTCAAGAGATCTGCAGAGACTTTGTTCAGTCTGTTCGAGACAGTTCTTTCCCGCGAACTGAACAACTGCGAGAAACAGGTCGGGTTAATTTTTTTTCGAAAACTTTGAATATCGCGACTGTTCAAATCTAGCGACCCAGTCGGCACTGACGCATTTTTCTATGGTGTTTTATACGAGCCGTTCCTCGTTCCGCCTTTGTAGATTCCGTTTATTTATTTTTTCTTGAGCAATTTCAAAGTTTTCAATTTCTATGCTGTATGAATAATTTCACTCGTTACGTACTAATTAAATATGACCTTTCAGCGTGAAAATTAAAGAAAACGTTTAATTAAGCAAAACCTAATCACACGAACAGCAGGGGGCAGGTCTGTGTAAATAGTAGGTAGTACTAGTGGGTTATTAGTTTCCATACAAAAATTCCCATAGGAATTATGTGCGATATAATAACTTTTAACAATTTATTGTTCCTGTATTTTATTTTTTTTTCTGCGACGACCTAATCTTTTTGTTTCACTCTTTCATAACTATTTATCCCTCTGTGCTTATCAGCAACCATATGCGACAGCAAGGTATATATAACCCATGAACGCCTACTTGTATCCTAATTAATTGCTGCCTGATCCTTGGTACACGCGTGATTAACGTTTCTTGTAACATGGTTTAAACCGCACAAGGAAACCTTGATCAACATCAACTACTATTAATACCGCATAATTAGCAATATTAAAGCGTTTAAGTGTGTATAAGTTACAAAGGGCGAACTTTCGTCAACTACTATAAACTCTATTTACAGAGAGACATATAAAAATCAACTTTTTTGTCATATAGGAAAATAATATTTTTGATGAAAAAAATGACAGCAAAATATAGAAAATGAAAAAAAAATTCAAACATATGCAAAACACGTTATTCGCGCAAAGACCCAATTCGACAGAATTTTCCCAAAAAATGAATGGTCATTATATTAAATATATTCAACAGTTTGAATTATCCTTTTATCAGCCACGAAATGAATTTATTAATGCAATTGCTGGAATCACGTCCCAGTAAATTTCACTGTTTCAATGGTCATAAACGTATAACCTTCCAGGGGATAGTTTTCCCATGGTAGTGACGTTATCTGACGAGTTGGTGGTGAAATTGAAGAAAAAAAATATAATGATTTATAGTATTTTCATTACGTCGAGAAAATCGTTTTCCCTTAGTCACGTCATTATCGGATAAGCTTATTGCTCTCAGCACTTTCGTCACGTTTTTATCTTTGAAAATATTAGTCTTTTCGAAGCTTATCAGTATCAAGCTGCCTAACACAGAGAAGCGATTTCAAATTGAAAATTTCTCGCTTATGTTTTTATACAATGAAACTCTATAATTGGTTTTTTGTCATATGGGTAAAAAGTATACTTCCGGTTAAAATGATTGGCTTTTAATAATAACTGATTGATACGTTGACTGAACATTCAAGATTAATGTACATATCTTCACGCCGTTATATCTGAATGATATTGCACCGTTTCTAATCTATAACCCATATGTTCAATATAATAATATTGTACGAAGCTACAGGTATAAAAAGTCATACAAATTATTGGTAAATTCTCTTCAGATGCAGTCCTTACTGCCGGAAAATTGCCCATTAATAAAAAAAAAGGATTAAAAACTATAGTGGGTTTTTTGTTTTAAAAAATTTACTCACGAGATCTTAATCACCGATGCGAGTGTTTTTAATTTAATTTCAATAAAATATACAAAATTACATTTACCAAGAGGAGCAAATCCTTTGCGTAACAATAATTACGTCAGGCTTCCTCGGAGTTTCAACACGTAACGCGCATCCCTGGTTATTAAGCTTTGTTTGATATAATTCGTATTGAGGAAATTCTTAATATTTTCATTTTCAAAATTAATACAAACATGGAAACGCAGAAATGCCGTCGACTAAATCGAGGAAACAGATTCACTTTTCCCTTTACACCCTAAGGGACGAATTTTTACGGTTCTCTCTTGGTTGTTTCGGCTGAAAAGTATTACACGAGCAAACCCATTGAAATGGTCATAAACCTTTGTTATAGTGATAGTACGTACTAAAAAGAAGGGAAAAAAGAAAATTCGAAACACTATACCAAACGTAACAGTTAGGTTACTAAGAAGTATATCGAAAGAAAAAAAGTACGATTTTTCAAATTCACGAAAAAATGTCGCTTCAAGTATCCAATAAATTCATTATTTTCATTTTGTCTCATTCATCAATCTGTTGGTTCATTGAAAGCTTCATCTATTATATAAACTGCTGGTTCGTCCGATAAGTAAACGTTAGTTTTTGGTACTCATTGATTTACATAACTGTAACGGTATTTACTTATACAGCGATTTACTCCCAGCTGGATGCTACATTTTGTATTTACCAAACAGACCGCAGACTCCGTTTCAGGCTAATCGTCCTGAAATCATCTTCGAATTATCACAGTAGAAAATTGCCTCGGCAATAAAATTAGCTTTCCAGCCAGGTTAAATTTGCTGGTGTTACGAGTGTCGGTTGCGTCGGGTCAGGCCCATTGGTTAATAATAAATAGGATGGTAGAAGGTGTTTTTAACGATTAAAATTGACATCAAGCGATTTCAGAGCAAATAAAGAATGCTAAAGGACTTTGAATTTGAATTAAAATTTTCTATCAGGCTATTTCCGTGCACAGGCTATAGCATATACGCTGCACAGACTATATCTGACGAAATGGATGGCTGATCAATGGTAGAGTTTACTACTGCAAACGACACCGAGCACCACATAGGAAGGCTACGATGTTTTGTTCTCGAGAAAAGTGACATGCGGTATTGTGTATTCCTTATGCGATAGTCGCGTCGCCCGCCGTCAGTACTGCGACCATTATCGCAGAAAATATCCTGCCTATTGTATTCTTGTATTTTTCAATTTGACAAACGAATAATTACAAGTGCCGAACTTAAGACGAAAATCCAACAATAGGAAAATATGATCGATGGAGTCATTATCGCGTTCGTTACCCACAGTTTCCGTATTCAGAGTAATCATATTTTATTCCACTACAGACGAAAATTCATACATAAATATAATACTTGTAGGAAAATTATTATTTCAAGTCTTTCGAATATTAAACAAACCAGCAACATTTTTCTACGAGATATGTATTTCTCCGTGCAAAATGTATGATATGAAACTAGACGAGAAAAAAATGTCAATTTCAAAATTGATTTTGAGGTATAAAAAACCAATAGGAAAAAAATGAATTTTGTTGTATATTATATGTAAATGACAAACAACTCACCGGTCCAAGATTGACGAAACCATTTCTAGCAGCCACATGATCGGCTACGTGTCTCTCAGCTGGTTCTCGCATCTTTACAAGAAATGAATTCGTAAAGACCTCCCCCTTAGCGACCGGACAATTAAATGCAGCGATAACGAGCACTCCGAGAACATAAAGAAACCGGTGCATCGTGACAAAGTCGATTCGCGAGTTCGCGGACAGTTTGGTGCAAGTCAGAGGGATGCTTTTTGAGGATCGGCCAGTAGACGGATGATAAGATTCTTCGTCGTCGGTGGTAGTGTTAGAAGTGGTGTTAGTATCTATGACAGGGACAGTGGTAGTAGTAGGACGATTGCACGAGGCAACAACTGTGTATGGGGTTTGCTCGTTGTGCGTCACGGTGAAGGTGACACGTGCTATCCCCATGCTTGCCCGAGACCGACTAGTCCCTTCTGGCTTAGTCCAAGTTAACGTTAAGGTTCGTACAGAGACCTCAGTTGGTTATCAAAAAGCGCTCACGACAAGCGTCATGCCGCTGAACCCCTATGATCAACCAGCGCGCAACAAATTTCCCTCTTCGGTACGCCTCCGTGAAAAACCGTCCTCCGAAACCGAAGACTGAACGCGAGTGACGTCACGCGCCATATTGATTCGACACACCGTAAACCGATTCGACATCTTCTGCGCATGCGCGTCGACACCACTCCTCTAACCCCTCTTGCACCCTTACGTCGCCATAACCTACTCCCCCCGTGCGCGTGCACGGACTTTCTTAGTTGACTTCCGAAACCCTCGCGATTTCCACGACTACTACTACTACCACTGTTACAATTTATACACTCTACCATTTAGCCAATTTATCGATTCCGTGAGAAATCCTTTGAGAATATTCGATTTCTCTCTACCGATTTTTCACATCCAATTTCCTAAAGGGACGTATCACTGCTTAGAATTATTTTTCGCTCTTGGATACTTCTGCCGAAATAGATCCCCTACAGATTTGAGTCGTCAATAGGATGGGTGTAAGGTACTTCCTCATGACCGATAACGAAGGTTTCTCCTTTATCCAAGGAATTCCGTTGCTGGACTTGGATGCTCTGTCGGTATTAATGAGCGGATTTTATCACTTGAGGTTGTACAGTTTGTAATTAGTATCATATTCAAGTAACTTTACAGGCCTATATTTTTCTTTCACTGTATTATACATTGAATATAAGTATAAGGGCCAAGCAAAGGTTTCTGAGATGATTTTGAAAACTGAAGCAAAACCTGGGGGAGACTCAGTGAGGATCAGACCGTCTGGCATTCTACCAATCATGAAAACCTTAACTTTTCAGACTCTTCTTTCATCCAAAAAATTTCACCGTCAGATAAATATATGACACATCAATTCATCTTATACTCAATACACATAAGCGCTCGACCTTTATCCCAAATATTTTATATTTTTAACCCATGAAAAAAAAACTATCTGAATCCCATGACATGTGTCTTCTTGTCTGCTTATATTCTTATAAACCTACTTTAGTACATTAAACCACCCACGACATCAGGGAAATAAATTGATAATAATCACAAGACACTAATAATCACTCGTAACTATTAAAGTACATTAATTGACGTACATAAAGAGACTAATCAACAAAAAACTCTTTGTTTCACTATCACTACGTATAATTGTATTGTGATATAAGAGTATCTTCACGGATCGAGTTAATTTAGCTAATCTATGCATAAATTTATATAAAACAATACAAAAGTTATAACCCTTTAAACCATCTTCTCCAGCTCCATTCTTCATCATCATTATCATCATCTTAAGAGCACCACTAGCTTTGCCTCTGATAAATAACCTTATCCTTGTGATATATGATTGTACGCCAGTAAGTCGACCCAAGGGTGTTATAAAATGATAAAGGACGAACACCACCACACACCACGTCTTGAATTCTTCTTTTAAGGTTTCCTCGGCGAAGCATCTTCCCCTGCATGCAGCAATTTTGTCCCTGACGGTAAAATTTTTACAAGAATAACCATGGAAGAAGATCAATGACATCATATATGCGAATACAAGTGGATATACTTATAACACATATACTTACATGTATAAATTCTCGTACTTGATCGTAGGCCATCTGAAAATCCTGAAATCATTTCAGCACCATGTGTCGGACAAAAGAAAACAAGGACTGACTACGAAAAAATAAAAACTTCTATTTCATCAAAATAATTTCAATCTAAGTTCCAATAGCATGTAGGTATCCCAATTAACGTTCTCTAATGCATGAATTCTGTAAATTTAAATCTATCCCGTGAAAATTTTTACGTCTCCCGAATACATCGAAAGCGTCTAGAACGTTCGTTTTTCACTTCAGACCTTCACTGCAGTAATGATGAGTAGTACGGGAATATGTTTATGAGGGAGGTTACTATATCTTATGCTCAGGATCTATATTTGAATTTATACGAGCTAGAACCCACGCTAAGGACATGTCGTGCTTACAGAATAGCAAAATATAATGTAGAAGATCGAAATAGACACTGAAAAAAGATTGGACTTGAATGTGGTACATTCTAGAAACAGTATGCTCTGTGTACTATTTATATTACGTGTACACAAGAGCTTGAATATGAGAGAGAGAGAGAGAGAAAGTAAAACTTCGAACGATTCTCTTCACTGAAAGCAGGTGATGTCCTAAAAGATTTTCCACATTTTCCGAAGTGAGTGTTCTTGTTCTAACCTATAAACGCACGACATCTCTAAGAGAAAGAAAGAAAGGGAGCGAGAGGGGCGGGGAGGAGGAGAAAGATCTTGTAACGACTATGGCTTATTTGACTATACATAAACTTATATGTTACTATATGTACATATATAGTATATATACTAAGCACAGTAATTTTCTATCGATTCTTCGATATAAAAGTAAATCGCGGGGGTTACGAACGGCTTCGAGCATTTAATGTTTATGAGGTGGATGGATACTAAAATCAAGAAGAAACGATTCCCAGTTTTATTGCTGTGATGAAATTATACTATGGCAGATAGCTCTCAGCAATAGCCGAGTTTCTCCTGTATAGAAAATGGAAGGATGACGCTGCTCGACTGGAGATGGTGAATAGGAGAGGAACACGAGACTGGCAAGTGCTTTATTCTAGCTTTCGTTATATAAATCTGTGATGATATGTACGTATGCTTTGTCTCGTTTATTCTATGGAACACTGAAGCAGTGGACGCATTGTGCGCGGGAATATTATTCAGTTTAAAAGTAATTTTATAGGTGACAGTAATACTTTGACAATTTTTTTTACATTTTATCCTTTTCCATAGTAACGTTTTTCGAACAATGAAAGATCAAGGATATCCTTTTGGATCTATGAAAGAAGTACCTATACGAAGGATATACGATATCTTGAAAATAAAACGGCAAGCAAGAAATATATATGTATACTTTTAAAAAATTGATATTACGATTTAATAGGTTTCACGAGACTTACTATGTAAACGATCAACAAAGTGCGCCACTCGTCTGTACTATAAAATGTTTTTCATCAATAAATCGCACGCACTTTTTTATCGCCACGAAACCATTTCAATTGAAAGTGTTTGCAGTATTTCAAACCAATTGGGTACGCAACAGCGATATATCCGAAATTGGATTTTTGTTAGTAGCCGATATTGCAGTTTGACTAAGCAATAATTAAAATACTATTGCGTTAATGAATTGGAAGTTTGATATTTTTTTTATTGTCAATCCGTTTTCGTCAATCGGACGATAATGTGCTTTAAATTTCATATTGTGCCATGAAATAAGTGGAATGAGGTGAAAAAATTAACTTGCTGCTTCTGACTCGTAAATATACCTAAGAATGATGGCAAGGTGTGTTAGTGTCGTACGATATTAGACGCCATCCCCATGTCACATTCTCCCTGAAGTCCAAGCATAAAAGTTATGATGTAGGGAGTGGTCGGATCATGAACCTTAGGTTGGCAATCGAGGCATGGTATTAAATTATTTACACTGTCTATAGACTTTTTACGACGCTACGTATAAAACTGCAGAGCATTTTTGCGTAAAAAAATTCTTTTTTTTCTGAATAGGTTTAATATAATGGGAAATTTGTAAAAAAAAATCAAAAATTCCATTTTGGATGGGATATTTGTGAATAACCTTCTTGTGAAGTTTGATGAAAGCCGTAATATTTTTTGCTTTACTAAACTAAATTAGTTGGTGAATTAGTGAAAGAGTGATGTAGAAATTATATTAATTATTAATAATTATTAGAAACGTAAACATTTATTTCTTCTCCGTGATAATAATTATAACACTTGCGCATCCAAGTGAATTTGTTCTGGGTACTAGGTTGTTCAAAATATTCAAAAGAGGAAGTGGTCTTTTATAAACTCTTCATTGACTAACGTTGTCCGCTCTGTAGCGAAAACAAGCCAGCGCGCAACGCCGACTTCCTTTCCACGACGTGCTCTCCAAAATGCAGAAGGTGAGATTTTTATAATGTGATAATTAATAGTAATAAGATATTTTTTATTAAGTAATGTGATTTAAGCAACGATTCATAATTCATATTACAGAAACAGAAGGAACCTATCCACTCCGTACAGGTCTTCGGACGCAAGGTAAGCTGCAAATTTGATGAAAGAATTAGGTTATGAACACGCGTGTCCTCTTAGATATCAACTTTCATGTAGTCTGAATAGCTTGATGTAGTTTATGTATTCTGTTTCATGTTTAATACTTTGTTTATATTTGGTAACTCTACTGTTACTTTTAGGAAACTAATAGAAATAATTCGCTCTGACAAATGTCATAGATGTATTTATACTTCAAATACTATACCTAATGAAGTGTATTTGAGAGTTAGTAAAAAGATATTCATTGCGGAAACAATTTTTTTTACAGAAAAGCGCAACTGCGGTCGCGTATTGCAAAAGGGGCCGTGGAATTCTTCGCGTAAATGGACGTCCATTGGAATTGGTGGAGCCCCGTGTGCTTCAATACAAATTGCAGGAGCCTATTCTTCTTCTCGGCAAGGTAATTTCATACTATTTAATGCAATCACATTTATCTTCATAGTTTTAATCATCAGTGCTTTTCATTTTTTTGGTGATAGTATGAGAGTAGTTTATTATATATTCCTTATAACTATGATGCACATATTCCGAACACGATTAACAATGAATACAAACAAAGATTCTGAGGTCTTTCAACTTATAATATATTCAATTTTTTTATAATAAATATTTTTTACTGACGCAATATTTATATTTCTAGGAAAAATTCTCCGGTGTAGATATCAGGGTCAGAGTAAATGGTGGTGGTCATGTAGCTCAAATCTATGCCATCCGTCAGGCAATCTCCAAGGCTCTTGTTGCATTCTACCAAAAGTGTAAGTCATTATTTTACTATATGTACAATAGTAGTAACGGAAAATATAATGATTTGTTTTATTTCTTTGCATCAGATGTCGATGAAGCAAGTAAAAAGGAAGTCAAGGACATCCTTATTCAGTATGATCGTACCCTCCTTGTTGCTGATCCAAGACGTTGCGAGCCAAAGAAATTTGGTGGTCCAGGAGCCAGGGCACGCTACCAAAAATCTTACCGTTAATTTCGGTGGATTTTACATACATCTTATTCATAATATTGAATAAAAAAAAATTAAAAACATTACCTGTCAATTTTTATTGCACACATTTTCCAATATTCTTTTATGAAATATAGAACTGCGTGAAGAAGATGCATCTCATATTGTGTGTGTTGAAAACTAAATATAAAAGAATAGATTCAATTCAAGAAAGTATAAAAGACCCAATAAACAAATAAATAAAAGTCAAATGAGAGTATGATTCTTCAATATATTTGTACAAATGAGCTAATTTCAGAAAGATAAACACCTAGAAACAAACTAAATATGAATAATTTCGTAGAAAGTCCGGTTTATTTTAATCAATTTATGGAATTGATTCGATATTTGAGCAGTTGACTAGCAACATCGACAGGATCTTCTTAATCTACGGTATTGGTACACAGATACAATAGTCTTTAGTTTTTTTTTAGTACACTGCTACTACAGCCGTTGAATGCCAACCAGTGCCAATGCTACGGCACACGTAACAGATACGTTATTACATGTGTCAGACATCAGGAGGAAAGTTGTCAAAGTGATTTTTGTGATTAATTTTCTGATCCATAATTTACTGTAATTATAAAAATGAAAACCCGATTTAATACCTATGATATTGTATGTTCGATAACTGAGCTGCAAAGGTATATATTAAAACTTCAGATATTTATACCAAAAAATCAAGTAGGGTTATGTTTTGAAACAAGATTTAAAAAATCGTTTTGGCTAGAAAATAAATTATATAATTTATGCCTGTTATGTGTACTGGAAAAATAAATATTTTCTTCCATTATTAATTCGTAAAGCCATTTCTCTAAAACCGTATGTTTTGTTATCAATGTTAATATTAGTATTTACAAGATATTTTCTATTTCTTAGTTACGTTATTCATTGCATTTCTATAATTGTTTCCTTATGATCATTTACAAATTTTATTATAGGCTCGTCGGTATGCGTGTTAATCAAGTATATGATATTGACCATCGCACGTATTTGATACGTCTGCAGCGAAGTGAGGAAAAATGTGTTTTACTCCTGGAATCGGGTAATAGAATTCACACAACTGCTTTTGAATGGCCCAAAAATGTAGCGCCGTCTGGCTTCAGTATGAAGGTAAGATTTTGTAATATACTACTATCCATTATATCTAAGTATATAACATTATTTACAAATTATTATAGATGCGTAAGCATCTGAAAAATAAACGCCTTGAAAGCCTGAAACAAGTTGGTGTGGATCGCATAATAGATTTACAATTTGGTAGTGGAGAAGCAGCATATCACATAATTTTGGAGCTTTATGATCGTGGTAACATTGTACTTACTGATTATGAAATGACAATCCTTAATGTGCTTAGACCTCACACTGAAGGGGATAAAATTAGGTAGGTTTCGAAACACCTAGATTTATCAGAAAGTGTCTATAAAATTTATCAAATCTATTTAGGTTTGCTGTTAGAGAAAAGTATCCATTTGACCGTGCTCATACAAGAAATATGCCACCAGTTGAAGAAATCCATGAAATTATAAATAAAGCAAAACCAGGCGAGAGTCTCAAGAAAGTTTTAAATCCGCATCTAGAATTTGGTTCAGCTGTTATTGATCATGTCTTACTAAAATCTGACTTTCCCCTGGGATGCAAAATTAATAAAGATTTCAACGTTTCTAAAGATATGCCTAAGCTGATCTCTGCTCTTGAAAATGCAAACCAAATATTCAATAATGCTAAGCAGAACGTAAGTAAGGGATACATTATTCAAAAAAGGGAAGTTAAGCCATTGCAGAATGAAAAGGAGGAATGTATATTTGCCAACATTGAGTTTCATCCTATGCTATTCGAACAATACAAGGATCAACCTTATAAAGAATTTGAGACATTTGACCTTGCAGTGGATGAATATTTCTCAACAATGGAAGGTCAAAAGCTTGACTTGAAAGCTCTACAGCAAGAAAGGGACGCTGTAAAAAAGTTAGAAAATGTTAGAAAAGATCACGATCAGAGATTAATATCTTTGGAAAAGACTCAGGAAGTAGATAAGCAGAAAGCAGAGTTAATAACAAGAAATCAAAGCTTAGTAGACAATGCAATATTAGCTATGCAAAGTGCATTGGCCAATCAAATGTCTTGGCCTGATATTCAAGTACTTTTAAAACAAGCTCAAAGCAGAGGAGATCCTGTCGCTGGTGCGATAAAACAATTAAAATTAGAGACTAATAACATATCTTTACTTTTGAGCAATCCTTATGAAGATAGCGATGAAGAAGAACCAGAACTGAAGCCCATGATGATTGATATTGATTTGGCTCATTCTGCTTTTGGAAATGCACAAAGATATTACAATCAGAAAAGATCAGCATCAAAGAAACAACAAAAGACCATCGAATCCCAGGGGAAAGCATTGAAATCTGCAGAAAAGAAAACGAAGCAGACGTTGAAAGAAGTCAAGGCGATTCATAGTATTAATAAATTACGAAAAGTTTACTGGTTTGAAAAGTTTTATTGGTTTATCTCGTCTGAAAATTATCTAGGTAAGATTTAACATATAGAATACTATTTTGTATATATTTCGTAATTATTATCTCATGCCCTTTTCACTGTAGTAATCGGTGGTAGAGATCAACAGCAGAACGAATTAATTGTAAAACGATATCTTAGATCAGGTGATCTATACGTTCATGCGGATCTTACCGGAGCTAGTTCAATTGTTATAAAAAATCCTACTGGTGATGTTGTTCCACCAAAAACTTTAGCCGAAGCTGGTACTATGGCCGTCGTATACAGGTATGCTTGCGTTAATAAGTTAGAAATGTTTACCCTAATTGACGTTAGTTTAATTTTTAATATTTTAACAGCGTTGCGTGGGAAGCAAAAGTTGTTGCCGGTGCATGGTGGGTGAATAGTGACCAGGTGTCAAAAAGTGCTCCAACTGGAGAATATTTGACTACAGGATCGTTCATGATTCGTGGGAAAAAGAATTATTTACCTCCATGCCAACTGGTTATGGGTTTGGCTTTCATGTTCCGCTTGGAGGAAGGTTCTATAGAGCGTCATAAAGATGAAAGAAAAATTAGAATCCTAGATGAAGATAGTGAAATTGGAGAAGCACCAGTAGATTCGGATAAAGAAATTGAATTAGAAGGCGAATCGGATGATAATGGTATTGAATGAATATTTAAATTTGCCAAATAATTTTTTGTAGAATGGAATTTAATAATGGTTTGTTTTTTTATATTAATTAGATGAAGACACCGAAGATAAAATCACATTATCTCGAATCAATGAGAATGAGGATGGCGAAGTAAAGGAAGCAGAAGTAAAATTAAATACTCAAATTGAAAGTAGCGACAGTGAAACCAGTGACAAACCACAATTTCCAGATACTCAGATTAAATTTGATCTTTCTGGTCCAAGGTATATATTTATATTATCATAACGTTGATATTTTTCACGTGACAAGAAAAGGAATATTGAGAGAATATTTATTTCTGTTGTAAACAGAGTAAAAGTAAAAGTAGATACTACTCAATCTTTGAAAAAGATTGTGAATCAAGAAGAGGAAGAAAACGTAATTTACTTAGGAGATGATAAACCTATCATCGTGAAACCTAATGATAATAAAAATAAAAGAAGTAATAACCAAGAAAAAGATCCGACCCAGGAGCAAGATGCTAGAAACGAAAAAGAAACCAAGCAAAAAAATCCCAACTTACCAAAAAGAGGACAAAAGGCTCGACTAAAGAAGATTAAAGAAAAATACAAGGATCAAGATGAAGAAGATAGGCGTCTATTGATGGAAGCCTTAAAGGTAAAATTTTTTAGTTTTAAACTTTAATTACATCACGAATAACACCGTATTGTTCGTTTCTAATAAATACATTTGAAATACTAATTACTCTAAAAATATTGTATAGTCCGCAGGAACGGCGAAAGAAGATAAGCGTAAAAATAAAAACAAGGATCCATCCGGACCAAAACAGAATAAAAAGAAAGGAAGTGGTCAGATAAAACCAAACCCAATTCAACAAAATATTCGTGCTGACGATAATGCGGAAGAGGAAGATGTTGGACCAGCACCGGAAATTGACATGTTGAATCAACTCACCGGAAAACCAATTCCAGAGGATGAACTGTTATTTGCCGTACCAGTAGTAGCACCGTATAATACGTTATTAAATTATAAGTAAGTTACTAAAGGATAATCGTATCTTTGTGTAATAGCGGTCATAAATATAATTTCTTATTTTCTAGGTACAAATTGAAATTAACACCTGGCACAGGAAAAAGAGGTAAAGCTGCTAAAACTGCTTTGGCTGTATTTCTCCGTGACAAAGCAACAACTTCTCGAGAAAAAGATTTATTAAAAGCAGTGAAAGATGAAACAATAGCAAGAAACATACCTGGAAAAGTTAAAATAAGTGCGCCACAGATACAGAAAATTAAGAAGTAGCAAATATTAATTTCCTTTTGCTCTATTTTTCTTCCAATATACTGCGTAATTCGGTGTAACCAGTAAGTTTCACCTTCATTTTATCGCATGTATTTGACTGTAAATATGCTTATATAAAATTACATTATTTTATCGTGGATTCATTTTTTATAATAATAAAGTCCACGTGATGTATAAAAAAATGTTTATTTCGAATCATTCATAATCACGAATGTCAGATTATCATTTTTATATTTTCACGTATATATGTAATACTAGGAAAGTTAATATCATTGCTCAACAGTCAGCACTCAATATTTCAATGAACATTTAAAAATAAGCTAAGACGCAAAACCTAGTCTTAACACATGAAATTCTTTTGCTCCCACATTCTCCAATGGATATTCATACAAAATATAATTAAACGTGGTTGTATTTCGAGAAAAAAAACAATGTATTTAATCTTCATCTACCTTTTTTCATTCCTTCTTATGTACACGGGACTTAGTAGTTCGAATTTTTGAAAATTTGTCGCTAGCATTTGATGTATTTTTCTTTCGTATTTTCGGTGGCGTTCTTCCGGAATCATCATCATCATCGTTACCAAACATATCTTCGTTACTGTCACTTTCTTCTTCGTTAAGCAACTTGATAGAACCTGGTTGACTGCCGGGACTTAATTTTGGTACAACTTGAGGACGCGATCTTGTTCCTTTTGATATGATCTGTAATACGTAATTGGTTTAGTACGTAATCTTTAAATGTTAACAGCTTAAGATAAAGTAGATACATTACCTCAGGTTCGGAATCAGACTGCGACAACTTGGAAATATTTCTGTGCCTTTTATTTTTGACTGGTTCCTTGGAAACAGCTTCGACATAATCCTTAACGATTGGCAATTTTTTCCTATTTTTTAACTCTTTTATTTGAATTTGATAAACGGCATCCGAGTCATCGATTTCTTCCATATCTTCTAGGATCTTCTTTATCTCCCGCAATCCTCCACGTTTATTTTTTATCATCACCCCAGGGCTCTCACCTGGACTTGATGTTGGGCTTGGGTTTATTTGCTTTCCTCTAGGACTCTTTCGCATATCTTTGGGTGTTACCTTTTTTATTTTTTTTGTCGTACTGACAGTGTGCTGTGTTGTATTATTAGGCGAATGGAAATCCAATTTACCATCTGGCTTGTGTCCTAATTTGGTTAAACCATTTGTTAGTATTGTACGAAATTTATCATACTGTGGAGGTTCATTGAATTTCATTCCAGCTAAGAGATTCATATAGTCATTCACAGGCTTTGGCACGTCAGTGCCAAAACAGGCTTTCAAAAACTTTGGAATATTATCAAAGGCTTGTTCCTTTTGTTTTTGTACTGCCGATACATCTTTTAAATTCTTTTCCCAAGGCAAGGAACCACACAACCATTGTATCATGTTGTATGCCAAAATTTCAAAGTCACCACGCATCGTAGGCACTAAAACAGTATAAGTATATTTTGAAAGTCTCTAAACCTTGTTAATATTACTATAGTAGATCTACGAGTTCGGTGTAGGCGATTGGCAGCATGCAAAAGTAGTCCCTAGTTACTTTGAATGGTATTAC
>JARQTJ010000068.1:1291557-1303131 GCA_030142635.1 Trachelus troglodyta | reverse complement strand
CACGTGTTGCAGCCTAGGGATTTCATAGTTTTCGATCTGTCAAAAAACCACACCGAACTCGTAGATCTACTATATGCAAGTAATACTTACCACCCATGTGTGCATCTCTACTAGTGTATTCGATTGTACCATCATGTGCTTTTTTTGGATCTAATTTGTATTCTGACTTTGTGGTATAATGTGACGCTAGACCAAAGTCGACTAAGTAAACATGATCTTGTGACTTCAGATCTAGTAATAAATTTCCTCCTTTTATATCAGCATGTACATAATTTTTATGATGAATATACTCTAGTACGTTTATCTAAAAATAATTAGTGAGATGTTGGGCAGAGACATGTTAAAAAAATTGTTACATTGAACTGAATAGCAATAAACTGCTTCTTACAATTTGTAAAGCTACTTTGTACACTGTGTGTTCTTCAAAACTGCGACCACTTTGAAGGAATAAATTCCATAAGTCTGTCCCATAGCGTTCCATTACCACAAAACGGTATTTTATTTTGTTATATTCGTGACTTCCAGAACCAATGTATTTTGGCATGCCAAACACAGAGAGCTTCTTTTTCTTTTTCCAGGCTTCGACTAAAGATTTGTATAGAATACAGTTCCACTCAATATCTCATTCTCCGTTCATCACCATCGGTGAAAACTTAAAATAAGATAAATAAAAATTGTTCAAAACATACTATCATCAGCTTTAGCATTTCGCATATAAAAATGCATTTCCACAAACAAAGGGCCATTTCCATGTGGTTCCTGAAATAATATTTATTATAACAATCTTACACTAAAAGTTATGTAAAAAAATTTTAAAAGTACTCACTACTTTGATAACATAATTGTAATTCTTAGCCAGTTGCTCTGCATAGGAAACAGCTGAAACATGTAATTAAAAAAAAATTTTCTTAAAAGCAATTTAATGATCAATAATTTATTAGAAAAAATTTTAAAACAAGAATAAAAACTTTGAAGTTAAAAATCAATTTCCTACCACAATAAATTTCGCCAAAACCGCCGACTCCAATAGATGAACCAATTATCCATTTTTTCTGTGCCATATCTGTAAATATTTCTCCCTTTGGAATTGGCTCAGGCATGGTATAACCATTGGCTCCTTTTTTCTTAGGAGCCTTTTTTACTACTCTTCCAGCCATTACTAGGTTAAATAATACAGATGAAAAGTATAAAAATGTCTTGCAGAATGTTATTCACAAAATATATGAAAAACTTCAATTTCAGTAAATCTATTCACATAAAAGTAAAAATTATTGAGTATAAATTCGTGAATTTTCAGCTTTAAACACGAACAACAAACGTTACTGCATAAACCTTTTCAAGTTCAAGATAATTTCCAGACAGGCATCCTTTTAGCACTAAAAATTAAATCCCTATAAACATTTAATAAAAGTAATTTCAAGAAAATTAACATTTATATGACAATACAGTGATATAAATATCCCAAAATGAATGTACAGTACTGCACGATAGATGTGTCCTCTATTAAAAAAATAAATACAGATAAAAAATAGGGATATAGAGCCGCATAAATGTTGTCTTTCTGACGATTGAGAACCCGCGCTTTTCATTTGTATGAAGTTGCCGATATAATTTTTCTTCCCGTATACTATACGCATGCACGAGCAAGTTTTAAACATGTCTGCAGTAAGCGTAGTCGGCAATTTGAATGACCGTTATAAAATTACTCATGCACAATGTTAAGGTATCGGGATGTTGCATTAAAAGCTATTGCACTTATGTAATGAAAGTAAGTTACAAGACGAAATCCGATTGCAAGGGAGACATAATCTATTTATCGTGATTTCAAAAGAAGACTGACAGACTCGGTCAACTTTGGTCAACATCAGTCAACATTTTTAAATGGAAGGTATGACGGTCGAGATGCCAGGCCTTCAATCAGATGAATCTGGTCAAACAAATAATTCAGTGGACAATTTGGCAAATTGTATTAATCAATTGGATGATATGGAACAAGAATCTCGTATATTGACTGGGGTAGAACGTACTCCGCAGCATACATCGCTTAGTAAAAAGATTGATAATTCTATTTTCAACACCATCTCGAAAATCGTCAATCCTGCTACAAAGGTAACATTTTAAATGGTATTCTGATATATAAACATCATCGTAATTGAATGAGCATCATTGATATTATTAGTATTTTTTTAGGTGCCAGAGATTCAGGACTTTAAGATTGTGAAACCGATAAGCAGAGGAGCTTTTGGCAAGGTCTTCCTAGGATACAAAAAGACCAATCCTGAGCAGATTTATGCTATTAAAGTGATGAAAAAGAATGAAATGATAAATAAAAATATGGCTTCACAAGTAGTGATTGAAAGAAATGCCTTGGCTCTTACTCGAAGTGCTTACTGTGTACAATTGTTTTACTCTTTGCAATCAGTCAGCAGTGTTTACTTAGTAATGGAATACATGGTCGGTGGTGATCTGAAAAGTCTAGTTGGAATGTATGGTTACATGGAAGAGCCTATGGCAGCTTTTTACACAGCTGAAGTTTCGTTAGCATTACAGTATCTTCATTCCCATGGCATAGTACACAGAGATCTAAAACCAGACAATATGCTTCTTTCAAAAGAGGGACATGTAAAGCTCACAGATTTTGGCCTTAGCAGGATATCTACGTTACACCGAGATTTGGAAATATCTGATCTAGTCAACTGTACACCGAGCCTATGTGCAAGAACTCCAGGTCAGCTTCTATCTCTGACATCACATCTATCTTTTGGGTCTGGACAAAAGTCTTCATCGGAATTGAACCTTCTGGATTGCAGTGATGTAAGCAACCCTGCTGCAAATTTACTCTCAGCACTAAGAGAAAATTCCAAAAGGATAAGCAGTTCGTCAAGTTCAATTGTGTCATCCGTTGCAACATCAGCTGATTATTCCAGAGTATCAGGTGTGACACCATTCCAATCGGCGGAGGATCTACGAATGTGTGCCTTCTCCGAAGATGAATGTTATTCAAAAAAAAGTAACCCCGAAGAAGATTATAGCAGTTCCAGTAGTTTTCATACATGCGAAACTTCATCTCTCTGTCAGTCCAATAAGAGTACAGAAAAATTGATTGTGACTAGTCAGACGGTGAATGGTGAGAAAGGTGAGGAGGAGGATGAATCCACATTAGAGGCAGAAAATTCTCAACATCCACTTCCTCATACGAGTCCTTTGAGTAGTTGCGTTAATTCTTACTCAAGAGGAACCAAGAGAAAACGCGCAGCCATAGCAGCCTCGACTGGATTAACGCGCGAGATACATCTTATGGAATTAGACGGTGACCTTACGCCAAAAAGGAAAAATCGTGGACCAGCGATATTTTCTTGCAGAAGTCCGGTACCATCAACGGATAATCCAGTCACGACCAAAACGGAGGTTACTGAAAATAATGTTACAGCTCAAGAAGGTGGTTCCGGTGTCGGAGTCGCGTTTAGCACTCCTGTATCGTCTATGAAGCGACGAAATCGAAAAGAGGAAAATCAGAAACAGCAACAACACCATGAGAAACCACTCTTAATTAAAGCAACCAGATTTGAATTACCACCACCTTGTACTTCCCACTCAGCACCTGATCTACATCCGCATAGTATCACTGGAGGGCGCAATTCACCTCAAGGCATTTCTCCTATAAAGACTCCTGCCACCTCTGACAACCATAGCTATACTCCTTACAGAACTCCAAAATCAGTGCGAAGAGGAGCCCAAGGTGGTATGCTTCGGTCAGATGATAGAATCCTGGGCACTCCAGATTATCTTGCTCCGGAGTTGTTGCTTCGCCAGGGTCATGGGCCGGCGGTTGATTGGTGGGCTCTTGGCGTCTGTCTCTTTGAATTTTGCACTGGAGTTCCACCATTTAATGACGAGACACCGCAGGCGGTGTTCGCGAATATATTAGCACGGGACGTTCCCTGGCCAGAAGGTGATGAAGCCCTTTCAAAATCAGCTAACGAGGCCATTGATGCTCTCTTGACCTTAGATCCATCTGCACGACCTTCAGCAAATCAAGTGCGCCATATGGCACTTTTTAATGGTTTTCCCTGGGACGAACCACATAAAGCAATACCACCTTTTATCCCACAACCAGACGACAATTTTGATACATGTTACTTTCAAGGTATACTGACTTTTAATTATAAAATTGCTTGTAATGGAGCTTTCTGGAATTACTTAATTATACGGTACTTATATTTTCAGCACGAAACATAATGCAGCATCTAAACGTGAGCAACTGTGATACATAGTCCTGGCTTAACCGTGAGTCAATGTGATGAGCTCGTAGTAGCGACGGCGACTGGGGACAGCCATAGTAAAGTAACTCATACGATTGTATAATTTTATTATTTTTTTTATATACGTGCGTATGTATAGTAAATATGAAATAGTTTGTTACGAATTGTAATAACGCATCTCACTACATCTACCACGGAGTATTTAGGACGGATTCGACTACCGCTAATAATGCGTTATGTCTTAATACTTGATACCAGGTAGAACCAAAGCGCTGCTCGTATTACTTACTTCCGAGCATATTTTTTTTATTCCTCTGCCTGATAACCTCGTTCAAGGTATCAAGGAACAAAAGATATAGCCGTGACGAGATTTCATCTCGTGTCGATTAATACATCAAGAGTCTTCGTGATTTATAGTACATTCCCTTATTACATATAGTTTAGGACTTGAAGAAGCCTTGTTCTTATCATTATTCAATGATAGCATGCGGTTAGGGATATTGCCTAAGGCTCGTTTTTATCTCGAAAGACCAACGATTACTGTCAATCGATCGCGCGATCTGATGACTTTCCAAGACATACGAGCGTTGAATGAAGAAAGGCAGGAAATAGGTAATTTTGTTGCCATTAAGAGCAACCTACTGTCACTCCTCCCATAGAGTGTTGCCGCCCTATCCAGTTACTTGAGATTCTTGTTAATCCAAGGCAGGAAGTGCGTGACTCTCGTGTAAACACCTGGGTATTGCCCTTTGCCACATCCAATACCCCAGCTCACTATACCAACTTGAGTCCATCTTCCATCATTTACCATTAAAGGACCGCCACTGTCACCCTGTGGAAAAATATACCGTTATAAAGATAATCAATTATTTCTATTTGTATATTTTCTATATACTAACGGAACAGGAATCCTTGGATGCTCTTCCTGCACATAAGAAACTGTCTACGATACCACCAGGAGCTGCACTGCCATATTTAGATTTGCACTCAATATTTGTCCATACGGGTATTGAGACTTCCTGAAGTACTGCAGGTTGCGGTCCGCCTTATGATATAAAAGATATAATTAATTTTTATGAAGTCGCTAGACGATCTTAATAACAATATATATAGTTAATTGAGTAATGGCTACTCACTTTCTCTAAGTGAACCCCAACCGATAACTGTAGCAGTTTTTCCTGAATATAGTTGAGAACCAGTAGGTAGGCAAACAGGACGAATTTGCTCAGTAAAATCTACCGGTTGATCCAAAGTAAGTATAGCCACGTCGTTGTACAGAGTGCGGGAATCAAAACCTCTGTGTCGGACGACGCGTTTCACACGTCTTTCAACATGGCGGACCTCGTTCTTTGTTTTGATATTGTAATCACCAAGATGCACCGTCAATCGGGCAACGTCCCAAGAATTCATACTGCAAGAAAGATTAATAACGCATAAGGATTTTTACAGAAGATATTAAGATCATTTATAAAGCCAGGACTTACTGAGCAACACAATGAGCTGCCGAAAGGATGTGTATGTTATCGATAAGAGATCCACCGCAGAACTGTCGTCCAGCATTGAAGAGTGCCGCGATCCATGGCCATTCACCAGGATCAGCGCAGTGTCCACCAACGATACGTTCCTGGTCCTGGTTACCATTTTTCGCACCGCACTCTGCATAAGTAATCCCAGGAGCTGAAGTGACAAGAGGCTTACTCGTCGTAGCTGGACTAGTAGCACCAGGCCACCATCCAGGCTTTTTCGTCGGCCACGTTGTGGCACCTGGAGGCTTCTTCGAAGTGGAGTAAATCGGTTTTGGAGTGGTTACCGTTGGGAAACCAGGAAATGGGCCATGCGTGGGCAAGGGTGGTATAGTATGATCTGGAGGATGAGTAGGAAGCGGAGGTGGCCAAGATGGCGGTTTTGGTCTTGGTTTTGCTGAATCTGGACCAACGTCCTTATCCGCATTATCTTCCTCCTGAAATACATCATAAATAATATTTACTGGTACCGTTGGAATCTGTATAGCAATATTTTCACAATGCTTTTTCAGCCAATATATAAAAGCAACAATAACGACAGTGTTTACGCAATTGGATCAATAGGTGAACATTATTTATAGTCCACTTTCTATGCTGAATTTATTACCTTTGCCAGTCGGTATTGTCTTGCGGTTATTGTTATACCTTCTGAGGCAAGCTGCACCATAATTATTGATGAAATTTATGAAAGCTTAGTTTATAGTACTAATTACCTGAGGTTCTTCGACTACAGGATCTTCGCCTTCTGGGGATGCAGGAGTAACGAGAGGAATGGTATTGGAGCAACATACTCCAAAGCCCATACGGCCATCGTCACGAATGTAGCTGCAGGTGTCATAGACCCCAAGAACCCATCCATCAAGAGCCCCAAGATCAGGAATTTTGAAGTAAGGATAACACTCCTTGAAGGTGGCGCATTTTCCGACTTCACCCTTGGAAGTCAAGCAAGGACCACCTCCTCCAGCCTTGGCCCAAAAGATGTTGCGAGCTTCCCTCGTTGCAGTAGGAAGTTCCAGATCAGTGGCTGCTGTATTCAAGATCATCAGAACTGCCATTAATATTTGAGTCTCGAATGACACATGATGCTTTCTACTGTAGTTCAAGGCGAGAAAGTAGGACCCGACGTCGAACTGACTCACATTCTAATTAACAATACCGGACCGAAATCCGTACGTTGACCGATTGGAACCGATTTTCTATTAACAAAATAAGAAATTTGTGGAACTGTCATTCATAATAATCGTCCAGGGTTTCGACGGTAATTATTTTGAATTCTAATCCAGTGTTATATAACCATAAAAGAAAACTGATTTTACGTTCTAAAGTATAAGCACACGTTGCTTTGTTTACTAGTCAGAAATCTCGACTCACCGGGTATACACCAGTACGCAGCGTACGCTAAATAATAAGATGCTGCTGCGCGCTTGTAGGCGGACATTAACGTTTGCGCACGAGTTCGCTGACCGAGCTTATACACACAATACACGCGACACGTCCTGGCGACTTCCGTTGACCGAATACAGAACCATCATGAACTCACCTTCAACAGTCACGGTGTCCTCGAGTACACGATCGTCCCCTGATCGATTACTGTCGGCATTAGAAGTCAATGATGAACTAAATAAGACAAGAAGAGCAGCGAGGACCCAGCTCATCGGTGCGCCTCTTCGAACCATATCCGACCCACGAGGATATCTTGGTGCACGATTACAGGTGCGACCCAAGGCCACAGATAAATAAACCAGCTTGATTGGAACTAGGTCCCGGGTGTCTCTCTTACGACGCCACTATGCTGCTAAGCTGCTGAATAGCCGAGACCCGAGCTTATAACGGGCTCGCCCTCCTCTCGGCGCTCCGGCTGCCCCCGTCAGGTTCACCCGGGACACGTTCTTCTTCTTTCTTTAGCTCCACCGACGATCTACATCTTCTACTCGAGACACATCGAAGAATTGATCTTTCCTTACAACTGATCCATCCATCCGTATCAACCCGGGACATGATCTTGACGAGGATGTCCAGCCTCTAGATGTATCTCCGGAGGATTCTTTATTACCGTGCGATATGCAAATGCCTGTAAGAGGAGAATGCGATTAACCCCGAGCAAGTCCGGTAGCATTGTTAGCCATCCTAACGGATACCAGAATCAGCTTTCTGGGTTTGGCACGGGTTAGGCGTGTCTGATCTTCGATTTGGCAGATCGCTCTTAATGTCACTCGCTCGCATTAGCATAGAGAGCACGAAGTAATCGGTTGGCCTTGGTTGGCCTGAAGGAGGTTGCAGAGAACTTGGCCCTGAACTTGTCCGAGTGCTATTAGCCAGCGAAACGGGGTAACAGTTGCGCATCATGAGATCCCACCATGGGCCTCATGGAAGATCATCTATAGCTCACGGAGAACCTTAGGCGCCAGGGATACAAGTGAGATGGATACAGTCCTCATAGGAATTACACGAGTCTCTACTCGGTATGGGATGCGTGATCCAGGAGTCAACGACTCGTCAAGGTAAACGCTGTCGGGATGGACTGTACTACTGGTTAGTTAGGGATGTCCAGGGTAGGGGAAGGATTTCAGTTCGCGTCTTCTCTCGCTTCAACGGATTCACTCGCACGGCTAATATCGTGTCGCCAGCAATGGTGCTGCAAGCGGAGATAATCAATAAAGAGAGCAACAACCCGTCAAACCGGACTCATCCGCGCCGAAAATACTCATTCGCGATTTCTCAAATCTTTTCTTGGTAGGTTTGGGCCCTGCGGGATAAGGGTTCATCCGCTTGGGACCGACGTTCGCCGTCATGGCCGATGAACCCGCGATTCCAATACCCATTCATCCACTTCGTGCACCTATGCGAATTTCAAATTACACACAGCCGCAACAGCAATCATCTTGTGTATCATTCTCTTCTTCTACCTACCGAAATATTCCAACCGGTTCCGACTCTCCAGTCATATCTCCAACCAAAGGGTGGTTTGTTACTTGAGAAATGTCAGGTCCAACAGTATGCCACTCTTTTATGGGGTTTCAATCAACGAGAATATTCACTTTTTGTATTCCACTTAGACAAGATACCTGGATACAATTTTTCGTTTGCCCCTCTGACTCTGCCTACCTGTTACTCACTGTTAATTAATCGTTGACTATCGACGCCCAACCCTAATATAAGTATAAACGTTGACAGATTTATGTAGCTTGGAGATATTTTTAATTTGCCATTTTGGTCCATTTTATCTTGACTATGGAAATTATATAGTAGCTCGATGAGGTATATTCATTTATATTAAGAATCTGGTAAATATCCGCGTTATTGTTCTTAGAATAAAGATCCGTTCACACTGACAATGTATAGTACAATAATACAATGTGGTCCCGAATAAAAGGATTCGTCAGGTTACATCGTCGTGCTCGACTTGACGAATGTAATATTTTTTTCATTGTTACCAACCGTGAAATATCGATTACAATATCTCAAATAAATTAATGGATGACTTGTCAACTTTCGACTTCCAAAACGTGAACTGAATTATGACAGATCACCGATTACCAAATTCCATCAAGTACAACGCCCAGAACTAACCATGTTGGATCATTTAGTGAGGTAAGGGGCTATTCGTAATAATATTTTTATCTCTTTCATCATCACTCGCGTCAAATCGATACTTAAGAAGTAAAAAAAATATTTAGAATTAACGAGCGTAACATTTTTCGCCGACTCGTAACAAGCTACACTCATAAAATTAATAATAATTCAACGAAGATGTCCAACGGATTTTAATTAGTTGCTGCAAAGTGGCGGATTGCATGAAATATGACAACGGAACAAAATCAAATCGAAAGATGACATATTTTTGGGAGCACTGACACCTACAACGATTTTAATGAATCATAAACCTGAACCGGTCGCTCCAATAAATCGAACTCACCCACTCGATAATATCGACACGCTGTGTAATTTCTCTATAATTTATGCAGCTACGTTACTCACTAATCTTTTTCATTGTTTTGACAGTATTGGGACAGTGATCAATGATGATATCAGATTTATTTATATCAGATATAATAATTTTCATGACGTCACTATAATGACAGATCAAAGGGTCTCGCGTAGTTCCATGTGTGTATAATTTGCACTGAATATCTGGATTTTCGTTCGTTTAAAAACGATGACTAATATAACCTCCTTAATAAAACATAAATAAGAATCACTATCAGTTGGCATATCTATTAGACACGGTTCTATCAGACATCACAGTTATCATCAAACTCGTTCTGCGATACCGCAATAAGTGTTAATCACGTTAATAGAGAAAAAAATTTTGTAAATACCTTCCAAGCACCAAATTGATTATCAATTAAATTATCATATATTCCCCATCCTATAGAAAAACATTTCAAGTATTTCACCCAAAACAAGTGTCAGAAGAATCCAGATGTTCTCCAGGCGTCCTCGAGTACTTAAAAAAGTGTACAGCATCGTTTGATAATTTCGTCATCAGTCCACAAGTCACGTGACTTTTTGCGACTCAATTTCGCAAATTTGCATTTCGCACGAGTATGTTACCGTTAGTATGGATTGATCGGTCGAGCATATCATTTAAATTTTTTTTTCTAATTTCATCAGCCACTCATTCAGTCAACCACTTAAACAACGCTATCATAAATTCATAGAGCGTCACACGGGTAGTACAAGATAGTTTATGGTCACTAAAGAAACTATTGTCAGCAATGACAATTGCGAAGTGGGGTCTCCCTCTTGTCGTAAGACCATCTCAATGTGGGAAGTGCTCTGACCCTCGAAATACAAACGTCAGATAAGTAATATGCTAGGGCCAGTGGCCCCTCAAGGTCGACATACTCACACGATCAAAAAAACCCACCCACTTATATCCTCACATACGTACTGGCATATCTCGACTATTCTTAGTGGTACGCGGAGTGCATTTGAATTTCGGTATTAATTTCCTACGTTATAAGAACGTTCGGTAAGAACGATGGTAAACGATGACAAAATATTTCGATTAATTAAAACCATTGATTTTTTTCAAAATAAATTTCTTATTCTTACGTAAAATAAATAAGTGATTGATCGTAATCCAGATAGTAGCTCATCAAAAATCGACATGCGAGCATTAAATTGATTGACGGAACAACCTAGGCCGAAATCAATCGCTAACCTAAACACGATAAAGTCTAATTAAATTATCGAATTATCTCATAAATATTCATTCCTTAAATATAGTTTCATGTTGGAACGACGTAGCGAAATTAAAAAAATTTAATTCCTCGCCGTTTTGTATCATAATGAAAATTAGACATTTTATTGAACAGTCGCGTGAGAAACTGATGTTGCCAACCTTTTTTCATGGGTAGTAAAGTTCTTAACTCTTTCTTTTTTAATGCATCTTTTTATTTCATAGTTACGTATCTTTGTTTTGGAACGATTTTTCGGATAGCTTGGTAACAGGTTTTACCTGCGGTCGCGGGGCGACTCATCGAAATACTCCTTTAGTTGACCGCTACCCGGACAGAGTAATAACCATCATAAAGATACGAAGGGTTTGGTCGGTGTGATGGCAGAATACATTTTTAGCATAGTGTTAAGGTTTAAGGTCGTTTGCATTGCTTTCATGTTGGAGGCGCATAATGTGGATAAATTTGTTTTCATGTAGCGTACCGCTAACGGCATACCAAAGGGTATTTAAATCTGTGGTATATATATAGGGTTAGTCAGTAGAAACGCACCAGCAGAAGTTGGCTGCAAGTGGCCGACACGGCAGTGTGGCCTCTTCGAAAAAT